>JARHVA010004288.1:660000-875000 GCA_037957365.1 Torreya grandis | reverse complement strand
TTGATGACCTAAACAGGGCCCTCAAAACCATTCATATCTATGAAATATATAGGGAAGAAAAGTTGATGTGGATTGATTCTTTTGATGATAATTATAATGTCAAAGCTGGGTATGAAAGAATCTCTCAAAACCAAGACACCAAGGTGAGCTGAAAAGGTGTATGGAGCAAATTTATCACCTGAAGATAGGTTTTTTTACCTAAGTTACTATTCAAGAGAAGATTTTGATGGTTTACAACCTAAAGGAAAAAATATGCATCATAACAAATAGATGTGTCTTATGTAAAGAAGGGAATGAAACCATTTCTCATTTCCTCATTAACTATAACTATACATAAAAAAGTGTGGAATTTTTTCTTGAGGAAATTCAACATCTCCTTGGCCAACCTAGGAACCTTAATTGAATTTTGGCTAGCTTAGAGTTTTGCTTTTAAAAATCTTGATCTTAAGCAGTTATAGAACCTTACCCTTCCACACATTTGGTGGGTGATATGGGGAACTAGAAATAATATCATATCAAGGGATAATAAGTACACTAGTAAGGTGACCTCAAAAATAATTTGTTCAGCTATTAAGGAGAATTATAACTCTATCAAAACTAAGTAAGAAAAGAACTCTTCTCTTTTGAACATTTACCTACAAAAAACTAGAAGATTGATTCACCAAGCATAGGAAAACTAGATCCTAAAGAGGAAGTTCGTAAGAGAACCAAATGGAAAACCCTAGCTAAAGGATGGATGAAACTAAATTTTGATGGTGCATCAGAAGGAAATCTAAGAATTGTAGGAAGAGGAATTATTAGAGATGTTGAAGGAATGTTAATTAGGGCTTATGCAGATGATATGGGTACTAAGACTAATCACTGGGCAAAAGCTCTAGCTGCCCTTTGGGGCCTCAGTCTAGCTAAACAACTTAATATCCGAAACCTAGAAGTGGAAGGGGACTCCATGAACATATTCAATTGACTAATTAGAAAGCATCCCCCAAGCTAGACTTTAAAAAATATTATTGATGAAGTTAAGACTATCCTAAACTCTTTACAATAGGTACACATTCTTTACACATACAGAGAGGGTAATGGAATTACTAATTTGTTTGCACATGAAGGAACAATCAATGTGGGTTTCAAAACATAGCTAGACTATGAGAATTTACCTAGAGAGATACTAAAAAGAATAACTAATGAAGGTATAAATTCTTTTATCAATATATAATTATATAGTCCTCTTCTTCATGTCCAGGGGAAACTTTATAATATCAACTAATATGTGGGATCTTAGACCCATCATCCCCAATTCCATTTGGGAGAAGCATTTAAAAAGAGAGAAAGAACATTTTGTGCCTCATAATTCGTTCCATAGTAGTTTCAATGATGCTTATAATTGGTGTTTTAGAGGATTCAAGAAAAGCATTCAAGAGACCTATGTAAATTGTAAAACAAAGATGGGATTACCCAAAACAATTAAGCCCAACCTTCATCTTGAGGTTAAATCCAATATCAAATTATGGAATGCCTTATAGGTGGGGTTTCTTATAAGATTTATGGAAAAAATTGAGAGTTTTGATAGGTATTCATCCAATTAATTTTCCAGAGCTTAGGAGGAAAGGGTTGTCAATATCATTGGTGACATGCTAGAAATTACTAAGGAACTGATAACACATGTGACAGGTCTGAACATAGTAGAAACCAAAAGTTACTACAATCCCATAGATTACAAATCTAATAAAGAGGCATTCCTGGAGGAGGGTGATTATCTTGAAAAGTTACACAATGGTTTTGATAGGGAATCTCTCCCCAAACTATTTGTTGAGGTAACTTTTCATCTCATTCAATATGTTACTTTATAAGGTCGATATAATGTTGTCAAGTGGTCCATGTTTAGGATGTTAAATTACTTTAGACATGGAGTTGGTTTTAGGCTTCCATTTTTCAGTCTCAAGTCTATGGAAAACTCCATACAGAAATATAAAAATGGTAGCTACACAACCCCTACACATGAGGGTGTAATATTCCTCATCTATAAATACTTCAAGGGCATGAACTAATTTATTCCTAATATTCGTTAAATAAAGGAAGAAAAAATGAATGCAGGATCGATGGATATGAGAAAAATCAAGAAAATTACCATTAAATAACTAGGCAAACAGAGCAGGGATGATGGCAATAAGCCAATTAAAATTTAGAAAGAAAAAACAAACAAAAGGAATAGAAAACTTAACTAGAGGATATCAATAATCATTTAATAGGAGCTTAAAAAGGTAATATTGAAGACAAAGATAAGTCTGAACCTAAAGAACCAAAGGAAAGCAAAAAATAATAGACCCCTCTTTACAAAAAGGGGGCAAGGAAATTTGTTATTGTGGATAATGACATCAAAGAGGGGGAAGAGGATTGTGCTAAGGACTCCGCAAATACTCAGAGGACTACTAAAATAGAGATTGAGAAATAGAAGGAAAAGACTCTAACTAATAAAATTGAGAAAGAAGTGAAGGCCCAGTTTCAGAAAGACAAAAACAAGGAGTTTAAATAAATTGAGAACTCACTCAAGAGTAGGGAGAGCACTAGTATGTTGACTAAATAAATTGAGTTACAAAATCTCTCATGAAATGGTTCATGAGGGAACTGTCGAGCATTAAAAATAGGATGAATACTATACAATAGGAAAATGAAAAGTTATCTAAATCCTAGATGGATAAAGAAGAGGACTTACAGATTCAAAGACTTAGCTTCAAGGTTGACCTAATTGAGCATGCCAATGAGGATCTTCAAAACAAACTTAATTTCATTATAAATTGTAGTAAAGCTGCTATAAACAAAGGTCTTCAGAATATGAAAAATATTTGCAAGAACCTCAAAGAGTTATTTAATCCTAGCTATATAGGTAAGGGAAAGGAGAAAAAGGGCCAATATAGTAGTGGAACACATAATTTAGACTGTGAAAGCATCATCACAAAATTTGACACTAATCTCAGCAACATGAAGGCATGTTAAGAAGACATCTTAGGAAGTATAAATCAATCTAAGGTGTCTCGTTATATGAGAGTAGTTTTTTAGTTATGCTCGTGTTCTTTTTCTTTTATGGAGTATGAGTCCCTTTAGGTATGTTTATTTTGTTCTAGGTCTTCTTCTTTTTTAATTTACTCCTAGGGTTTAGGGACCCTAGTTCAAAAAAATCTCCCCTTTAACCTCAATAAAAAAAATTAATTATATAGAATTTTAATATTTGAATACTCATAAACAAATATTTTTGTTAATTAAACAATGATATATAAAATAGTTTGTGGAAATAAATTATCCTAACTCATAAAATCATATATCTTTTTCCCTAATATTAGTCCTCTTCCTTTTCCTCATCCTCATCACCACCACCGTCATTGACATCCCCATCAACATCCTCATTTTCATCCCCATCATCATCATTGTCATCTACATCCTCATGGTTTAAATGTTTTATTCCTTGTAAAAAAAATGAAATTAAAATTTAAGTTTAAAATTTTAGAAATATATATCACAATTTAAATACACTAATATTAATAACAATATTCATGATCTGGTGTAATATATATTCCAAGCATAAAAAACAAATATAAATAATTAGGCTATAACTTTCATAAATAGAATCTAATGTTAAATTCATAAACCTAGTTATCCCTAAAATATAATCTTAAAATTATAAAATTTGTATTCAATTCATTGACAAATAAAAACTTGGATTCATTTCACAATGTCTTTATCTCTAAGGAATGTTTCCAAAATTTTCTTCACTATCACGTGAACATCATTATTACATGGTGGAATTTGAATTTTAGCTTCCCAAAAAAAGGATAAGTAATATTAGGACAATAAAATTCCATAAGAATTTATAAAAAATAATTTAAAAAACATTATATTTAATAATGAACTTATATATCTCATCTAAAAAGTGCTCTTCTTTGAGTATTGAACATCTTCATCAATTGGTTTTTGTTTAAATACCCTATGTTGAAAAAATATTTTTAAAAGGTGTGCTATTTATTTAACAATAAATACAACAAATTAAAATTAAAACATTCAAAATTAAGAAATAATAAGGATTGATAAACTTAAAAAATCAACCAACACTCGTTTAAAGGATATTTGGATCATGTGACTAGTAGCAAGGTTTTATTGAACCCTCTTTTATATTTCCTTGATTAAAAAACTGAAATTTAGGATGTTGTAATGGTAGAAAAAAATAAATATATATTTAGGTGAATTCATCATTGTAAATAAATGAGTAATATTTAATTACTCATAGTAGATAGTAAAATATTAATGTACTTGAGTAAATTGTCATTATTCATCATAGATAATCGTAAGTAGGTTAATATGGAAAAATAAATATATTATGTAATATTTGGGAGACAGGTTATTTACAATATAAATTATATTTTGTATTGTGGATATTCTCATATAATTTTAGGAATTTGTTTGTGATATCCAAATTCTATTATGAACATGCTTCTATGTATAAATCAAAAGCTATTGTAAACATTTATTGGTTGAATCAATAAATTATTATTCATATTTAATATTTAATATCAAAAATATATATAAATATCTAATCTTGTACATGAGGACAAGCCTAAGCTCTCCCAAAATGTTTAAAGAGTTTCCAGTGTTTTGGTGAGTCTAACCAAGACTAAATAAATTTGCCAAAATCAAGGAGAAGCTTGCTCAAAATTATTATAGGAGTATATTTTGTCCATTGTTCTCATCAAAAATGATGTATAGTGCAAACCTAAGCATTGGAATATTCAGTGCAAAAGAGATATAAAAGTCTCCAACAATGGGAGGAACGGTGACCAAAGTTTTCCATCAGCATTTTTAAACCAAATCGGAGTTTTCAATAGTTTAAACATGTTTATGGTAGATCACTCCACAAGAGGCATCATTCCAATGTTTTTATTTAGAGTCTAAATTTTCTCCAAGTACTTTAAACATCTGTCATAATTGGAGATCAAGATTGATGCAATAAATAAATCATAAATATAATAAAAAAGGCTTTCCCAAGTAACTCTATAAATGTTGGTGTTTTGTTTTATGTTTATTAAAAATATATTTAGTTAAGAATAAAATGCAAGTTTTTTTTTATTCAAGCCAAAGATCCAAAGTCCTTAAATGGCTAGCGAAAACATGTTAAGGGTTTAAAGAGAGGGAGTTTTAATTCACTCTTCCTACATCTACTTTTAGCATGAAAATTGCTGAAATTTAAAAGCATAAAGATAAAATTTTGTAATTCTATACATGGTAAACTACTTAGATTAATTAGAAAATTTTAATTTCTAAAAAATATTGTAAATTTTATTTTCAAACTATATTGTAATAAATTGTAATTTTCATTGTATTAAAAAAAATATAAGTTTTTAAACTCGACACAGTGTTTGGTCATAACTATGACTTTGATTTGCATTTATAGATAAAGTCAGCACACTTAAGTTACTACATATAATGCCTATATAAAGCCATTGCACTTGAGTTACTTCATATAATGCCTATAGACATTCACCCTATAAATCACTAGTGAGAAATAAGGACACTTGCACTCATAGCCTTCCCTTCATTTACCTGATTGATTCAGTAAAAAGACATAAATCTCGATAGGTAGAAATTCTAAGAATATAGGGAAGATATACTCACATATATAGAATTCTATCTAAGAAAGTGTTAGTGATTGGATGAACCATTATCAGTACTATCTAAGTACCATGTATCATTCTATTCCATGTACATTTACACTTCTTTCATGTACCATCAAGTATAAAAAAAGGGTGAGTTTCTTCCATATACTGATGGGTATAAAGGAAGGATGCATGTAAATAAAATATTGGTATATCATATTGATGATATATAGAAAGTGAGATGTGTATGCCTAGGGTGATAAATAACCAATCCATCACCCATAGTCTTGATAATGTCTACATATGCTCAAAAATTCCTTGTGTTGTATTCATAACTACTCAAAGGTGACAATTATTTTGCTTGGAAGATAAAATTAAGAACTCAATGTGAATTTAAATAAATTTGTTCTATATTATATGGCTCATATACTTGACATGAAACATACGTTGATTAACAATGTAATTTTGACAAAGCCAACCATAAAATTAAGTTGATAATCATATTTGGAGGATCAGATGAAGTCCAACCACATATCCGTGAATCCAAATCAACTAAAAAAGCTTGGGAAAATCTCCAAACTGTATCTAAGCCAAGAATGAGAGTATTATTATGTATCTACAAAGTTAATTCCACTCTCTCAAATTGAGAACATGTGAAGGCCATTTCAAGATGTGTTGCAATGTTGAGGGCATCACTTTGATCCTTGGGTGAGAAAATTTCATATGACTTACTTCTACCTATTGTTTTGAGAGCACTCCCACCCTCATACATGATTTTTTGACCACCTTGACAATCACAAAATAGAAGACAAGTTTTGAGAAATTGGTAAATATATTACAATAGGAAGAGTCTTTCAATACTGATAATCATGAAGAACATGTTTTAGCTTCTCATCAATAGAAAGGTAAGAAACTAGTCAGGTCTTCATCTAAAAACAAATCCAAGACAAAAATCACAAGAAGGAAAATCACATAAATAATGTCTCATTTGTGGTCATTTGGGACATGATCAAAGACTGTTGGTATAATACCTTCAAAAAAGGATTTTCTAGTGGTATGAAGTCCACTAACCAACAATCATCCCTACAACATCTAATAAACCACAAGGATATTAAAATGGGACCTAGTAGAATAAATCTAAGAAACAAGGTAATATTGCCAAACATGAATAACATGATGATGAAGAAGACTTCCTACACTTTGTAGATATCCTTGAATACTCCACATCATAAAGTGTCATATGGTATGTTGACTAAGGTGTAACCTAAAACATGACAGGTAGAAAAGACTAGTTTTTCACTTTGAAGGACATACCCAACAAAAATCATGTTTATTTGGGTGATGATACCTCATATAGTGTGCAAGGAATTGGCATCATTGCCTTACCCCTAGGTATACAATATTACATAATCACATATGTTCTTTATGTACCCAGTTTAACTAAAAACTTATTATCAGATAGTCAAATCTTAGACCATAATTTAAATATTGATGTTGATTGTACATGTGGAAACAAAATGTGTTTGATCATGGATAAATCCAAAAATCTAAAAATTATTACACAAGCATCCAAGGTGAGTTGTATGTTTCAGCTTGATTTCATTCACAAAGATAATTAGGAACTCATAACAAAGGACACAAATTCCACATAATTATGGCACATAATATTTGGCCACATAAATTTTTGATATCTAGACACACTCCACCACTACAATATGATAAGAGGATTGACACCTCTTAAAAATGCTACAAATAAATTTAATGATTTCTTAGCAGGTAAGTGACATAGAGTTCTATTTTAGAAAATTAATTATAGATCTAATGGAAAAATTGATTTGGTACACACCAATCTATGTAGACCAATGACACCTAGGCATGTTGGGTTTAAATACTTCATGACCTTTGTTGATGATTATTCTAAAAAAAAGTGGGTCTACTGTGTGGAAACAAAGAGTCAAGCCTTTAAAACTTTTAATAAATTCAAAGTGGTTGTTAAAATATAGTATGGTCATAAAATCAATTCCCTCCACTTGGATCATGGGGAAAATTCATCAATAATGAGTTTAAACAATTTTTGCAAGGAAACGACATTCATCATCAAATGGCACCTCTACATACACCATAAAAATGGATTTGTTGAATAGAAGGATCATATTATTGTGGAAATGGTTCAATGTGTGATATATGATTCAGGCTTGACAAAAACATTTTAGGCAAAAGTAGTCAAAATTGTTGTCTATCTACTCAATAAAGTTCCCACTACAGTTCTGGATGGAATAACTCCACATGAATCCAAGTCATGTATAAATCCATCTATAGCACATATTCAAGGTTTTGGATGCCAAAAAAGTATGCACATTTCCAAATCAAAATAGACTAAACTTGATATGAAATCAAAAAAAATATATGTCCTTAGGGTATAATGAAGAAGCACTTGCCTATAGACTCATGCATCCAAAAACCAAACAAATATACACTAGCAACCTAATGTTGAGTTATTTTAGAAGAAAGAAGTAGAAGCTCCTTCTACAAGATCACCTGATAAATAAATTTGTCCCATAGAAAATATAGAAGATGATAATCTACCAGAAGAAGACAGCGTTGATATTGATGGGAATGATGGTGCAACTCCACCACCCACATGTATTATTTTAATGTATGCCTAGATGGTATATAAATACACTTAGATATGAAAAATTGGATGGTGTTCCAAGAACATCCACCACTAGACCAAGGACTCATAGTATGGCTCAAGGAGAGGTTAATTTGGCCTTAATGAGTATATTTGTTGAATCTAGCAAACCCTCTATAGTTCAAGAAGCCTTATAGTCTAAACCTTGGAAAGATGCCATAGATATAGAATGTAATTCACTAATGATGAATAAAACATGGGATCTTGTAGACCTTCCATGAGGGAAGAAGCCAATTATATGAAAATAGATCTTCAATACAAAGTACAAATCAAATGGTAATCTAAACAACCACAAGACAAGGTTAGTTATAAAGGCATATGCTCATAAATAAGGCATTAACTATGAGGATACATTTACTCTCATAAAAAAGATAAAAACTATCAAGTTGATTTTTTCTCTAGGTACACAATTTGGCTTAAAAGTCCATCAAATAGATGTGAAAAGTTCCTTCCTTAATGGAGACTTACAGGAATAAGTCTACATGACTCAACCATAAGTTTTTATCAATTTATGTAGTGAAGATAAAGTTTGTAGACTTGTCAAATCACTAAATGGTATTAAATAGGCTCCTAGGGCATGGTATATCAAGATTGATGAGCATCTCTTAAAATTTGGATTCAAAAGGAATCTATATGATCCCAGTCTCTACCTCAAACAACAAAGGGGGAGAGATAGTATTTTTTATTATATATGTCGATGATCTAGTCATCAGTGGTAGTTCAATGAAGATGATTGAATCAATAAATAAATATCTAAATTAATCATTTGACATGACATATCTTGGGCTTCTGCATTATATCTTGGTTTAGAAGTTTGAAAGAGATAATATCACATTTTTGTTTCTTAGCTTAAATATTCAAAGATAATGCTTAATAAATTTCATGTGATGGATAACAAATAAATTTCCACACCTATGGAGACAAAACTCTAGTTATCTTGAGCAGATCCATCACCACAGGTAAATGCAATTCTCTATCAACAATTAATGGGGAGTTTCATTTACCCAACCTACACTAGGCCATACATCAACTATGTTATTAGTTATCTCTCAAGGTTGATGCAAGAGCCCAAGGTCAGTTACTGAAAAGTAGTAAAATGGGTATTGAGGTGCATCATGGGAACTATGGATTTTGGCCTAGAATATAAGAAGAATGATAATTTATTCTTGACATGGTATTCAATTTCAGATCATGTAGGGAACATTGAAGATAAAAAATCTACTTCAATATTTGTATTCTTTTTGGAATTTGGACTAATATCATGTAGAGTACGAAATAAAATTATGTTTCAAGATCCTCCATAGAATTAAAAAATCAGGCATCAAGAGTAGCTATCTGTGAAGCGATTTGGCTCAAATGTATACTTGAAGGATTTGGATTACCACATAATCAGCCAATAATTCTTCATGTAGATAATTAAGGACTAGTGAAGCTTGTTTGTAATCCATTATTTCAAGAACACACTAAACACATTGAGGTGCAAGTTCATTTCATTTACGAACATGTTAAAAATAACAACATCTAGCTTTGGTAGTTCCTGATAGATCAACAACATACAAATGTTCTTACTAAAGCACTTACATGGGAAAAAATTGAGGCATTCAAAGAATTTCTCTCATGTTCACTTAAGTTAGTGGTTAATTAAGGGGGGAGGGAATATTGAGGTGAATTCATCATTGTAAATAAATTAGTAATATTTAACTACTCATAGTAGACAATAAAATAATAATTTACGTAAGTAAATTGTCATTACTCATTGTAGGCAACTATAAGTAGGTTAATATGGGAAAATAAATCTCTCAAATAAAATTTTGGGAGATAGTTGCTAACAATTTAAACTATATTTTGTATTATGGATATTACCGTATGATTTTGGGAGTTTGTTTATGATATCCAAGCTCTATTATGAGCATGCTTCTATGTATAAATCAGAAGCCATTATAAACATTTTTTGGTTGAATGAATAAATTATTGTTCATCTTATATAATATATATGTTGAAATTTAGGTCACATTTACTAATAAATGTAAAATGATACAATTTCCCTTTTCTCACTTTAACAATAAGTAATAATAAAAAAATGTTTATCCCTTTTATTATGTCACCTGTCACTTTGTCTTATGCTTTAGGGTCGAACCTAATGCTAATGGTGGCATAATGTGCATCATCATTTTCATCACACATTTTTTAATTATTTATTTCATTAATATATTTAAAAAATAAATTATTTAAACCTTTTGAATAATTTATTTTAATAAATTTATAAAAATGTAATTAATTAGTTGAGAGATTCGATGTAATTTTTTTATAGTAATTTTATAATTTATTTTAAAAATCATTGAAAAACAATTATTAAAAGTAGATATCAATATTGGAATTAATGACAAAGAACACAACTATAGTCATGTATCAGGTGATTCTCACTCTCATACCCATTTCTTCTTAAAAACTAAATTAAATCCTTTATACTAAACTATTACTAAATACACTACTAAGGACCATCACATATCATCTTCATCTTCATTATTGAAACTTTTGTGCTTTATAAAAGTATCATCATCCCATGAGTAGTGTTCCCAATTCTCCTCTTCATCCTATTATATGGACTCATATCATTAGCTACAAGAGTTAAGTGATATGAGAGATATTCACTCTCCATCTCCTTTTATTCATCAATTTCACCTTTTGTATACACTTGATATCTTTCCTATTTATCAATTTAATAATGGATCCTCTTGTAGGTTCGTATTGGTGTATCAGTCTCTCTACATGCACATCCTAGGGAGTGCACTAAAAAATGAGTCCATAATCGACTTGTGGTACTTTACAAGAGATGTTTGCATAAGATTTTGTCATGACTTCATTATTATAAGTTTGACCTCCTCTGAGTATCTTTTTGTCTTACCTCTTTGTCTAATTTCCATCTAAGTTTGATATCCACCATATATGCCTAATGTATTAATGATGGTGATACAATCTATTTAATGCCCTATAGTGTATTGGCCTGGTTGATAAAATTTTGAGTTTTTTCCTATAAATTCTATTATATCAACCTAGTCGATAAAATTATAGGTTAGTTTACATCCCATTTGACTTTATCATCTTGGTTGATACCATTAGCTTATAGTTCAAATTTATTTTTGGGTTTGGATTCAAATATATAGGAGTTGCATTTATCATTTTTTACAATACATAACAATCATATATTATGTTTACACTTGTATTTAGAATATTAAGAAGTAAAAGGAATTATAAGCTAAGATTTTGTTATTGTATTTTAAATCTTGCACAGGGTATTTAAATCTAAATAGGATTTGAAATGAGGAGGTACACAGTTTTTTTATTATCAAACTATGGATATTTAGGTCTTCCTCTTATCATTGAAGCATTGGAGAGACGTTTAAAATTGAACCTTGGAGATGGGAAGAGGGAAATTTAAGGGTGATCATACCCTCAATTTTGTATAAGGATGAGTTTTTTCAAATCTATTGAGAACACAAAATCGCATTTGTTGAACTAAAGTATAACCAATCTAGCTAATCTAGCCAATCTTACTTGAATCAAATGGTGTAACCATAAAAACCTACAATAATAGAATATTAGTTCTAATTCTATCCAGGGCACAAAATACTGACCACACTAATAAAAAAGGGTGAACTTATATAGACAAATAAATTTTAAAACATTACATCCTGGTAAGGTAGGTACCTAAATGTGCGTATAATCTGAAAGTGTATCTGTAATCTAGTGTATGTGTACTTTGAATGTGTATCAAGATGAAGTATCTATCAAAACATAACCTATACTCAATAACATGTGTATATTATGCATGACAATTCTAAAAATATATATCTAAAATCTATGCCCAATACATAGTTCTTTATCTCAAATGTATATCTAAATCATGTAAACTATGTAAATTAAATCAAACTCTATCCATAATGCCAAATGTATGCATATTGATTCATGTATTCTATGACATGACTCCACTGATATGTCCCCTCCCTCTTTTGAGGTGAGGGGATTGAAAAAGTAGTAATCACCTTGTCTCAAAAGGATAAGATAGCTTGATGTATTTTTTTGAATCATGTAGTAAAATGAAGCATATAGTAGAGTCATGTGGAAGCATATATCTCAATGAATCTCATATTATGTATATCTAATGATCCTTAATATTCATGATATGAACCATAACAAAATCTAGAAGATAACAAGCTCATAAAAATTCAAACACACATGTAAAATAACTCAAATGTCACATAAAGAGGCTTCTAAGGAGACCACAAATAAGGGACATGTTCAAAGGTTGCATACTCAAGTAGAAGACATGTGAAAATGTCCACACACCAAATAAATAAGCAACACTTAATTCAATGTGACCAAAAATTAAAGTAACATGTTTAAATATTTCACAATAAAAAAAAATTAACAAGAAGTACAATCAAGTAAGCTAATATAAATAGATGAAGTAATGAAACACAAATAAAAAACATAAGCATGTCATACCAGTCCATACATACATGTGTTATAAAAATGTCATGTAGAATAGCATATCAAATACATTATGTTAGATATCATCATGAGTGTACGTATGTGTAAGATATATAAGCTTATTAATATAATGGAAAATGATCACAAAATAATAGAACCTATGTCAATCATGATCATATAGAAACAAGATGACCCCAATGTAGTGTATCATTTTGGATGAGGAAAGGTCCAACATCTGCATGTTTGGGATATCATTGGTCTAATGTATGCCTATATAATAATTAAGTTCCTATGAAACATGTGTGTATAGAAATGATATTTTATCTACTAACATAAATTAATAAACATATACAAAGTCTAGAAAATATGTGAAATGTTAAATATTGTTGGTATTTTAAATTATTTGAAAGTTTTTGTATTTTTTTGAATATTTGATTATTTTAATATTTTTGCATTTTTATAAATCATAATGCTCTGGGTTAGAAGATAGAGGTATATATTTTTAGGTGTAAAGCCACTATTCTCAAGTCACTATTTATAAGCACTAATCACAGTCACTATTCATGGTGATATGACATCCAGGTGATATGGCATATGGGTGTGCTGATGAGTTAGCATGCAGGTTATGTGGTAAGAGGGCCCATCATGGGTCCCAAGATGTGATCATTTTGAGGAGACATCATTTGGGGTGTACCACTTCACTATTGACATGTTTTGTCCTTAGTTGTCACATGGTTCAAAAGACAAGGTTCATGATATGGGATCAAATTTATAAAGTGGCCCATCATTCACATGTGTGGAAAAGGTCAAAAGGTGATTCCAACACCTTTTGGACTCTTGTGATCACATGTGAAGATGAAAATAATAATACACTATTATATATTGGTCTCACATGTGTGAGTGGGGTGTAATTTTTGGAATCAGATGGGGTGGCTTGGATCTTATCTAAAGTGGAACATCCACTTTGTTGACCCTTTGATATGAAGACAAGAAGAACACTATTAAGTTTTTGGACTCACTTGTGGAAGTGAGGAGCAAGTTTTGGAACCACATGAAGGTGGCCTTGGATGTTGTCTAGTGGAGGGTCATTTTTTGATGACTTTTGGCATGACACCCACTCAAATGTGTCAAATTGTTTTATTATCCATGAAGTTCTCTCTCTCTCTCTCTCTCTCTCTCTCTCTCTCTCTCTCTCTCATTACTATAAAATTTTATAAATCATTATGTTCTACTTTATGTTTGTTAATCCATTGAATCATTATGGATTCCATTTCCAGATCCATGTAAGCCTTGGTCTTGCATGTTGTAAGAGTTTATAGCTTGCAAGTCATGGAATTTTAGCTCACATATATGCTTGGGTTGTAAGCATCATTCATGAATGGGTGGTTAGAGCCTATAAGACTTAGATGAGAGCATGGCTCACCTAGTTTTTTTAAGCATGGATATCTTTGGGGTTAGAGGTTAGAACATGAAAGTCTATGTTAGCTTGGCTCACCTGATTAGGGTTTGGAGGCTTAATAGCTCATCTCATGAATACGGAGATTGATGATTTGGAACTCACCTTGGATGCTATGGTGTTAGCTTCATGATGGAATTTCATGTTGCATCTTGGAGGTTGGAGCTTGTAAGGCTTGGCCGAAAGTTTGGTTCAGTTGAGTGCTTGTAAGCACTGGAAAAGATTTGCTAAGAGAAGCTATGTAGAAGAGAGTTATTGATGAATATGAAATGTTGATGTTACCTTTGCCCCATGATTTTTCCATATCTAGTTTATTAGGGTTTCCATGTATATCTTGTGTAATCTATTGCCTCTCCTATTGTGTGTTTTATTGTATCTTCTTTTCATTTCAATAATTTATTTACTTACACATAAAAGATGTTATTTTCATAACAAGTGGTATCAAAGCCATGGTTGTTGGCTAGTTTTTACAAGTGGGAGCTACAGGTTGAGAGACCAAGATATGAAATAAAAAAAGTTTGTATGACAAGTATTTACCTCTTGAAAAAATATGAAGAATGGAGGAGAATCTTAAAAAGATTTACCAGATAGATCATCACCAATATAGTGTTCCTGATGAACAAGCAATTGTACACATTATAGTGTAACAAGTTGGTCTCCATTGGTATAGATGGATGTCAATGAAAAGGCATGTACCCTCTTATTTATCACCTAGAGAAGGGATATAAGTTGTGGGATCCTACTATGATAATGTGTGAGGTGAGATGATGCTAAAATTCCATGCAGAGGAGAAGGTACAAAAAACCTAATATTGTACCTAGTGGATGGAGAAGAACAAGAGACCTAAGGTTCCATGAAAGGAGATGGCCATGTGTATGACATGTGGTGGATAAGGATGAAACTTGACTATATATTTGGGGCTCAAAAACTTGGTAGGTGTAGTGATGCACTAAGTAGCATGATGATTTCCTAATAACTATGGATGGGCACCATGTTAAGCATGGTGGGTATTAGTTTTCTACATGTAGAATTCAAGTGTTGACTTTTATGTGTTCTTCTCTCCTATTTTTTTAATTAGTTCAGGATGGATAGATAAAAATAGGAGACCTAAGGTTATGTATAAGGATAAGTTTTTATGTGTAACATGTATTAGATCAGGATGTAACTTGACTATATCTTTGGGGCTCAAAAACTTCGTAGGTGTTGTGATGAACTGAGTAGCATGATAACTTTCCAAGAGCTATGGATAGGTACCATGTTGATCATGGTGGGTAGTAGTATGCTACATATGGATAATTGATGTGTTGACTTCTATAGGTTTTTCTCTCTTTTTGATAATTACTATCAATAGTTTTATGTGTACTTATTATTGGTCATGGTTGGAAAAGTAGGATGTGAAAGAATCATTACTACATGGTGATCTCATGATGAGATGGAGTATCTAGGAGGCTATGAGGATGAGGTAAAGAGTTGTTTATTTATAAAATTTATGAATTTATAGGTTCTAATAGACATGCTAATGTGGTATAAGAATACCTTCATGAAGATCCAAGGTTTAGAATATGTTATTGTTATATATATGGTATGTTGGTTGTAAGCCCCAACCTGATCATTGGTGAGATTGCTCGAGTGAATAGGACAAGATGAAGTAGCAAACCAAGGATGGAGATGAAATATGGACATGAAATCAAGAAACATAAGTGTCCCACTTCTTTAAATTATAAGTTGTCTCTCAGAGTGTCCTAGAATAAGGAGGAGAAGACATGGATGTCATGTGTATTTTATTCATCAAGAGTAGGAAGCCTCAAGAAATCCATGGTGTGCACTAAACTAGATACTTCCAAGTAGTGGGAATTGTGATAATTTCATGTTATAATCCTAAAGAAAGATGGTCTATGGTGACGTGGGAGTCACTTTAAATTTCTAAAAATCTACTCTAGAGTAGACATTGACAAAGCTAGTCAGGGTAGACAAGTTTTAGTAGTGTAAAATAATTCTAATGGCCTTGTGTGTGAGTAGTAGTGGGCATGGATGACAAGTACATGGTATCTATTTGGCATAATACATAGGTGTGGTAAGGTCCTATGTATATGAATTCAAGTGGGAGATTATTGGGTGTGAAGCCACTATTCATGGTAACATGGTATGTGGGTGTGTAGATGAATTCACATGTAGGTGACATGACATGTAGGTGATGTGGTAAGAAGGTAATGTGGCAAGAGGGCCCATGGTAGGTTCCTTGGATGAGATCAAGTTTAGGTGACTTGGTGTGGGGTGTAACACCCCACTACGAACATGTTTTGTCCTTAGTTATCTCATGGTGTAAAAGACAAGGGTCTTGGAATAGGGTCAAATTTATAAAGGGGCCCATGATTCACATGTGTTGGAAAGGTCAATAACTTATTGAAACACCTTTTAAAATATTATTTTCACATGTAAATATGAAGACACTAATGCACTATTTCAAATTGGCCTCACATGTGTGAGTGAGGTGCAATTCTGGATTCACATGGGATGTCTTTGATCTTGTCTAAATTAAAGCATCCACTTTATTTACCCTTGGAGATGAAGACAAGAATAACATTATTGAGTGTTTTGACTCACTTTTGGAATTAGGGAGTATTTTTTGGATCCACATGAAGGTGGCCTTAGATTTTGTCTAATGGAGGCACATGGGGACAACCACCACTAAGATCACATGACACCCACTCAAATGTGGCAAATTCTTTGAGTATAAATGAAGTTATCTCTCCCTCTCTCTCTTCTCTATCTCATTTTTGTAAAATTATATAAATTATTATGTTCTCCTTTATGTTTTGTAATCCATTGAATTATCATGGAATCCCTTTGAGGATCCATGCAAGATTTGGGCTTGCATACTATACGAGGTTAGAGATTTTAAGGCATGGAAGCTTATCTCATCTAAATTCTTGGGTTATAAGCATAATTCATGTTTAGGTGGTTAGATATTGTAAGGTTTAGATGAGATCATGTCTCACGTAGTTTGTTGAAGCATGGAGATCCTTGAGGTTAGAGGTTATAGCCTAGATGGATATGTTAGATTATCTCACCTAATTGGAGTTTGGAGGCTTGTTAGCTCATATCATGGATATAGAGGTTGATGCTCTAGATCTCACCTTGGATGTTATGGTGTTATCATTATGACATAGTTGCATGTTTTAGCTTGGAGGTTGGAGTTTGTAAGGCTTGGTTAAAATCTTGGTTCACCTGAGTGCTTATAAGCACTGTAAAGGAGTTGCTTAGAGGAGCTATGTAGAAGAGAGTTGTTGATGAATATGAAGTCTTGATGGTGCCATTGCCCTATGGTTTTTACCTATATGGTTTAGTAGGGTTTCTACTTATATCTTGTGTAATGTGTTTTCTCTCCTAGTTTTTGTTTTACTGTAGATTGTTTTTTTTTTCTTCAAAAATTTATTTACTTTCACATGTAGGATATTTTTTTCATAACATATCTAGCATTGGCATTATTTCCTTATTTTTATTCAATTATGTATGTATTTTCATTAAAAATGCTTCTATATTGTATAGTGATGCAAAGCCATATACTATTATGATAGGTTTATTCACACGTCCATAATGTGGAATGCAATTTTTTTTTCTAATTTTAAATTAAGGCACATATTTTTAGTATTTATCATTGCATACCTATCACTTATCCAATATTATTCAAGATAAAATGTTGGATTTTGTTTTTGATCCATTACCTATACCATGGTATGTATTGCTTTAAGTCCACATGCTATGAGTCATTTAATATATCCAAGGGATTATGTCCAAAGTGGGAAGTATTGTACCTCATCAATAATATATACTAATGTTCTAGTAAATATGTGACACTACAAAGAGTGTCCTAATTGTTTGTATCAAACTTGAGATGTGGTCTAGAAACACCATCAATGTTTGTCATAATTGTTATATCTTCATGCCTTAGGCATTTTGAAGGATGATTTTATTTTGGGTGATTTGAAGTACTATGCCTTTTTCATTTTTAGAGTATAATTTGTATAAAGCATTGTGTTTATATTATTTAATTTTACTTTGTAATGCACCATAATGTTTAGTATCATGGCCAGTGATCTGATGATAAGTGCAATATGGTGATTCTTATTTCAGCACAATTCTATTTTGTGATTGATGTCTATTAGGAGGTAAAAATAACATGTTTTCTCAAGTAACATATAAAAAATATATGTAAGACATCTTGGTTTGTTGAAATTTGTAATATTTGTTGTGGAGACTTATGAGAGGAATTTTGAGTGATTGGAAGTATTATATTTTTTTCATTTTTAGAGTATAATTTGTATACTACAATTATGTCTGTATTTTTTAATTTCTCTTGGTAATGCACCAAAATAGTCAATATCATGGTTAGTGATTTGATGATAAATGTGATATGGAGATTCTTATTTTGACACAATTATATTTTGTGATAGATGTCTATTAGAGGTAAATATATCATGTTTTCTCAAGTAACAAAGAAAAAATATATGAAAAACATCTTAGTTGGTTGAAATTTGTAATATTTGTTGTGGAGAATTATGAGTAGACTCCACATTGTTCACATGATGGATTTGTATTCTCCATTTATAAGGTTAAATTATAGGATTAAAAAAAGAGGGATGAATAGTTTAATGAATATTCACATGTTCATTAATTATTTTTACCTTTCCTTTATCTAATTTTGTTTTTGTATCCTCTATTTAAGAATTTAACTTTCATATACCAGAGACCCATACGTGTGAATAGATCATGGGATAGATGTAAAAGTGTATCAAATCTAATGTGCATTTATTTTCATCAATCATATCAAGATGGATTTCATCATCAGTGTCATAATAATCTAAAACATTTCCATTTTATGGTTTTAAATTTACCACAAAAAGGTAGTAAAAATGTTTGGTTTTCTTGTGGTTTTGGTATCATTACTTATGCTTGTAATGGAATTTATTTTATATTCTTGTTCTTATGTTTATCCATATGTACTTGGGAAGTTAGTGTTTTATGAATAACATGAGAGACATGATATATTTTAATTTATTGACCTATCTCATAAGTAGTTATGCTCTTAATTGAAATAAATTATTGAGGTCGTACATGTAACTGTACTTCTCGTAACCCTACTCCTCCCTATGATTACACATCAGATCACGTGAAAACTACCGATCCTAGTTATACCTATTCAAGGAATAAGCCACTTATTTTGACCTTTCTCACATCATACATCCATCCCCTATACATCCTTAACAAATCTTTGATCTTTTACATACCAGACAGACCCTGTAGACATCTTTTAGGACCCTTTCAGAGCCCTGTTGACCACCCAAAGTGACCATTTGACCTAGGCCACAACTTAGGGATGAAACCAATGGCATTGAACACATTTTTCCTTCATAAAATATATGGCCTAGACATGGACTAGGTAGAACATGTAAAAAAGGTCCTTGTTTGGGCCCAAACGGCTAGTTTTTGGCCTTTTGGTAGATTAGGGTTGAGATATATGTCACTTTCTCATTCATTTGAGCCTCTCTCTCTCCTAAATTTTTTTATCTTATCTTCCCATTTTATTATCACACTCAAATATTGGCTTCCTTCTTGAATCTCACCTAGTTTTTGGTTGGCACACGTAGCTTTCTTTATGATAGGGGATGCCCTACTGTACTGTAGCTTATCTTGGTGATTTACATTTATCTCCACAGTGTTTCTAAAGTTAGTGGATTTCTCATAGATCCCTTAATAATCCATTTAACTCATTATTATTCTCCTTGTATTGGATTTCTCTCATTTGATAGATTCTCCTTCACCTCTTCCATAACTTTTGGCTCTTGGTTTGGACTAAGCTCACATATAGCTTGGTCCTCTTCCTCTCTTGTGTCCTAGCTTGGATAATAGATTGGTAGAAAGTATACACATTTATTTTTATTTTGATATGAGGTAAGTTTTCTATGTAAATTAAAATTCTTATTTTTTTTCAATAGTATACATGCTAGGTTTTGGTTATTTGAGTGATTTAGCTTGTTTAACACACTATCAAGGATAGTTTCTAAATTTTATTTCATTTGTATGTGGTTAATAATATATTAATTTCTTAAAATATCTTCTATTATATGTTATTATTTAATTGTAAATATTTCTCATTATGCTTAAAACAATCTATACAATTTGCATAAACAATCTCTCTTCTTACTAAACCATAAAAATGTATTATTAGGGAACAATAGTGTTAAAAGTTAAGAGTTAGCTCAAGCATAGATTAGGCATGTTATTTTACCCTTGATTTAAAATGTCTTTACTTATTAAAACATCTTTCATTTATCTTGAAAGTGACTTCGTTTCTATGTTTACATATTGCATGTTAACTCTCTTTATTTACCATTGTTATTTTTATGATTTATATGCAACTAGTTTTCTAGTCTTAGCTACTTGATTTGTTATGGTTATACTCACTATAGATACCTGCATCCTTTGTGTATGCAATCATAAATGTATCATATCTATAAATAAATCCTAGCTCAGAGAAGATAGATCATATCTACACTTTTGATTAGGATACACTTGTTAAGTGGGAACATGACCAATATGACGATCAGTTAGACCTAATTAGGGGATCACTTGTCATAACATATCATTATCAGAAGGACTAAAAAGCATACAGTCTAACACAATCACAAACCAACACTAATGGATCCCTAAGGTTTTGACCATTCACTTATTCTAATAACAAGAAAGTAAATCTAATCTACTACACACCAAAGCTTGTGGCATAAAGTCAAGGTTAGAAATAATATAACAAACATGTATAGGGAAATTTTATTAAAGTATGAGTAACACCCTAATATATGAAATATGAAAGATATTATTATTTGAGCCAACACTTATGTTACTTCTATTTACTAAAATAGAGGATAATAAAGTTAGAATATACTTACTTGACTGTGAACCCATTGAGAGTCAATCTATCCCTTGGCCAATGGAGATTCACATGAATTTGTTGTGGTAAGTAATGATCAATAAGAAAAGCCAAAGCATCCAAGACTTATCCATAAGACATGATTCTCTAAATAAGAAACCTAATCTAAGTCTCCTTAATTAGAAAGGTGGAAGATTAGATTGTGAATAAGCATGAGAGAATAATAACTCTTTATTGCACATATATAATAATGATGAAATGATCTTGTATATATAGGCATATCTTGCCCTAAATCCTTTTTAAAATGTTGGATGTATAGGGTCAACTCAGTTGACCCAATGTGTTTTGGAGGATAATTCACTATGCCTAAGTTGGGTCAATCAAAAGGCTAACAAGCTAAGAAAGTTAAAAATACCCCTAAATTTCACTGGGTCGACCCAGTTGACCTAGTACAAATGACTAACCAAAAGGGGTTTAAGACAAGAAAAGGAAGGATAAAAAGAGGAAAAGATTGGAGGAATATTCAAGGAGAAATAACTTAGGGAATGGTTTTAAGAGCTAGTTGGATTGGTAATAATGTGGAAAAAAGGGACAACAATCTTTCAAGCACTAAAGGTCTTCCCACCCCTTTCCTGATGCACCCTTTAAGGCATGCACTCAAAGAGATTGAGTCCTGATGAGTTCCTACAAGATGTAAAGCATTAGTGTTTAATAAAACTTGAAAATATTATGTGTATACATATTCCTCACTCAAAGTTCATCATGTGTCACTATGATGCAATAGGGTATGGTGCTTTGATAAATAACATTATAACACATAATGTTGATGGTCAAAAAAGTTGCATTATTTTAAAGCAAAAATCATTGAAATTAAATGACCAAAAACTGTATAACTAAAAATTAAATAACTAAAATGTAAATGCAATGCATACCTTGACTTACCTTTAGTGCAAGATGTTTTTTTGTTGTGTTGTTAGTTTTGATTGTGTAGAGCACAAAGATTACTTTAGACAAACCCAAGAATACAAAACTAAATAGCAAAAGCAAAAAAATGTAATAAAAGCCAAGATAGCTGATGCTATCAGAATAGGATGTACTTGTAAATTTTGGAAAGCTGGGGGGACAAGTGTTATGTTAGACCAAATGACCAACTCAAAAACAAGAGTAAATTGGGTAATAAAAAATCCAAGGCTACTAAAGACTGAAAATCTCAAACAAGCTATCCTTAAGTAAGAAAGGCAAACTCACCAATTCAAACCAAGGATACATATCAAACAAGATGGTAAAACAAAAAAAAATCAATTGTAAAAATAAGAAACAAAATGGTAAAACAACATTGATGAGTTAGCGGTGACAATCCACATCTCACTCAACAATGGAAAAAAGGTGCATAAAAAGGGAAAACAACATTGATAAGTGAGAAGTAACAAACCAACCTCACTCAACAATGGAAAAAATGAGGTATGAACTCAAGTGTTTATAAAAATAGGATAGTAAAACAATGATAAATGGTAAAAGGAAAGTAAAGTGTAAAAATGTGAAATTATGGTAAAACAAATAAGAATCCAAAGTTACTTAAACATGTTTTTGTGCTCTAAGGATAGATAAAACTAAAAAAAAAGTAGTGCTAGCATGTTTTTAAGAGGTGATGAAAAAGGAATTAAAAGAGAAGGGGAAACAAATTTGGAATCACAATTTTTCTATCAAGGGGGGAAAATGAAATGGGTGGAGGGAATAATGAAGGAAAAACCAAGGTAGAAGAATTCTTTATCAAATTCAAGACACTCAAATTAGGTTTGTCAAAATAAGAGAAATTTAAACCTTAAGGACTCTAAAGAACTTATCTTATCCACACAACTCTTAGGTCAAAAAATGGAGTATAAAGATCATACCATGAAGGCTATATACATGAAAACTAAAATGAACCTACCTCCCCACAACATATTCCCCATTCTTCAGGACTCCTTATAGAATCGTCAGTCTACTACAAAGATTAGGTAATTATGAGAGAAAGTAGGTTGAACTATAGATTTTTGTGAATTCACCTATTGTAATCTACTAGCCAACCACACCCCAAAGGACCTTGGCTCTATGTGAGGCCAACTATGGAGTTTAAGATTTTATTAGAGATAGGAGATGTGCTTGGAATCACATCTTTTGGTGTGATTTTGAATTTCAAGATTTGTATGTTTCCTTTTAAATATCATTACCTTTTATTTCAAATGATTTGGCTTTTAACTTTCTTGATGGATTTTTTATTCTTCCTCCATATGAATTTAAAAGACAAAACATGGGTGTTAAAGATGACATTCATTTTAATACTTGGGACAAGTTTGCTAAGAGAGAGAATGTTCAAAGAAAAGTGAAATAAATATAAATATAGATGAAATAAAATGCTATCTTGAATTTGACCTTGTTTTATCCAATGTGGAGATGAAAGGAAGGGGAAATCAAGAGGAATGACACATGGAACAATATGAATTACTTCAAATCATACAAAAATGTGACAAAGGGTAAAAAGGGATAAAATGATAGTTAAAGTGTGATTCATTATCATAATAATGAAGTAAATGGAAGAAAACATGCTAAAATAAATTGTTTATGAAGATTTCATCTAGCAAAAGAATCAAAATCTAAAGTTGAGAACAAGGATGAAGAACATGAAAACGTCGTAATTTTATGAGGAGGGTTGGGTCCTATCCGTGGTCTTACACTTCAAATACATAAAATAAGGAAAAGATAAAGTAAGGAGATAGTATTTTTGTGAGGGATGCCAAGTCCTATCTATGCTTTTACAAAATAAATCACAAAAGAAGAACTTAAAGGATGTCAAACCAACATTGGCAAGAAGAAAAAGTATGTGAAAAATAAGTAAAAGATGGTGGTTTTTTTAGGAATGTCAGGTCCTATCTATGGTCTTACAAAGAAACTCACAAAATAAAAACCTAAGGGGTACAAAAGATAAGAGAAAATGTAAGAAGATAAAGAATATTGTGGTATATCAAGAAACTAAAAGACCAAAAGGGAGGACTAAAGATTTGTGAAAGGAAGGAACTCACTACAAAAGGAGAGACCCATGCTTAAGTAACCTGTAAAAATTATTAGATAGATGTAGATAAAAATCATGAAAACAAGAAAGTGTTTATGCAAAGTACGTTTTGAGGAATTGAGTGTTTGTGGGCTCTTTGAAAACATGGCCTTCATTAGTTTGAAGGTGGTAGGTGCTTGGACCAAGAATATATTAACTAAATATGGGCCCCATTATTTTTGGATGTATTTACCTTCTTTTTCATGGGTGTAATATAATTTAAGGACAAGATCACCAACATTAAAAGTGAAGACTTTAACACATTTGTTATGTTGTCTGAGAATGTGAGTCTTGTATTGGCAGTTATATTGTAAGTGGAAAGTTGGCATTCATCAAGTAGATCAAGGGAATGAAGGTGAGGTTCATGAAATTATTCATTGTGAATAATACCATGAAGAGATATATGAAGAGAGGGAAGTTAAAATTCTAAAGGAAGAACCAAATCAGAACCATAGACTATAAAAAATAGAGTTTCCCCAGTGGTAGTACATATGCTAGTCTGATAGGCCCAAAGTGTAGGGTAAAGATGAATATGCCAATCCATGAGGGTTTCATGAATAATCTTTTGGATAATTTTTTTAAGAATATTATTAGTGGCCTCAACTTGACCATTGCATTGTGGATGATAAGGAGTGGAAAATTTGTGATTGATCTTGAATTTTTTGCAAAGTTGTTTAACATATTTATCTTTGAAATTACCACCATTATCTGAAATGATGGTATGGGGAACACCAAATCAAAAAATGATTTAATTAAGAATAAATTTGGTAATGGTAGGACCGGTGATGTTAACAAGGGGCATGGATTCAACCCACTTGGTAAAATATTCGATAGTGGTGATGATAAATACATGTTCATCTTAGGAGTGAGGAAGTTTACCAACGATATCAAATTCCAAAGTGGAAAAAGGCCAAGGAGATTCGATAGTTTGAAGTTCAAATGGAGGTGAATATATTATATCATCATGAAGTTGAAAAGGATTAATATTTTTAGCATATTTGCTTGCATATTGTTTTTGGGTAGGCCAAAAGTAACCCATACATAGGAATTTGCATGTTGTAGCATGTCTGTTATAGTTACCACTACAAATACACCCATGTGATTGTTCAAGAAGAGGAGGGACCTCATCATGCATAACAAAATGGAGCAAGGTACCTTCAGTGTTATGAGAGTAAAGGATTTTATGTTGAAATACATACTTGAAATCTTGTTTACGAATGAATGTTTTTTTAAAGAGTCTAAATTAGGAGGATAAGTTTGATGTACTAAGAATTTAATGATATATTTATACCAAAGGCTTTGTTAAATGGTAACAGCCTCAATGTCACAGATAAGTGAATCTAGTAATTGAGTTAAAGATGGAGATTTTATTATTTGTCTAAGAAAAGAAGGATAAAAAAGAACTTGATATGGATGAAATAGAGAAGCTAAAAAGGCAAGAGAATCAGCAATGGAATTTTGAGAAATTGGATTTGTTTTAGGATCAATTCTAGCAATGAATTCATTGAAGCAAAGAGTTTTAATCTCAAAATTTCCAAATTTATGATGTTACTGAAGACGTTGAGGTTCCCAAACATGAATTAACTCAATAATATCTTCATCACTAGGCAAGGTAGGAAGAGGACCATAGTACTCAACATCTATTTCAAGATCTAAAATTTAATTACCATGGTGATCATACTTAGAATGAATCTAACAGACATTGGATGCCTTGGCATCTAGTGTAATTTTGGAAGTAGAAGAAGTAGATGGAGTAGAATAGATTGGTTTGTTAGTGGTTTAAATTATGGGATAAGGATTGTATGTAATGATTAGCTCCAAAGGTGGTAAAGGGGGTGTAGGAACTTTTAGAGGTTCAAAAGGTTTGATTTGTTTGACCACCCAAGGAGTATCAATAAGCGAAGGATTGAGAGAAGGCACTTGACCATCAAGATCTAAGGTACTATCCAAAGAAATGGTATGCACATCCCAATTAAAAGTATGGATTTGGGCTAAATTTTTATGTTAATTTTGGACATCCAAGTCTCTAGATTGATCTTTGGCCATGATATAGTTGTCATCATATGTTGGATAAATCGTACATGCTTGAGAGTTACGGGGAGTTTCAGAGGATGAAATATTGATATTATTGAATGTATGAGGAGACATGATGAGATGATCTTGAAATAATTTAGCCACTCCAAAATCATTGTAAGTGAAGGCATCTTCTAGTAGAGAGGGATCTTGAGCATTGCATGGATGGGCAAAGTCAGTAATCTGATCCATGAGAGGAATAGTATGGTCTCTTGATAAGAGAGAAGGAGGAATCCATTATGAAATGTAGGGAGGTAACTTGGTAGTATTTCAAGTATGTTACAACTGATTGGGCTCATCATCATCAAAATCAATAAGAGTAACTTGTAAATTAAGATTCATGTTGATGAACTCAAGTAAAGGAGCACTATTGATCTTAGGAATTTTATGAACATGATATTGTGATTTAAGATTAGGTAGTTGGATACTCCATGGGTTAGTATTAGCTTGATGCTTATACCATTTTCCATTATGCAAGAATTTAATACATTAAATAATGAAAGAAGCAATGACCCTCTTTTAATGAGTCCATGGATGACCAAGGAGTATGTTATAAGATAAAGGAAGATCAAGGACCATAAGCTTAGTCTAAATAGTCTTAGGTCTAATGGTTAATGGAAGCCAAATACAACCAAGTGGTTTTTTATAGTTTTGTCAAAACCATGACAAGTAAGATGAGTTTTTTTAGATGATCCTTGTTATAACCAAGTTGTTGTATAATCCATAAAGATGTCACATTAATACGAGAGCCTTCATAAACTAAGACTTTTTGGATAAGATTGGTATTAATGTCTACTTTAATAAAGACTGGTGGATCATCAACATGAAAAAGAATTTCAGTGTTGATCATGTCCTCCTCAAAAACTTCAATGGAAGGTTTGGAAGAGGGACACATAGTTTCAATGGTATTTATGTTGGTAGGTTAATAATTGATAAAATGTGGTTATTCATATATGGAATATGAATTTTCAATCTCTTAAATTTATTACATAAGGAATTTATTATGGTAGGGTGAACTGTGAACCAACTCCATAAGAGGAATCTTTTAAGGCATAGAGTTGAGTTCTTCAAGAAAGTTCCAATGAGATTTAGAAGAACCAACATGAGTTTTAAAAGGTAAATTAGTTTTGGAAGGTATAGATGTGGTTGAAGGATCAAAAGGAGGAAGTTGTTCCTTAGGTGATTCTGAATTAGGATTTGTATTGGTAGTGTTTTTAAGTAATTATTATTCTAAAAATGGCTTTTAGGCTTCATAACAAGATGTTTGTGAGTTGGTTTATGATGATAATTGACCTTAGTAGTGTTGACATATTGAGATTTGTTATAATATTGGTCATAATTGCAATCAATAGCACAAACATCCTTATCATTTTCTTGATTATTTGAAGAATATTTTTGGTCATTATAGGTATAAGCTTTAAAATTTCATCATTTTTGGGAAGCAATAATGTATTATTGATGATGAATATTGATCATATATTTAGGATTGAATGAATCACCAAACATATATGAGATAGAAAATTTATTGATCCCTCTACAAGATTCATGAGAATGCCCTATGTTGGCATGGAACCAACAAAAGAGATTGGGGTCATACCACTTAGGAGTATTGGGATAGATGAAAGGTTTGAAGGGTGGTAAAAATTGTTTCATTTGATGAATCAAAAGAGGTGTATGAGAAGGTGAAGGAAGATCATTTTTGGCAACTTTTTCTTTGGTTTGCAGAGTATTACTAGTGATAGCATTATATGTTTAGAAAGATCCTTTAAGAATTTTAGGATTAGGTTTGAATTTATTCTTAAGAAATTATTGATGTTTAGCTTAATCAAGAGATTTATTTATTATTTGAGGAGCAAAGGTTCAAACCTTGTATTGGAGGGTAGGAGTTAAAGTGGTGATAAAGAGTTTAAATAATTTATCATCAGTCATGTTATGGTTAGCTTTATGAGCTAAACATTTCCATCTTTTGATAAAGTCATGAGTTGATTCAATGGGATATTGCTTAGCATTGATGAAGTGGCTAAGACAATTTTTGGGAAGATGATTGTGTTGAAACTCTTTAACCCAAGTTGCCAAATAAAATGTTAGGGAAGTTGGTTATACCATTCTAATACATCACCTATAAAATTTTTGACTAAGAGTTTAGTTACGGTAAAGGTATTAGTTTTGGATCCACTCTTTGTAAAGGTTACCAAAGGCTTTAAGAAATGAGGTAGGGTCTTTAGTCCCATCACATTTGATAGTTAGAGATATATTACCAATATCAATGGAAAAAATTAAGGGAGCTAAAGGATCATTTTAAATGGTTTGAAGAATATTTTTATTCATTATGGGTTGAGGAATAACATTACTTGAGGCATCCATAAGAGGTGGAGGAATATAATAAGGATTAGCTTAAGGATGAATAGTTAGAGGTTGATTAGCCACATTGATTAAGTGTTGTTGAAGTTACATCATTTGGCTGGTATTAGAATTTTGCATAATGTTCATTGGTTGAATAACTTGGGATAAAAGTTGAGTTGTATCAGGAGGTGGGTTGGTGTTTGTAAGATCACTACCCAAATTGGTATTAGGGAGAGGATTGGAAGAAGATGGATTGTTAGTGGGATTGTTAAGTAAACTTGTATTAATCACTCCCACATTAGTATGAAGATTTTGAAGATGAGAAGTTTATTAATAATTAAGGAAGGGATCAAATCCATCAACTTCATATTGTGGTGTTATTTTTACCATATTATAGTTCATGGATGAAGGAGGAGAAGAGGTGCCCCAAGAGTGATGGACCTTTTGGGAGGAAAAGAGAGGGATAAATGAGCATCCCATATCGTATCTAAATGGATTAAATCTATCCAATAAGATTCTAATAGGATATTTCATTCTAACTGAAGAGAGATGAACGAAATGCAAAATTAGAAAAATAAGGAGCTGTGTTGATGAATAGGGAAAGTAGAAAATAGTATAAGGTTGGTTAGGTTGACCTAGAACATAAAAAAAGACCTAAAAATTATAAAATGTCAATTGGGTTGATCCAATATAGTAAGCAGAGGTGGGAAAAAGAGGTAAAGGGGTCTAAAAACTATACAAGGATGTTTGGATCGATCGATTACAATGAACAAGGGCTCAAAAAGGTATAGGGTTGACTAGGTTGACCTAGTATAATAAACAAGGAAAAAAAAAGTTAATAACAAGTTATGAGCTGAAATAAGAAAATTTTTGTAGCTAAACTAGGAAAGTAAGAGATAAAGGGAAACAAATAGTCAATTGGATCAATGTTGGCCAATCCAATTGAGGCACATAATATAAAACCTTGCACTAACGTGGGTTAATGAAAATTTTTGCACACACAATTGAGCAAAGAACAAGAAATCAACTTGAAAATAAAAGAGATAACTAATTAGTTAACCTAAGATGTTTTATTAGATTATTAAGAAATGATTTTAAATGTGATGGGAAGTTGTCTATAATCAAGGTACTAGATAGCAATCTAAGTATGGTTTCAAGTAGTTTGGACTGAAAGGGACTATAGTGGCAATGATATAGGCTTGGTATTTGGCCTACCCCCTCACTTCACACACTACAGTGATAAGGGTGTTGGGTGCTTAGCTATAATATATCATTAACCACACTTTATACTTGACCAGAGAATCAAGTTGGCTTCCCCCTTAGTGATGAAATCCAAGTAAGTTGACCTTGGGTAGACAAAATGTTAGTGTTTTTTTATGTTTATATGATTTGGTCATGTGTGCATAAAATATAAATAGTGAAAATAAATGGTTAATTAAAAACCCACTAATTAGATACTATGTTTATGTTGTGAACTATTCTAAGCATGCAAGCAATAGGAAAAGAAATGTTTGAACTAATTACTAACATATAGATATTAATTCCAAACTAAAACAAGGTATAGTGTTGACACCAAAATATATAATAGGTTTGACAAGGTTAAACCTATAATATGGTAGCAATATTTGAAAAATCATAAGGTCAGTGAGGGTTGACCTAGTTTTTCTAGACAACACACAGAACTGGGTCGACATTGTTGATCTAATTGAGTATGCAAGGGAATTTTTAAAGACTAAAAACTATGAAAGGAAATACATAAAATAAAGAAACAAAGATGTATAAATGAACCTTGGTAGATTATAGATGAAATAAAGAAATATTATTGATGAAGAACCTTGGACTATGTTGGTAAAACCTACAAGTTGGGTTGACAGGATCAATCAAGTTGTGTAGGAACCTATTATAGAGAGTTAAAACTATACAAGGTCAAATTGGTTGACCTAGTAGGCTAAATGGGATGTCTAAAAGGCTATAAACCTATATTGGGTCGATTATGTTAATCCAGTTGCATGTTCCTATAAAACTATGCATAAAAGTTAGAAAACTAGGTTAACACAATTAATCTAGTATCATAAAAATAATGACTAAAAGAATGAAAATAAGTGAAATAAATCCTGTAAGGATTAGTTTCACATTGGGTTCACCAAAATATATGCAATCAAAAATGCATCATGTCTATAAATCAATTCTATCTTGGAGAAGATATAGCATACCTACACTTTTGATTGGGATACACTTGTTAAGAAGGAGCATGACCAATATGGGGATCTGTTAGACCTGATTATTGGATCACTTGTCACAACCTAATAAAAAGAAAGTAAATCTAATCTAGTGCACACCAAAGCTTGTGGCACAAAGTGGGGGTTAGAAACAATATAACAAACATGTGTAGGGAACTTATATTTAATTAAGTTGAGTAACACCCTAATACATGAAATATGAAAGATAATATTATTCAAGACAACACTTATGATACTTATATCTAATAAAAGAGAGGAGAAAAAAGTTAGAATATAATTACCTAAATCTGAACCCTTAGAGACTCAATCTCTCCCTTGGATAATGGATCTTTTTAAGAGGTTATTATGGTTTGTAAGGATCACTAAAAAATGCCAAAGCATCTAAGACTTATCCACAAGACTAGATTCTCCAAATAAGAAACCTAAGCTAAGTTTCCTCAAGTAGAATAATGGAAGAGCAGATTGTGAATAAGCACGAGTGAATAATAAATTTTTATTGCAAATATGAAATAATGATGAAATGATCTTGTATATATAGGAAGATCTTTCCCTAAATTCTTTTGGAAACATCAGCTATATAGGGTCAACCTAGCTGACCTAGTGTGTTTTCAAGGACAATTCACTAGGTCTGAGCTAGGTTAGACAAAAGGCTAACAAGAAAAGAAAGTGAAAAATACCCCTAAATTGTATTGGGTCATCTTAGTCAACCTAGTATAGCTAACTAACCAAAAGGGGTTTAAGATAAGACAAGGAGGGATGGAAAGAGGAAAAGACTATAGGAATATTCAAGGGAGGAGAAATAGCTTAGGGAATGGTTTTGGGAGCTGGTTGGATTAGTAATAATGTGTTAAAGGGACAAAAATGTTGAAAATCACCAAAGGTTTGTCCACCCCTTTCCCAATGCACCCTTTAAGGTGTGCACTCAAAGACATTAAGTCACAATGGGTTCATGCAAGATGTAAAGCATTAGTATTTCATAAAATCTCAAAATATTATGTGTATAGACTTTGTTCACTTGATCGTGCTAGCCCTAACCTAGTTTATAAGTCTATCTATAGATTGGTGCAAGACTTTAAAATAGATAGCCTCTATAGACCTCCTATAGCCCATGTAATCCTTAGGCCTTCTAGTTGTTTTTTTAAGTACCCTATATACCCCCTGTCAAACACTAGTTGTTTTGTTCATATTCTTGGAGCTACATTCTAGCACAACTAGCGGTACTTAACATATGGTTTCACACTAGTGCTATCCCATTTATATCTCTCTTAGCTAGCTCCTATATGTTAACTATTAGGTTTTACTTTTAGTTGTGTTTCAGATCTAGCCTTGGTTATTTTATCCTACTTTGGTTCTATGTCATTCTCCCTACTAGTTATCTATCTATTTGCCTTTTCTATTATCTTCCATGATGCTCTTGTTTCATTGCATCCATGGCTAACCTCCCACCCTTGGGATGCCATTCCCATTTGATGCAAGTCCTTATCCTTGATTTCACACATGAGCAAGTCATGGCTAAAATAGAAAACCATAGACATCATAGGATCTAAGAGGTTCCCTCAACCCATCATGGTGATCTAGACCCTATCACCTTCCAAATGGGACTAGATTGGCAGGTTTATAACCATCAGACTCAATCCCTTTTTCACTAGTTTGAATTTAATTTATCTGAGGATGTTTCCCCTTAGCCTCATACCATAACTCTTTCACCCATTCAAGGTTATGAGGATCCCCTTGCATGACTAAGACCTAATTATCTATGTGTGATCATTGATGATTTCCATATATGCCTTTAGGTGAATGAGTGCACTCTTCTCCCCTAGGAGTAGGAATCATGCATCATTTTGAGATAGAGCTTGCACCCATTTAGTAAAAAAGTGCCTCATCCAATTTTCATGATATTTCTCCACCTATCTCTTAGAAAGATACTCTATAGTAAGAACCCCTTCATGTCCATATTGTGGGTCATAGGTATTCTAACTCAGAAAGGCATCTTCATCATGAGGATTCCTCCCATATTCCTATTCCATACTTTAGAGTTTTAAATGAGTCTGATGATTTCAATTGCTACCTACAGACTAGAGATCCATGGGATACCTATCATGAGCATCAACACCCTTAGGTTGACCCTTATTTGATGGCACATGACTAGAATCATGGAGACCTAGGTCACCATGATTTTCTCCATGAGTATACCATGTCATCCCATCATCCCCATAGGGAATGATATCCTTCCCATGGTCATTTCTTACCCCATGGTAGGCATGATATCCACCATGAGTGTCTCCCTTATCAGGAGATGCCTCAGCATCATCCCCTATATGATCATGTTTATGATGAGGTTTATTAGTATAGACAACATCATAACCACCATGATTCTCTACTTAGAGCTCATCACTAACTTGTTATCAAATGTGCCTATGAAGATCTCCATAGGAATCCTTTATCCCTTTAGATGTGTACTATTCCCATTTCTACTCCTATCCCTAAATTGCCTAAGTTCAATGGGACTTGAGACTCTAATCCCATAGATCATATTACGGCTTTCATGATGGCATGTATAGATTGGGAATAGGATGAAGGCCTGATGTTAAATCTCTTCACTCATTCTCTATGAGATGAATCTCTTGTTTGGTTTTAGAATCTACCACCAGATTCTCTCTCTAGTTTTTAGATCCTTATGGATGACTTCCTCCAATAATTTGATATATTCACACCTTTTAACCTTAAATGGAATAGGATAAAGGTATGTCAAACTTTGATTTTATGTGTAGGTGGTATTCACCCATCCTTACATGTAGAACAAGGTTCTTGGATGATCAACATTATGAGATGTTCATGCTAGCATTGAGGTAGTATATTTGCCTTGAGGTCTTCGAACATGAGCCCACCTCGTATTATGAATCTATTAATGCATTTATGAATATTGGAGTTTTTGAGGTGTGTGCAAGCATGTGGCCCATGCCAATCCAAAATCCATCCTCTTCATGTGACCATAATCATAATGTGACTAAAGATGGTGTCATTATTTCTCCTCCCAATAAGAAGGATAAGAAGGATATCCATGAGGTGAATACTTTGAGAAAGAAGCTAGCTAAAAATAAGGATTCCAACTCAAGAATAGAAAAACAACATATGATGTTTCCTTATGACCCCACCAAGTTTTATAATTTCCATTAGATGAAGGGTCTTGATGACACCAATTATGTTTCCCAAAATCCTATTGTATAAGCCTCACCTCTATCTTAGTGTTCTCTGCTTGCATAACCCAACCACAAATTGAATGTGTTCAAGGATCCTTTGCCTAACCATGATAAGGAGGAAAAGAAGAGGAAAAAGAAGAAATAAAAGTCTAAAGCTCCTCATTCTCCTTCTTTCTCTTCTGCCTCTTTTGACTCCTCTTCCTAGGTTGACCCCATAGGGAAAGCCAAGCATGAGAGTAACAAGGTCATTGTTTCTATTGGCATAGCCTCTATTGGGTATGAGTGTTTTGTCAACATGTGCTTGGGTTGGGTCACCAACCTCATTGGATAAACTAGTGGTTTTGGGCCTTCTATCCAACCCATCAAGGCAAGTAATCTCAAAGTCAAATTTGAATTTTAGCATAACATCCCTCCCCAAGATTGACAACATCCTAAATTCATCATAGAGGAGTTACAAGGCCTCTCAGCTAGGATATCCATTTGGGTCCTTTTCATTTTCCCTAAGAAAAGGGGCCTCATCTTTTACTATCTTGGTGTCTCTCATGAGGTCTCATTTTAGGATGACAACAAAGTGTTGTTCAGCTTTGATGCATCCAAGCACCCTTGTCCTCCTGTCCTATCTTTTGACCCTATCTCTTTGCCATACGTGATAATTATTTCAAGGAGGGCTTAGTTTCCCCTCTACATTGAGACCTATATTGATGACTACCATGTTAAGAGGTGAATTATTAATGAAGGAGTTATGTAATGAGCTTAGGATCAGTTATAAGAAGCTCATTGATTCTCTCCATAATTGTATTGGTTTCAATAATGACATAGTTTCACTAGTGGTAAATGTGAAGCTTTGGGTCAAGTTTAGCCCCAACATAGTCATGATTGATTTTTTTGTGTTAAACTTTCATACAATATGGTTCTTGGCCATCCTTAGACCACTGTCATGTAATACATCACATCAGCAACATTTCACATGGTTCATTTCATGCATGAAGGTGAAGTTCATACCATGAAGGTTGGCCCAGATGCTTGGGAATTACTTTACATAAAGACAAAGTCCTTAGGTGAGGCTTTGGCTATCTCCTCATAGGGCTCTATAGACTCCCACACCACCTGCTTCTAAGTCTCATTTTCTCAAGGATGAACATTGAGATCCAACTAAGTATCATTTAATGTTCATTCCTTTGGAGTCCAACATGCATCAACCAACTCCCTCTTCCACTCTATGATGTTAGGTCATCTCTTCTCTTCTTGGATACCTCTTTCAAGATGTATATCTATAAATGTTGAGCTTCCCCTTATGTCATTCTTTTTCTAGTAGAGTATAATCTCTCCTAATGTGTCTTCTACTAATACTACTAGAGTAGCTAAGTCTGATCTTTAATGTTATTTCATTTATGTTATGACATATAACATGTTCAAGGAGAGAAAGGCATATGTCAAGATCATGTGGGCTTGCCATAAGTACCATTATCCCCTTGATCATTTAGGTTTGGATATTTCTCTCTCTAATGGTCTAACCCTTGACATTCCCATAGTGAATGTCCTGGAAGTTAAGCCTAACGTGTTAGACCAATTTCTTCCTCCCATGCCTAAGTATTTCAAGAAAGTAAATGATATGGATGTTAAAGGATCTATAGATGTCAACCTTGACACTTTGGCAAAGCCTAATATCATCAAGATTAGTGCTAGCCTTGCTCCAAAAGAATGGGATCTCTTGGTCATCTTCTTATACAAAATTTTAGATGTATTTCCTTAGGAATATGCTAATATGAATGGCTTAGATCCCAACATTGTTATCCATAACCTCATTATGGATGATGGGGCCCATCTAGTTCACCAAAAATAATGACTAATGGTGGTTAAAGTCCCCAAATTAGTTAAGGCTAAGATTGAAAATATCATCCAATTTGGTTTCATCTAAGCCATTGACTACCCCTGATGGGTTTCCAATACCATCCCTATTCTCAAGAAGAATAGAGCTAGTTAGATTTGCATTGGCTTTTAAGATCTCAGTATGGATTGTCCAAAGGATAATTTTCCCACTCCTTTGATCAACTAGTTCTTAGAATCCACAACTAGTTTTGAGATCATGTCCCTCATGGATGGGTTCTCTGGATATAGCCAAATCTAGATTGCACCTAAAGACTAGCACAAGATGACATTCACTACCCCATGGGGTACTTTATGTTATGCCATCATGCCTTTCATTCTAAAGAATTATAGGGATACGTATTAGCATGCCATAACCCAAATTTTTCATGACCTCATCCACAATGTTATTGAGTGTTATGACAATGACCTCTTTGGTAACTCCCACAAGTGGGATGAGTATGTGCAATACCTCAAGATCATATTTAAGTGTCTCAGGGAATATCACATGAGCCTTAACCTTGAGAAGTACATTTTTGGAATTTACACTAGAAAGCTTCTTAGCTTCCTCATTTCATAAAGAGGCATTGAGGTGGATCTTGAGAAGATCAAGGTGATCCTCGAGATGCTTCCTCCATGCAATCTTGTTCAGTTGTAGTCCTTCCTTAGAAGACTCAACTTCCTCAAATTTTTCCTTGATGAGTATGCTCATAAATCCATACCCCTCACATATATCTTACATAAGAACACTCCATTCTTGTGGTCTAATAAAGTCTAAGTAGATTTTGAGGAATTAAAACACATGCTTCATAATCCTCCCATCTTGATGGAACCCATTGAGGGTCATGAGTTCATCTTATACACCTCTATCATTGTTTTTTCCATTGAGGGCATGCTATGTCAAAATAATGACACTGACAGAGAGCTATTTATTACATCTCTCACATGCTAGTTGGCCATGAGCTTAACTATTCTCTTATGAAGTAATATTACCTCTCCCTCATCTTTACCATAATCATAATAGGGACCTCAAACCTACAAATGAGCTGGTTCACAAAAAGCTTGGTGATGATCTTCTCATACATACCACTAAAAGGCATAGCCTCAAGCCACTTCAAGAAATAGTCAATGGTAGTGATGAACCAATGGTGGCCATTACAAGAGGTGGGTTTGAACTCATCAACAAAGTCAAGACCCTTAACTAAAAAATGCCAAGGGGATGAAATTGAATGAAAGAAGCTTGTAAGGGAATTGATGGCATCCCCAGTAACTTAGCACATCTTACACTTCTTATCATATTAGACAACATCCTTAATAAAAGTAGGCCAATAGTAGCCCATCTTGATACTAAATTGAGTGGTGGCTTACCCTCTCGAATGGCCACCATAAACACTCCCATGAGACTTCTCTAATGTAAGAGGGGTGTTATTGAAGGCTAGGTATTGCATAAACATGTCATCTATGCCTCCCTTGAATAAGATGCCACCTATGATAACATAGTGAATGAAAATATTATGGATTTGATAGTGTTTTTGTGAAGGAGTGTTGATAGAATAAGATTGACTCTCAAGGTAAAGAATAATGTCCTGATACCAATCACACTCAGAGACATCAATCTAGTTGACCGAATAGACCATTTCATCAGGAAAGCCATCATCAACCAATTTTGTGCTAGGGTTGTGTAGCGGGCATTTAACAAGTTGTTCAGCCACATCTAAACCCTTGGTATATTTTTATTTAATAATATAGAGATAAAACTCTTGAAGAAGCATGATCCCCCTCATAGTTTAGATGTGGCTGAACAACTTGTTAAATGCCCGCTACACAACCCTAGCACAAAATTGGTTGATGATGGCTTTCCTGATGAAATGGTCTATTCGGTCAACTAGATTGATGTCTCTGAGTGTGATTGGTATCATGACATTATTCATTACCTTGAGAGTCAATCTTATTCTATCAACACTCCTTCACAAAAACACTATCAAATCCATAATATTTTCATTCACTATGTTATCATAGGTGGCATCTTATTCAAGGGAGGCATAGATGACATGTTTATGCAATACCTAGCCTTCAATAACACCCCTCTTACATTAGAGAAGTCTCATGGGAGTGTTTATGGTGGCCATTCGAGAGGGTAAGCCACCACTCAATTTAGTATCAAGATGGGCTACTATTGGCCTACTTTTATTAAGGATGTTGTCTAATATGATAAGAAGTGTAAGATGTGCTAAGTTACTGGGGATGCCATCAGTTCCCTTACAAGCTTCTTTCATTCAATTTCATCCCCTTGGCATTTTTCAGTTAAGGGTCTTGACTTTGTTGATGAGTTCAAACCCACCTCTTGTAATGGCCACCATTGGTTCATCACTACCATTGACTATTTCTTGAAGTGGCTTGAGGCTATGCCTTTTAGTGGTATGTATGAGAAGATCATCACCAAGCTTTTTGTGAACCAGCTCATTTGTAGGTTTGAGGTCCCTATTATGATTATGGCCAATAATGTCTTAGGAATCTAAAGCCTCAAGATACATGAGCTCACTAAACATTTTGGGTTCAATATTTTCTTCTCCTCCACCCATTACCCCTAGGGAAATAGTAAATCTAAATCTTCAAATAAGACTTCTAATAAGATGCTTATTTATATCATTTCCTAGTCCAAATAGGACTATCATCTCATGCTCTATCCTACCGTTTGGGCCTACTCGAATAGCTTCTATAAAGCCATGGCAGAAACCCCATACTCAATTTGTTATGGGTCTAAGGCTATTCTTCCTTTAGAAAATATTAATCCCTTCATTATGGGTTAAGACATTTAGATCTCATTCTGATGAAGAAGAACATGCCACTCACCTAAGTTATCTTGAGTAGCTAGATGAATGATTCATTGATGCTCTTGAGCATAATCATGCTTACCAACACCATCAATGCCACTAATTTAAAAAAATGGTGCACCCACATCTATTCAAAGTAGGTTATAGGTCCTCATTTTTATGAGGATCATCATAAGAAGTGTAGACTCATGCATAAGTGGTTTGGCCCCTTCATTATCACTGCCTTTATAGAGAATGGGGCTTATCATCTCTTGGCCCTCGAAGGCAATCCCTTATGACACCTGATCAATGGGTTCTACCTCAAGGTGGCCCTCCAAGATAATCACCCATGGTGGTAAGGTGAACCTTTCCACTCTTCTCGCACCACTAACCTCTGTGATGCTTTTATGTGTGTGTGCACATGTGTTCTTTATTAGTATTTCTTACTGTCTCATCACATGTATCTATTAGTCTATATTATATGAAGCATACACATCACACATAAAATCATATACACACATGTTCTAATAATGAGAAATGATTGTATATATATTACAAAAAAAACATGTTTTTTTCTCTAGGTACATCACATGGCTTTCTCTAAGCCTATTATTGTAGTCCCAAAAACTTCCACATACATAGCTATACATACAATATTATCCCAATCAACCTATGACTATGATCTATCTATGGTAGCCCTACTCTAGGTGGAGATCTTGATCTCTACCTCATAATCAGTCAATCCAAAAATTGCTCTATGGTAGCCATGTTTTAACATAACTATCTACTAAGAGGGGGTGAATTAGTAGATTGATTTAAAATAGTCATTTAACACTTTAAATGTAAACTAACATGAATATACAAATATCATACACTCCCTAATATAATTAACACTAGATGTACGTATAAAACCCAATGTGGGAAAAACCATGGTGATAATAGCTATTAAGATCTACTCTCTTAATCCAACCTCATAATAAAAACCTTACTCGTTACAATGTAAAAGGTCACCAACCCTAAGGAGACACCAATGCCCTAATTTAAGATCACCAACTCTAATGAAGCACCTAATCCCTAATTAAGCACCAAATTATCTCTTTTGATGGTAACCACCAATCAGATCTACAATAAAAATTATGGAGATACAAATCCTGATTACAAAGTGATTCAAATGAATGTAATTCTATGTTGTGGACCTATTTTGCAACTACTCATATTCTACACTTCTCTCTTCCTTTCTACCTCTCCTTTTTTTAATAGAGTGTGTATCCTAGATGATGTATATATACATTATATCTAGTTCTCACTTCTTCTCTACATTTAAAATTGGTCATTAACACATCACACACATTAGTTAGACTTAGTTCATCTATATTTTACAACAAGTCTCCTGCTTCTTGAATTCACACACCACAACCATCATTCTCTAACTTATACTTTTCTTAGCATGTATCAAAATCTAGATTTGATATGCATTAAATGACACTTGGAGAGATTATAGTAATCTATATCATTCTCAGTGTCATATACTACATCTTATCTAAGTTTTCCACCACCTAATCATTGAGATAAACAAATCTTTAAATACTGGCCATAGATCTTGAATTTTCACACCATGATCTAATGATTAACATTCAATCATCTCAACTTTAAAAGGAAACTATTAGATCATATATTTCACCTTTAATATGTACCATTTATCTACTTAGAGGTCTCCTAAATTTAACTCTTTAATACTAACCATCAATCCTAAACATAGGCTTCCATGATTAAGACATTTGGCACTCTCATGTGCCTTCTAAGCACATTGTTTCCAATCCCCACTCTCACACAACTTAGAAGTCTTGCATGCAATCATTGACTATGAATTTGAACCATGCCATTGATCTATGTCTATGTTATTTAATTTTTACCATTAGATCTTTTGAATTCTCATCGTAGATCTATTGCTCAAGATCCATGATTGCAACACATGTCATCAACACATTCATTCTTAGGTTATTTTACTTATTGACTTTACTACTCACCAGAGATTTTTATCATTCAATTAAGTTCTCATTATTGGATCTTCATCTGTTAGTTTAGATGACCATCATTAGATCTTCAATATCTAAGTGCTACCATTGAACAAACTCAGACAAATATTAAGTCATGGACTTAGGAATTAAATTCTTCAAACACTCTTTCAAGATAGTAATCACTAGGTTAAATGGGCTAGGTGCACAATGATGAAGAAGGCTTAAGTTATGACTTAAGTGACTAGTTACCAACTATTTCTAGTCAACACAAAAATAGAAATGCATATGAATGACATGATTGAGACCCTTACAATTTTATTAAGAAACCCTAGTAATGCTTGAGAGTAAATATAATTCATTTTAAAACTCATTTCTTATCATCTGAAACTATGGAACATACATTTAGATGTACTTAAAAAAATCATAACATATCTTCTATATGTTTCCTATGCAAACCTATAGAAATAGTCTTTATAAAATCATGACAATGTTTTATGATATATACAACTTTTCAAGACCTTGCATTATGCAATTGCAAAATAAGATTTTTCTCTTCATCTTTCCATAAATCCTACTTGTGACTGATCCTATGACATCAATGACATCTATAATGCCAAAAATATCCTTTTTGACATCAATGACAATCATATTTCCAACAATCTTCCCCTTTGTCATTGATGGCTAAATAAATGCTTTGTTTTTGTAATGCATGCTCTACTCCTCTAACATTGACTGTACTTGTATTTCTTGCATTATCTTCTAATGAACATGAACAGAAGCTACTCACACCAAACTTTCTCCCCTTTAGGCAATGGAACATTTGCCAAACATAACTTAGACACATAAAGCATTATCATATCTCCCCCTTTGATAAACATAGAGAATTTGACAAACTTTTAAAGAGAGCATTTGCACTTTTTCTCCCCCTTTGACACTAATGGAAAAGGGACTCCAACTTTTTCCCTATTTTTCCAAAATTTTCTCCCCCTTTATCAAATAAAGGAGATTTTCCAAGAATTTGCAACCATCAAGTCATTAGAAGTTTATAAAAACATGCATACCTGACTTGCCTTTTCTCTCTTTTTATAGGGATTAACAAATCTTATGTGATCCTCCCCCTAGACTCATACCCTATTATTAGGATCTAGTGATGTGATGTAGGATCAACCACTCCCAATTTATATCTCAAATACTCAAATTTTTCTTTAGGAAATCATTTGGTGAATATGTTTGTAACTTGATCCTATGTTGGCACATATTCCATTGTGACCTCTTGGTCTGCAACCTTTTCCCTTGAAAATTGATACTTGATTGATATGTGCTTAGTTCTTGAATGAATCACTAGATTATTTGATATGCTAATATCACTTGAATTATCACAAAGAATAGAGATAGGTGATTTGTATTCTACCTTGATGTCTTTAAGTGTTTGATTATTCTACTAGACTTGAGTATAATATGTTAGTGCTTCAACATACCCTGCTTCTATTGTAGAAAGAGTAATTAACTCTTGTTTATTTCTCAATGATGTAATAAGTTTGTTTCGATGGAAATTTGTACCACCATTAGTTCTTCTTCTATCATCCACACTTCCCACCCAATCAACATATTTGTATGTTATCAAAGTGAAAACTTCACCTTTAGGATACCATAGGCCATAGTCAATTGTACTCTTGATATATGTAAATATTATTTTCACTGTATTGACATGTGACTCTTTAGGATTAGATTGAAATCTTGCAACCATGCACACTTATTGCATGATATCAGGTCTTAATAAAGTTAGGTATAGCAAACTACCTATCGTTGATCTATACATAGTCTAATTTGCATCAAGGGACTCATCTTTTTTTCTCAACTTACATCCAATTATCATGAGAGTACCTACTATTGTATTGTCTTCCATTCTAAACTTATTGATCATTTTATTAGCATACATGGTTTGAGATATAAATATCCCTTCATTAGTTTGTGCTATCTATAGACCAAGGAAGAAATAAAGTTCTCCGATCATGGATATCTCAAACTCATTTTTCATTTGAGTAGAAAATTATTTGCATATTTTGTTATTGTTGCCACCAAAAATGATATCATCTACATATACAAAAATAATTAACATATGCTCACCTTTTGATTAGAAATACAAATTGTTGTCTGCAAATCATTTATTGAATCATTATTGTTACAGGTAATGGTCTAATATTGAATACCATATTTTAGGTGCCTATTTTAGACCATACATGGCTTTCTTCTATTTGTAAACATAATCTTCTTCTTCTGATAGCTAAAAGCCTTTAGGTTGTTCTATATAGACTTCCACTTCTAGGTTCCCATTCAAGAAAGTATATTAACATCCATTTGATAGAATTTGAATTTATTAGAAACAACAAATGCTAGAAACATTCTTAGGGATTCAAATCTATCAACTAGATCAAATGTTTCCTCAAAATCTATACCTTCAACTTATGCTATCCTTCACAAACCAATCTGGTCTTATTCCTTATAGCAACTCCATCCTCATTGAGTTTATTTCTAAATACCCACTTTTTACCTATTACATTCTTATTTGAAGTTCTTGGTACTGATTCCCAAGTTTTGTTCTTCTTAATTTAGCTTAGTTCTTCTTCCATGGCTTATAGCCAATTCTCATGTTTGCTAGCTTCAACATAGTTCTTAGGCTCAATTTTAGATATTAGAGCAAAACATACTTACTCATTATTCTTTGAAACTCTTCTCCTTGTCTGAACACCTTCATCTTTATTACCAATGATATACTCTATAGGATGATCATTTTGAATAAATCTTGCATGTGCCTTTTCATTTACTTCCTTAGGCTCTTCATCAGCTACTCCCTCTTCAATCTCTAATTCTTCTTTAAAAATGTCTTTGTCAGATTTAACATGTTTCAAGCCTTCATCAACCTTGACATTGATACTCTCTAAAATTATTTGTATCCTTGTTTTGTAGCATATTTAGGATTTACTTTGGGTGGAATAACCTAGAAATATTCCTTCATCACATCTTGAGTCAAATCTTCCCAAGTTATTTTCTTTTCTCCTAATGTAGCATTTGCTACCAAACACCCTAAAATACTTAATAGAGGTAGGTCTTCCATACCATAATTCATAGGGGGTTTTATCACTATTTATCCTTAGTTGAAATCTATTCAAGGTATATACTATTGTTTGTATTGCTTCTCTCTAGTATCCATTAGGTAACTTGGCCTCTTTTAGCATTATTCTAGCCATCTCTTTGACTATTTTGTTCTTTCTTTCAACAACTCCATCTTGTTATGGATTCATTGCTATAGAGTAATGCCTTTTAATTCCATACTTCTCACATTATTCTATGAACTCATTTGAGGTGAATTATCCACCACTATCAGATCTGAATCTTTTAATTTTTTGTCCAATATCCTTCTCAACCATGGCCCTAAATATTTTGACTCTTTCAAATTCTTGAGACTTATCCTTCAAAAAGGTTACCCAAGTCATTCTTGAGTAATAATTTATTATCAATATGAAGAATCTTTCTCCTTTAAGTCCTCTTGTCTTAGTAGGACCACAAAGACTAGTATGACCTAACTATAAAGGTTTTGTAGTTTCATACTCCTTTGTTTGAAATCTAACCCTTATTTTCTTGCCTTACCGACATTCTTTGTAAGTGGTGTCTATAGATTTGGTTATATTAGGCATGTGTTTAACATGGTTATTTGATCTCACTTTTACCAGGTTATCAAATTTGACATGGCCCATTCTTCTATGCCATAACCAATTCTTATCAACCTATCCTATCAAGAAACTATTACCATTCAATTCACTAAGATTATACATATTATTTTTAGTTATTTTCCCTTTCACAACTAATCTTATATATTTATTTATCTTAAAACCTTTTGAATTAAATATGACTTTATATCTATTGTCACACATTTGGCTAACACTTAGCAAATTATGTTTAAATACTTCAACATAAAGGACATCATGTATAGGAAATTTTCCATCTATGTTCAAGGTCTCTTTACCACTTATTTTTACTATAGTAATGGATACCAAACTAACAAATCCCTCCTTACATCTACTTAGTTTAATGAACTTGTTTTTGTCACCAGTCATGTGTTTTGAGCAACGATTGTCTATTACCCATAAATTTTGATCCTTGACATGGAGTGCAGTTTGAGAAATCATAGATTGTGTAGCTCTTTGATATCTCACTTTCCACACATTCTTAGATTTCTTATCTATCTTATCTTTCCCTCTTTTAGAGACTTGTGAACCTTTGTTCACACTATGGGGCATGCCTTTTTAATTTTATTTTTGGTCTTACAACGTTTGTTCTATATTGTTTAGCTATGTGACCAAAATTATTACAGGTATAACACATTACATTTGTATCTATCAAATGAGAAAATTAATTTCTACTCACAAAGATTGATCTCATTTTATGTATAATGCTACATTCAGTAACCCTATGACCAAATTGATTACAGGGATAATAATAACCATAGAATAATGAGGAATACCTGGTCATAGAATTTTTTGTGTAGGATGAGGAGGTCTTCTTAACTTTGGATTATTCAATTCTCTCACCCTTATGTAATCATTTTCATCATCTCCCTTTATGTTATGCATCTTCCTTGAGTTTTCAAAGATTGATTTATTATTCTTCTTATTTTCTTTAGTCTTCTTTTCTCCTTTAGATTTATTCACATAAGTAGTGCTTGTGTATTTATTTGTTCTTAATTCTCCTTCTACTTTGATGTTATCATATAAGTTTGTAGATGTACTAGCTATGAGACTTTTCCCTTTTTCAAAACCAAGGCCAGATTTTTATTTTGATGGATTTAGAGAGTTGATCAACTCATCAAGAATATCTGAACCTCTTATTAGATTTAGACCTTTTTCTATTTGTTCTTAAGATTTTTCAATTTTTTTTCTAAAAACCATTATTTATACTTCTAACTTCATTTATTCATCAAATTTAGATTGTATCTCAAATTTGACTACATCTTCTATTATTTTGGGGTCTTCAACTTTTGTCTTTAGGATAACTACCATATGATCATATTTTTCAATATTTTTGGATAGTTCTTCAATTTCTTTTTGTGCATGATTCTCTAATTTGATTTCTCTTTTCTCATCCTTTCAATTTCATTTGGAGCATAAATGAGTTCACCCTCTAGATCCACATCTCCTTCCTCTTCTTCATCAAAGTCTTTAACTTCTTTTTTTTTGTTCTGCAGAAGTCGATCCTAATGTCATGAATAGGAATTCATTTCCCTCAGCCACAAAGGCACAATCATATTCATCATCTGATCTATCACAATCATCTAATGAATCAATATCTTCTTTTGTGTATAGGGCCTTCTTATTTTTGAAGAAGATATTCTTCTTGGAGTAGTGGGGTTTCATATGTTTACTATCCTATTTTTTCTTACAGTTGTCTTTTTTGTTATAAGGGCATTAAAATGTCCTATATTACCACAATTAAAGCATTTAAAGGGTAACTTACCTTTGTATTTTTTAGACCCTCTTCTTAATTTTTTGACAAAATTAACTTCTTTTTCATTAGTCTCCTCAGATATGGATGTAGGTGCTTCTACTTTTACCTTTTTGGATGCTTTGAATGTAGTTTCTCTCTTAAAAGTATCTACTTCTCCCAATATCATCTTATAGGCTATGAAGGTTCCATGCAACTCATCAACATTGAGTTTAGACATATCTCTTGATTCTTCTATTGTAGATATTTTAGAGTCATACCTAGATAGAAGAGATCTTAGGACCTTTTTGACAATGACTGAATCTTTCATCTATTCTCCAAGGCCTCTAATTGCATTAAATATTTCATCTACTCTAAGGAAGTAGTCTAAAATTTTCTCTTCTTCATTCATTTTGATACTTTCAAACTTGCCTTCATATGTTTGTAGCTTGGCCTAATTTACCTTATCATCACCTTCATAGTGTTATTCAACTTAATCTAGATATCATGTGCAGTTTGATAATGCATTACTTTCACAAAATCTGAGTTAGACAATCCACAAAGAAAAGAATTCTTTGTATTGGCATTGCTCTGATATGCTTTTTTTATAGCCTGATCATTAGGAGGTGTATCATGAATTACATATCCATTTAAAACAAGCATCAATACATCAAAACCTAATGAAGATAAATATGCTTCCATTATAATTCTGTAAAGTGTATTGTTTGATCCATTAAAGAGACTACTTTGTTTGAGGAAGAGCCTTCTTGACTAGTCATTTATGTTCATTGTCCAAGATCTACCTGAGTTGATTAATATTCTTATAATGAACCAAGGCTCTGATACCAATTGTTGGAATGCAACTATCTACTAAGATTAGGGATGAATCAATAGATCAATTTAAAATAGTCATTTAACACTTTTAATGCAAACTAAAAGGAATATGTAGAGATCATACACTCCCTAATAGACTTAACAATAGATGTACATGGAAAACCCAATATGGGAAAAAACATGGCGAGAATAGTTGTTAGGATATACTATCATAATCTAGCCTCACAATAAAAACCTCACTAGTTACAATGCTTAAGGGAATCAAACCTAAAGAGACACCAATCCACTAATTAAAGAGTACCAACTCAAAGGAAGCACCTACTCCCTAGCTGAGCACCAACTTAGCTCTTCTAATGGAACCCACCAATCATATCTATAATAAAAATTATGGATCTACAACACCTGATTACAAAGTGATTCAAGTGAATCAAATTCTATGTTACAAACAAGTGTTCTATAACTACTCATATTCTACACTTTTTCTCTCTTCCTCTCTGCCTCTCCTTTTTTATTTACAAAGTATGTATCCTAAATGATGTATAAATGCATTAGATCTAGGTCTCACTTCTTCTCTACATTCACACTTGGTAATTAACACATCACATAGATCTGTTAGACTCAATTCATCTATCTTTTACAAGAAGTCTCCTAATTCTTGAATTCACACACCACCGCCATCATTCTCTAACTTATACTATTCCTAGCATGTATCAGACTCTAACTTTGATATGCATTAAATGACATTTAATGCAACTTGGAGTGATTATAAAAATATATATCATTTTTTATGTCATATACTATAACTTATCTAAGTTTACCACCACCTGACCATTGAGATAAATAGATCTTTAAATACTGGTTGTAGATCTTAAATTTTCATGCCATGATCTAATGATCAACATTCAATCATCTCAACATTGAAATACAAACATTATATCATATATTTCACCTTTAATATGCTCATCGTAGATCTGCTACTCAAGCTTGATGATTATGACATATGTCATCAACACATTCATTCTTAGGTTGTTTGACTTATTGACTTTGTTGCTTGTCATAGATCTTTATCATCTAATTAAACACTCATCACTGAATATTCATTGTTAGTTTAGACACTCACCATTGGATCTTCAATCTCTAAGCACAACCATTGATCAAACTTAGACAAATATTAAGTCATGGACTTAGGAACTACTAAAGTTTTTAAATACTCTTCCAAGTCGGTAATCACTAGGTAAAAGGGCCTGATTGCACAAATATGAAGAAGTCTTAAGTTATGAGTTAAGTGACTAGTTACCACCTATTTCTAGTCAAAAAAATAAAAATGCCTATGAATTCTATGACTAAAACCCTTAGGGTTTTACTAAGAAACACTAGTAATGACTAAGAGCATAGATAATTCATTTTTGAGCTCATTTCTTATCATTTGAAACTATAGATCACACATCTAACATGTGCTTGAAAAATACATAATATATCTTCTATTTATTTCCTCTGTAAACCTCTAGAAGTAGTATCTATACAATCATGATATATTTTTATAACAATATTACAACTTTTCAAGACCTTACACTGTGTAACTAAAAAACACTCTTTTCTTTCCATCTCTCTATCAATCCTTCCTATGACTGATCCTCTGACATCAATGACATCCATAATCCCAATAATCTCCCTTTTGACATCAATGACAATCATATTATCAAGAATCTAACTGGTCTACCTTATCCCTAGGTGTCTCCACTCCAATGGTTTACTCTTAGGCTAACTCAACCCATGTCAATTGATCTTGGCCTCCACTCTATCTAGTTACACCTTAGCTCATGCTATAGCTATATCATACCATGCTATGATTACCTAATGTTATTCTAAATCTACCTCTAGCATTGGTATTTGATGTCTTTCCCTTGCCAGCTTTAGTGAGGCTTATGCACCAACCCACTAGAATCAATTATATAGCTCTTCCCTTATTGGTAGATGCAAAACTTTCTTTATGAGAGGTGTCATCACCACATTAAGGAATATCTCCCTCAATAGTATGTCCACCTAGGGTCCAATACATCTAGGATAGTCTACTACATGAACACTCATAGAGAACATATGTTAGTCACATACTTGTTCTCATTCAAGGATGAGTATAAAAGATAGTGTTATCTATCAAGTACATGTTTCTTACCTAGTCATGTTCATGGCCTTTAGATCCCTCTAGTAGGTCATGATCCTCCTATTAGTGGTGGTCCTTATCATGGTTGCCTCTCTCCATTGTTTCCCCCTTACTTTATCTTGGTTACCCTATGTGCTTAGCCCCAGCTAGCTTGGGCTATGCTCATCTCTCTTACATTATTATATCTTGTCTCTTTGAATACTAGTATGGCCCCTATGGACCTCAAAACTCCTTTTGTCCCACATGGATCCTAACCCTGGCATCCTTTGACCACATCATAGATCTGTATGGATCATAGATGTAGTTACCTAGTATATCCTGGTCTAAGGCGGATTACATAAGCCCATTCCTATCTATGAACTGCATAGCCCATGCAGTGTCCTCCTCTAATGTAGGGTATACATCTCTACCCCATGGTGTCCTTTATGGTGTCAATGGGATTCTCTCATAAGCTCAGGATATGAGTAGGTTAGGTTGTGTTAATCCATCTGACCCTATACACTGGATGTGATCTAGTTATTGGTATAGTCTACCTAGGATATACTAGCCCCATGTATATCTTTATCTTCCCTCTACTCATCGGACAAATCCTATCCAAGATAGTGGTCGTCTCCCCATAATTTGGCCAATGTAAAACCTCTCGACAATAATTCTTGTTATCACTATCCATAGTGGTGGTACACCTAATAGTAGATGTGTGATATTTACTCCATAGATATTCCTCTCTTGATATGGTCCTAATAAGTAGAGATCAATTATTGTTATATTTTACACCTGTGGTAGCTCTATCTCTCTCTTATAGGTTCCACCCCATATATTTGGTAGATGTCTTAATGTTCAAGATGACCTCTAGTTCAGGCCCCAACTTGAATACATGTCTCTCAAGTAACCATGTGGTCACAAACATGTTCACTAGATCCCTAGAGTAATGTAATGAAAGCATGTTTACCAATATCCAAATTATTCAACTCTACAGATGATCCTAGTCCTCCATGGGTAGTGTTGTTCCCAAAGTCTATCACTCATTTTTGGGACAACACATGAACTATTTTTAGTCCTACAAGCCAAAACTTTCTTTCTTCCCTTTGAAGAGTGAAATACTCTACATTTTATTTTGAGTTTTATTACACGCTCCAAGTTTTTTCCCTGTGCATTTTAGTTTTGAGGCAGTAAGGGTTATGACATAGGGTGCAGGTTTTTCATTTTGCCTAAGGTTTTGTCTAAGTCTAAAAGTCAATCAAAAGTTGCCAAGTGTCATCTGTCAGGACACATTATAATTTATTTCTAAAAGTAGTGTAATGCGCCATGTGTCTTATTATAACTCAGTGGAGCATGACAAGTGTCTGCATCTACATTTCAAGCTTCTTATAATTTTTAAAGCTTATTTCAATAAGCTTCTCTCAGAGTCCCACAGAGGACACTAAGTGGCAACTACATAAGGTTTTAATATGTTTTTCTAAAATGCAACGGAAGTCACTACATGTCCCTTGTAAAGCTCAATAAAAGCTGCCAAGTGTCAACATCCATAGTTTCTTCCTTTCATTTCATTATTGAGTAAGGATTGTGGTGGGCCCCAAGTGAGTTGCTAAAGTAAGCAGAGTGTACCATGTGTCATCGTCCACAAGACTCTCAAAAGGTATCTAAAGCTTCTATAAGTTAAGCAGATGTTGCCAAGTGTCCTCACCTATTTCATAGTTGGAAATGCCACATGTCACTTGTTAAGATCAATAGAAAGTGCCACCTGTCCCCATTCCCATTTTGAAGCTGCTCAGGCAAGAAGTTTTGTGGGTCTCATTTTCTGTAAGTTGATAAAGTTTCAAAGCAGTGGACTGTGATAAATGTCAAAGTTGGAGCAGTCCCAATACAAAGACACGAAGTGATTAGAACTCAAATATTGCCCAAAGGATGACCTAAAAGGATAGGTACCCTTGTGGGGGGGCTCTCATCGACTAAAATGTAGACCTTTCTCTAGACCCCAAAGGGCAAGTCCCCTTCGAGAAGGATCAAACAATAAAGCTGAAGGAATTGCTGAAGAAGATGATGGGCTTACAGACATCAAAATTGAGCATCACAGACTAACCGTTGAGTTCTAGATGTTTGATAACATCCCTACAGCCATCAAATTTAGGGTAACCAACTATCTATTGGATTTCAAATGATGATGGACACAAAGACATCAAATTTGTAGCAATAAAGTATTTGTTGATCTTTGCAGGCTTAAACACAGATCTGAAGGCATTCAAAGACCTTCAAGCTGAAAGGAAGAACCACCGAGAGGAAGAACCAAAAGAACCAGAAAGGGGAAAAGATAGCTTGAGGGCTTAAATCATAGTAGAAAGAGGGAAAGGCCAAAATATATATGTAGTAGTTATTCCAGTAGATGGAACAGTCTACAAGGTAGATTTTTGAGCCCTTAAACATTGAAGACATATCCTATTTGTCTCCCTTGGAGTAAAGATGAAATAGATAGATGCGTAGACATCAAATGGGATGTACCAAATGATCCAGACCTAAGAGAAGATATTTGAGATGAATTGACATGCCACACTTAAGGTAGCTGCCCTGTTCAAGTATGGTCCTTTGATAAAATTGAAAATGCATTTAAGGCATTAAATGCAGCATGGGCTATTCCATAGAACAAAGCACCAGGCCTTTCTTAGATGCTATATAATTTAATCTCTTATTTTGAGTCTCAAAGAGGGGGGATCTCTCTGATATAGAAGCAAAACTCTACCCAAATTGAGAGGTGATTACTGAGACTTTGAGCTTAGATTGTTGATCATATTTCTTTATTTGAATGAGAAAGCAAGTTACTTTCAAACTTTGTGCTATTATAGCTTATGCCATTTTAGGAGATTGTTCTTATGGCTATCTTCTGAATGCATTCTTGTCTAGTTAATGAAATAAGTAGAATTAGTGGAAGTAATCAGGAAGGTGTCCTGAAGCCAATTGTGGAGAGACTTTATGCTACCACAATTGCCTTTAGTGTGTTTGTCTATTTTTTGTTCCTATGTAAAGGACCTTAGGATGACTTTTTGCCCTCATTATCCTTCATATTTCACCATTGGGCAGTTGAGGTGGAGACTTTGTGCTACATCTCAGTCTATTGGTTGTTATGCCTCTATTGCCAGTTACTTGTCACTTCCTGAAAGAACTCCTACTATTTTCTACAAGACCACTTCTGAAAAAAGAGAAGTGCCTTCAGTATCTTCACCAAGATTTCTCCTTTCCTTATGAACATCATCTATGAAAAAAGAGAGATAAATGGTGTTATCCTACCCCTAATTGTTATTTTTAGCTTATATTTATACTATATAGCTCCTCATGGTTATAATGGAACCTGCCCTTGATGAGAGGAGAGATTTGTCCCCTTTTGATGTGGTAAACCTACACATATTGATGACCAATCTCCCTATGTTATGGTTGAAGAGACCTATTTTGCTCATCAGTTAGCTGGTGACAAAATATTCACCCAATAATTTTTTGGTGACTCTAGTGGGGAAGAACAAGTAGTTTAAAGCCTCAAGATTTAAGCTGAAGTAGGACCATTTCTTTCCCATTTTTATCCTACAATCTGGCAAATCCATGTTATACCAGAAGTTAGAGAACCCAAGGTGTTGTTGACATGGTCTTTGAGTTGGTACAGTAAAGAAATTTTAATTTGTTTCCTCCACAACCTTAAGTTCAACAATCCAGGAGTGTTCTTCCCATCTGTACCAGGGCACCAATACAAGGTAGAGCTTGTTTTTCTACTATCACCAGAGTTTTACCTATACATACTCCACCTAAATTTGTTATTCCACTTTTACATAATCAAATCATGGCTCAAGGCCCCTGGGGTAACTCTTTTGGTCCACTTAATCTAACTCCACCTCTACATGATCTTCCATGCAGTTTTAGGAAGAATTTCCCCAAATTCTTTGGTGATGGGAGAGTTCACCCTGATGAACACATTCAGCCTTCAGTGTAGCTTGTGGTGTGATAGGCATGGAGTTTGAGGATGTGGTATTTAGGCTATTTGTAGAAACATTACAAGGTGTTATTGTAGACTGGTTCTACCATCTATAGGCTTGGTTAGTAACTAATTAGAACACACTCAAAGCCAAATTTGAATCAAGGTTAAAGCCTACAGAAGATGCACATACCCTGTTAGCTCAACTCACACATATGAAGAAAGAACCTCATGAACCTATGAGGGACTTCATTGCCAAGTTTGACAAGCTGAGGAATCAAATTCCTACCATTGCTTAACCAACACCTAAAAACCTCAAATGCTTCTTCATCAACTCACAGCTACCTGAAGTGACCTTCTTGTTGAGATAGGCTAAACACATAGACCTTGCTGCTACTTAGGATTTAGCTACTGAGGTAAAAGATGACCTTATCTTGGTAGGAAAGATAATGAGAGACCCTAATATAGGTAAATCCTCTTCATCTTTTGAATACTCACCTACATCCACCACTAATCCAATGGTGCAGAAGCTAGCCAATGAGTTACTTGCTCTTAGAAAGCAAATGGTGCAAGGGATGTCATCTACTCCTACATAAAGAGATGTGCCAAGGAGAACATTTCAGAATCAGTCATACCAAGGTAATGCTTCCAGGAATAAAGGATAAGCAAATCATCTTCCTCCCCCATGGGAGAACCTAGCCATTAAAGTGCCTCTAACCAATTTAGCAGTGGGATACCTTGAAACATAATCATATTTCTCCTTCTAGTCTGAATTAAATCAAGAAGATGGTGTTAATCTCTTCATAGAAGGAGAAGAAGAATTAGCTGGTGACTCCAACATTGGTTTCTTAAATTATCAGGATGAACCCAGGAGTGAAGGTAAAGTAGCTAAGGGATCATATGTTGTATTCACATAGTCTAAGAACTAGTCAGCCCAGCAAGCTAATAAGGACAAAATAGGAGAGCAATCTCAACCTATAATTTCAATTGCTAAGCAGGGAACCACTCTGCCTTTCTAGCCAAAGGACCCAATTATTGCTAAAAAAGTAAGTACTCCAAACTTGCCTTCACCTTCAACTTCAAATTCACAAATCACTCCTCTCCCTTCTAAAAATTAGAAGGATGAACTCCCTTCCCCTCTTCATAACTCATTTCAAACATTTGACATACTTAACCATGTCAAGAAAACTAAGATCCAAATGTTTGAATTTGAATTTTTTCAATCCAACCCCGAGCAATTGGATAAGTTAGTTGAGTGTGTGAGGAATAAAACCATCCCTATAGGACCAACTACTCCAAAGGTCACTCCCATATCCACCTAGAATAACCTTGTCATTGCTCCTCTTGCTACCCCCAAAAGGACTGAGCCATTTTATGTCTCCCTACTAATAAATGGACATCAGCTGAATAATTGCATCATAGACTCAGGTGCATCAGATAATGTCATGCCTATCAAAGTAGCTGAATCCTTTAGTCTCACACTAACCAAGACATTTGGGAGATGTTTCTCCATGGAGAATAAACAAGTGCCACTGCTGAAACAAATTAAAGATGCCAATTTTCATTTACAGTATTCCTAGATAAGAGAATCAAGATGACAGTCCTAGTAGCTGACGTTCCAGCCTCATACGACATTCTTCTTAGGAAAATTTTTTGCAAGAATGTTGGTGGTGAGTTAAGTATGGACCTATCTGAAGCAAAGATCCCAGTAAAAGTCATCCTGTAGAGGCTACTCCCTGAGAAGGAAGCAAAATATGTGGTCACTAAAACATCAACACTTGAAGCTCACATTTTGTTTGAGTCTTATGGCATGGGTAATTATTTCTTGACCACAAAGGATGTTCATGTTTCAGCTGATGAAACTTCAGAAAATGATAGTCTAAAAATTGGTTCAAATAGAATAGTAGAAGACATGAGAGAATATGGTGCAAACACAGAAGGATTCCCCCTTCTAAGCCAGGAGAAATCTAAGGAAAAATTAGTTTCAAATGAGGTATGTGTTGATGCTTAAAATTGCACTTGATTCTAATCAACAACAAAGGGAAGTTTCAAGATGTGGGACTTGCGTCTTGAAACAACTTCCAGATTTTAGAGAAGCTAGTCTCTTCTTTATATCAAGTGTGGGGGGAAAAAGGATTGGAATTTAAATAGAAACGTAAATGCAAGAAATGAAATCTAACTATGGTGATGCGCCTGAGTGTAATTTTGATCCTTAATCCTAAGCACAGTGAAACTATATGTAAGATTCAATTACATCAAAGAGCAAACTAGTCATGATTAATGTAATAGATAGAAATAATAGAAATAGAGGCTCACAGTTTTAGACTACCTTCACAATGACACAGGAAACACCAACAAAGGCACAAAATTCTATCTTCTTCTTAATTCTTCAGCCACATAAAAGGCATAAAAACATGTACAGTTACATCAACTTTACAACTCAAGAGAATAGAATAAAGGCAAATGGTATATCTAATCACTGCTATTGAAAGTCTAAAAACTCTTGCTTGCCCTCCCTCAGAAAATTCTCCCCTTTTATAGCCTCAGATTTATAGATAAAGTAATGTGAAATTCAGCACATTCAATGCCTTGGATGCATCTTGGTCTTAGCAAGAAGGGCCATGCTAGAGCAAGGCGGCTACCCTGATTACAACGTGTCGATTCATGTCTAGTACCTCCTTCTGCACCTAAATTTCTCATTTTTCACTTGCTTAGCCGTGCAACTATCCATTCTGCCTCCACTTATAGGGGATAAATAGATGGCCCTTTTAATTCTTGCAGGCCCCAAAAATCTACCCAGTGAATTGCTTCATCTACTAGAAATAACTCCCACCAAGTTTCCCTCCAGCTCACTTTGTGGCAACAAATACATAAAACACCCTATTCTATTGAAATGGAAGAGGACACTTAGTCAATTTCCTATAAATCTTCTTACTACTTAGAAGGCACTAGAGAATGACACCTGACTTTTTTTGCTTGATTATCAAAGACACGCGGCATTTTCCACTTTCCCTATATCTTGTTCAAGAATGCTCCACCTCTGACACTTGTCATAGTCTTCTTCTTTGACACTTAGAAATTTTTAAAAAATAAGACTTATCGCATTCCTAGCCTGAGCAACTTTAAAAAGGGGATGGATGCACATGGTGATCTCCACTTTCTCTTTAGCTACGTTTGTAGAAACATTCAGGATGTATGGTATGCTCCTCCAGATGGTGACACTTGGAAGCTTTTGTAGACCTTTGAAATAAAACCCAGGACCCACCATAATCTCTATTCAACAATGAAGCTTGAAGATGTTCTCTTGAATGTCAACATGTGGCAGCCTCTATAGCTTTTGGGAAGATACATGGCATCTTTCGCTTCTCCTGTTAGGGGTATGTGGAATCTTCTGTGGCTTTTGGGAATGGAGTAGAAAGGGGTTCAAAAAGTGACACTTGGCAGCCTCCACTTATCTTCAACATTTAGACAAAATGATGCAATGCCTTACTACCTTCTAGAAGGGTTTGACTCCTTTAGTTTTGGGACACTCCCTCAAACTGCCTAATGAACCAAAAATGGTTCAATGGTTCAATGGTTCAACGATTCAACACTACGTTCCATTTACACATTAACTGAGGTATTGAACCCAAAGAGTTAAACCAAGGCATTGAACCCAGGCACTAAATTGACTGTCTCTTGGATGCCAACACGTGGTGACTTCTAATTTATTTTGGAAATGGAGTTCAAATCCTTCTGTGACTGCCACCTGGTGCTTTTTGCCTGATCCTGATACTTAGCATGTTGAAACCTTTTGCCAAAAAATAGATGAAACACGTGTGCTAAAAGGAACATGAATGCTGACACATGATGCATTTCACTGAGTTGTTATTGGATACGTGGCATGTTCTATAGCCCTCTTGAAAGTTATGAAAGGTGCCTCAGATGATGCCACTTAGCCAGTTCCATATCTTGGAAAGTGACACTTGGTAGCTTTCGCTCAAATTCAACACTTGGGCAAAAATGAAACAAAAGAAACAAAAAGGGAAAAAAAACTCATGCTTAGATGATGCCACTTGGCAGCTTCTACTGCTCTTCAACACTTAGAGAACAAACCAAATAAATCAAGCCCATGCTCTATTTCAAAATTATGCCATCATAACCAAGGTATGTAGGAACAAAATCTGCAGTGTGCAACTGAAAATTGGAATAAAACATAGAGTAAAATTTTACTCTACGGTTACTGATGACCCCCAGGACCTTTGAGCCTACTCAAAAAGAAACACAACTCCCACTCTATCAAAAATTGTAAAATTTACAGCTTCAAAAGTGTTGTCTGGCAGGTAGACCATTCATGGTCAGATAACCCTTGCTTGTTCTACAATTTAGTGAAGGCTAAATCAAGGTGAATAATATCCTTCTACAAAAAAATTTGCAAAATCTGAACTATAGCCTTCAACTTGAATTTGAGCTGTGAAACAAGAACCAGAATAGCTTTGACTTTTGAGATTGAGGAATCATCCCACAAGTTTTGGAAAATTGTTTGATCATTTTGTTTAGCCAGTATCAATGGTTTAATTTGATCAACCATTAGCATAGTGTTGGCATCAATAAATGGAGAAGGAAGGCCCAAACTGACTAGATTTTCGATATGCTACTTCATCTCACTGATGCCTTCTTTTGTGATGTCGAGGAGCTCTCTACAACTATTGGCTATAGAATTGTAACTAAGAACCTCATTGACTCTCTTTGCAGTGACCATTCTATCAGTGATTCTTATGGCTATCAATGTTGCATCCATTGCATTATAGAGCTTCTATAACAATGTTTGAGAGTCTGTTACTCTATCAAAAACTATAGTCAGAGTGTTCTACACTGAATCTCCCACCTTTTCACACAATCTTTGTGCATTTAACAAGAAGGTGAGGGAAGGCCTGAGCTATAAAATCTCTGAGGAGATTATTTTCCACATGGATTTGTAGAGCTCCTTTACCAGTTTTATTACCTTGACATTGCTTGGCCTATTAGCCAGCTCCAGTGTCAGTTATGCTACTTTCTATTACTTTGCCTAGAACTAGGCTTGAAAATCTATAGTATTATTCTACTCATCCAGTAGCTTCTACTGCAATTGAGTAACTTGTAGTTGATGTCCTTTGTATCTTCCCTATAATGCTACTTTCTCCCACCTGAGGGCCATCACTATATTTTTGCATGTGTTAGCTCTGCTTTTAAGGAAACATTCTAGGCCTAGATTGCCTAGTGAATCTGAAGGGAAATAGTATCTTGCAACTATTTATTTAGATTTGTTATTTCATTGTCTTTCTTGTTGACTTCTTCGGTCAAACTGTTACATTTTACCTTTTCTTTGGCCAAATCAGCCTCCATCTTTTATAGCCTTCTTGACATTTTCAAGTAGTCTTATGTGACTGTAGAAGTGGATTTGGTCAACAACTCAACTCTATCTTGGGGTCTAAAAAGGGACATGTTAATGGCCACTACATCTATTGAGTAATCCTCAGGCTACATCTGTTCAGCTGGCTTGATAACATTTGGTGACAAATAGGTCACCATCAATTGTTGCTAAATTAGGTCAAATTGTGACCACAAATGAGGTGTAGCCAGTGCCTCATTTTCCTTTGTCTTATTTTTCTCTCTTCAAGATTCCCTTTCCATCTGCACAGGATCTACTTGGGTCAAGAAGGTAGAAGGGGAGGCAATGTACCCACTTGTAAAAGGATGTCCCTATGGTAGACCATATTGAATAACCAACTGTTGGCTATGGGCAATCTAAGAAGAAAATTTTTTTGGGAAAAGAGGGGGAAAAATGGGGTAACATAAAAAATTGAGGAGACACAGATGGGGTGAAGCATGAAATGGGGATGGCAGAGGTAACAAGGGGCATCATTTGGCTAGGTGGAGGCATCATGCCAATGGGAGAAGATATAGACTGAGAAGGAGAAGGAGGAATGATATTTACCTGAGGATTAATCTCGGCACTCTATAATTGGTGTTGTTGGGTGTCCATCTCCTCTTCCATGGCCAACTAAAACTATACCCACCTCCATTTTTTGGGTGTCTCCTCTTCTAGCTATGCTCTCTGACCTTCCACATCAGCTACTATTGTTGGTGATGCTTGTGGAGAACTAGGAACTTCAATGACTTTTGATGACAGGGAAGCCTTTGGTGGAAAATTAATCACACTCTTTTGTTTCTCTAAGATGCTGAGAGGTTGAGGCTGATCAGACACAGGTTTTTGTAGTTGTAGCTTATTTTGAGGTTTGTAGCTCTTGGCTTAGCCTAGCTTCCTTTTATATAACCCATGTTGGCAAATTAGTTGTCTCTAGGCTAGATGTAGGGGAGAGATGGAACTCATCCCATAGTTCTTCCCACCTCTCATCTGTGTCTACATTCTTGAAAGAATGGGTGGTTTGAGAAATATCCTGCCTATATTTCCAATAGGCTTCTATCTTTTCTGCATCCCAATCTTTATTCTTAAATGCTCTTCTCAAGCTAGAAGTCATTCTGACATTGGAATCATAATCCCTCTGCTTAACATAGAAGGCCTCCCATGGTCTATTTTGCAAAGGGGGAAAATCTGATAATTCAACATGAAAATTGGGAGCATCATCTACAGGGTTTCTCTAAGTCTCCCAAAGAGGGTGGCCCTCATGTGCAATCCTGGTTGCAACCTTGTTAGTCCTTATCTAGGAAGCTATGTAACTAGTTGGGTCATATACCCATTTGTCTTCAACTAACAGGAACCCCAAGAAGGCTAGCTTTCAAAGCAGCAATACTTTATCATCCCTGGATTCTGAAATTATGTTGCCTGCCATCCATGTGAGGTCAAACATCTTCCTCTTCTATTTCCCAAAACCATAATCATTGTCTACGATGGAAACTTGCCTGGTGACTTCTAAAAATCCTAACCTAAGAGTTAGAACCTTTGGTAGCAACATTGGTTCCCCATAAAAACCATGAACTCTTAGAATCATATGGTGGGATCCAAAGTAGAAGTCACATAGAATCAGGCAACTGGCTAGGAGGTTTGAAATGCTGGGAAACAATCTATTCATGATTAGTTTGGAGCTAAGGTGGCACAGAGTAGGGGTTACAAATAGTTCCCAAAAATCATATGGGTCACTGGTCCTTGATAAAACATGTGTCCATGTAGACACAAGAATGGTCCTTTGGGGGTCAAAACTTGGGTCATACATGTCCAGATGCATATGTTGGGCGAAGAGGTTAGCATTCTAGTGTAGCATGAGGTAAAACAAATAAGAAGAGTACCTAAACACTCCTTTTAAACTAAACTCAGCCAGTTGTTCTACCATTGTAAAAGCAATCAGCTCTAAAAAGTTGAGCTGATATTCTTGGGTCTTGTCGATGGTCTTCAACCTAAAGAGGATGGCTATTTACTCTGTGTAGACTGCCACATCATCTTTCATGCTGAAGATGACAACCATCATGGATAGAGTGTCTTGGTTGGCTTGTGTGAATTGGCCCCTTACTGTAGGGAGTGTGGGCATAGTAGTGTTGTCATCACCCATTTGCAATTAGGTTCTTAAGAACCTTATTTGAGTATTAACATTAGCCCACATCCTTTACATCTTAGCAATAGTGGGAAACATTGTTGTACTATCATGGTGTAGGGCTAACATGTCTCTGATGGCCTATGGTGTGATTTGTACCACGCAAGGACCCTACTAAATGGTGCATGAGGGTGTATAGAGCTAGTCTACACATAATTCAACCAAGTCGGGGCATGGATGCATAGCTAGGACAAGGAACTGTGCCAGTTGTGAGGTCCACATCCTCATGCCAAATGTCTCATATTGCCCTGCTCTAGCTCTCTAAAGGCACCTTTAATGTGCCCCTTCTCTAAGGTTTTTGCTGCTGGCTCTTTACAAGATTGGGTCCATGATCCCATCTACATAATCCTTCACTTTTGCTGGGTCACTGGCCTGACTAACCTTTGGAACTATGGTCCTTGGATAGGCTTTCAACGGTGGCACGATAGCTGAAGCATATGACTTACTTGCCAGAAACCTATCAAGGGATTCATAAATCCTAGCTCCTTGTTATGAAGATGATGCTCCTTTCATGTAAATTTCCTTTCTATGATGATTGGTATGAACCCCTTGTAAACAAAACACTCTTATTGAAGCAACTATACTAGGCACTAAATAATTTTGCAAGTAACAGGATATTTTCTCACAAAATGCAGGAATGCTTGAGAGTTTGTAAACTTTAACTCTTGCTAATGGTATTTATGGGCCTATCAAGTCTCAAGAGGCATTAAACTCAGATGATCATTAGCAGATCCTACTCAATCTTTTGGGGATAGTGAGATGGACATGTTATGCAAGTTGTGATGCAAGGTAGCTTAGATATTTTGAAAGATTTGGAAAGCATTCAATGCAGCAAAATTTGAAAATTTTAAAAAAAAAACTTTCTAAGGCACTGGCGCTATGTTTAAAACACTTATTTTAAAAGGAAAGTGGGAAAATAACAAAACAAAAACAATGTGAGAATGGGGAGCTACCTAACTACATTAAGTAAGCATCTTTATCTCCCTCTGGGATCAAAAGTAGAATTTCCAAATTCTTTTTCACAAGTCAGCTCGTGTTGCCATACAAGTGATTGAAATGGGTATATCTTCGGTGAATTTCCCTCTATGTATACCATATGGATTTGCCTACTTTTGAGTGAGTCTGATTCAAACATGTTTTTGACATTCATAATCTCTTTTTGTTCTTGGAATTCTATCAATTATCGACTCCCGATGTTCTAACCATCTTTTCCAAGCATCGCTCAGATCAAGTGCACCACTTGCAACAAGTGTTGGAACACTACCACCAGAATGGCATTTATTTAAACCTTAAAAAGTCTATTTTTGGGTAACAAAAGGAAAATTTCTTGGACACATTATGTCTAGAGAAGGCATAAGGATTGACTTAGACAAAGTCAAGTCTATTCAAGAGCTTACCTTGCCTAAAAGCAAGACTGTAGTTCACTCTTTCTTCTAAAGGTGAATTTCTTACGAAGGTTCATCCCTGAGTTAGCTAAGAAGACTTGCCATATTGTAAATATGATAAAAATAAAGGCCACTTTCAGCTAGACTAAAGAAGGCAAATTGGTGTTTCAAGATATCAAGACAACAATTACTCATGCTCTAATTCTAGTTTGTCCAGATTATACTAAAGATTTTACAATGTATAATTATGCTTTTGAACACACACTTTTAGCCATTCTGGTTCAACAAAACCAAGAAGGTGTAGAATCTCCCATTTCTTTCATGAGCTATCCTCTCAAAGCTCATGAGCTAAAATACTCAAACATGGAGAAGCATGCTTATGCAGTGGTAAAGGCAGTCAAGCATTTCTACTTTTACATTCTGAATTCCCACACTACTGCCCTGGTTCTTGACACCATAGTCAAATCCATATTAACTCAACAGGAGTTTGGAACCAAACAGGGGAATTGGATTGCTAAAATCTAGGAGATTGATCTAGTTATCAAATTGATGAAGCTGGTGTAGAGAAAGGGCCTTTGTCAATTGATTGCTGACAACAGACTCGAAGAAGCAGGGCATGAAGAAAAAGAATTAGAAGACATGTTGATAGTCCTCTTTGTCTCCACCATGAATGAGTGGTATTCAAGTATTTCTCATTTTTTTACTTATGGTGAGTGTCCTACCCACCTATCTCATAAATAAAGGAGGAATGTCAAATTGAAAGCTGCCAATTTTGTCCTCTGGGACAACGGCTTGTACAAGAGGAGCCTTGATGGAGTGTTCCTTCACTATGTAGATAAAGAGTAGTAGAACCAAATTTTGAGGTCCTTCCATAATCTGGCCTATGGAGGACATTTTTTTTCCCTTGTAAATACCCACAAGATTCTTAAAGCTAGGTATTGTTGGCCTACTTTGTTTCATAATCCATACAAATGGGTACGAAAGTGTGAACTGTGCCAACAATTCATTGGGAGACCTAAGTTAGCTACCCTGCCTCTCAAACCAGTGGTGATAAAAGAGCCATTCCAACAATGGGGAATCGATTTCATTGGTGCTATAAACCCATCTTCAAGAACTTGACATGATTATGTCCTCACATCCACAGACTACTTCACCAAATGGGTGGAAGCAATTCCAACCAAGCATGCTACTTTAGAAGTAGTATGCAATTTCCTCAAGGAGAATATCATTTCCAGGTTTGGGGTCCCAACTAAGATTGTGATGGATAATTTTGCCTATTTCTCTTCTCATAAGATCACTTAGTTTTATTTTTACTATGGGATTACCCTCTCCCACTCCTCTAATTATTTCCCACAAGGAAATGGTCAAGTTGAATTAAGCAACAAGAACCTGGTGACCATCATCAAGAAGCTGGTGGATGACAACCAATGAACATGGCATAAAGCATTGGTTGATGCTTTATGGATAGATAGAATCACACCCAAGAGGGTGATATGTATGTCACCTTTACAAATTTTGTATGGTCTCAATGCAGAGATACTAATCACCTTAGAATTACTGGCACTCAAATTGTCAAAGGTAGTTGAAGATCAGACATATGAAATCTCCATTGACAAAAGGATCATGTGCTTGACTGAGCTTGATGAGTAGTGAATTATGGTGGTGGACCGAATTGTTGCACACCAAAGTCTAGTGAAGAAGCTCTTTGACTAAAAATCAAAAACTTGGGATTTTCAGATTGGAGATCAAGTCTTGTTATGGGACAAGAGAAGGGAACCAAAAGGAATGCATGGGAAGTTCGATTCCCTATGGAGAGGCCCATTCACTATCCATGAGCTCAACAGTAAAAATAGTTTCCTATTGAAGTATCAAGATGGCATGCCCTTTTCTCTGCCTCACAATGGGCAACATTTGAAGCACTTCAACTCTTGAAGTATCAGATAAGATCATCTGTACATGTGTATATTTGTATAGTCTTTAGTTCTATTTTGTGCTTTTCCTTTTCATTTTCATTTTTGGCACCTTGATTTCTTGTTGATTAGCACGACTCCATAGCCCAATGGCACACTTCAAGGCACTAGAGATTTTGGTCTCTACTCCCCTCAGTTGTTTTAAGAATTCAACTGAAAGAAGTTCCCCAATTGGAGCCAACTGTTGTTCCCAAAGTCTGTCACTCATTTTTGGGACAACACATGAACTATTTTTGGTCCTAAAAGCCAAAAATTTCTCTCTTCACTTTGAAGAGTGAAATAATCTACATTTTATTTTGAGTTTTAGTTGCACGCTCCAATTTTTGTCCCTACGTGTTTTAGTTTTGAGGCAGTAAGGGTTATGACACAAGGCACGATTTTTTCATTTTGCATAGGTTTTTCATTTTTCCTAAGGTTTTGTCTAAGTCTCAAAGTTAAGTGGAAGCTACCAAGTGTCATCTACCAAGACACATTATAATTTGTTTTTAAAAGTATCAGAATGTGCCTTGTGTCCTGTTATAACTTAGTGGATCATGAGAAGTGTTTGCATCCACATTTTAAGTTTCTTATAAGTTTCAAAGCTTCTTTCAATAAGCTTCTCTTAGAGTCCTATAGAGGGCACCAAGTGGCAACTACAAAATTTTTTAATATGTTTTTCTAAAATGTAGTGGAAGTCACCATGTGTCCCTTGTAAAGCTCGATGAAAGCCACCAAGTGTCAACATCCACAATTTCTTCCTTTCATTTCGTTATTGAGTAAGGACTGTGGTGGGCCCCAAGTGAGTTGCTAAAGTAAGTAGAGTGTGCCATGTGTCATCTTCCACATGACTCTCAAAAGGTATCTAAAGATTCTATAAGTTAAGTAGATGTTGCCAAGTGTCCTCACCTATTTCATAGTGGGAAACACCACATGTCACTTGTTAAGATTAGTGGAAAGTGCCACCTATCCCCATTCCCCTTTTGAAGCTACTCAGGCAAGAAGTGTTGTGGGTCCCATTTTCTATAAGTTGATAAAGTTTCAAAGCAATGGACTATGATAGATGTCAAAGATAGAACACTCCCAATATAAAGACACGAAGGGATTAGAACCCAAAGACTGCCCAAAGGATGACCCCAAAGGATAGGTACCCTTGTGGGGGGATCTCTCACTTACTAAAATGTAGATCTTTCTCTAGACCCCAAAGGGTAGGTCCCCTTCGAGAGGGATCAAACAACAAAGCTAAAGGAATTGTTGAAGAAGATGATGGGCCCACAACTATCAAAATTGAGCATCACAAACTAACTGTTGAGATCTAGACATCTGATGATGTCCCCGTAGTCATCAAATTCAGGGCAACCAACTAGCCATTGGCTTTCAAATGATGACGGACCTGAAGACATCAAATTTGTGGCAATAAAGTATCCATTGATCTTTGCAGGCTTAAACATGGATTTGAAGGCATTCAAAGACCTTCAGGCTCAAAGGAAGAACCACTAAGGGGAAGAACCAAAAGAACCAGATAGGGGAAAAGATAGCCTAAGGGCTCAAATCATAGCAGAAAGAGGGAAAGGCCAAAATATCTATGTAGTAGTTATTCCAGTAGGTGGAACAGTTTGTAGGGTAGATTTTTTAGCCCTTAAACATTAAAGACATGGCTTATTTATCTCCCTTAGAGTAAATATGAAATGGATAGATGTACAGACATCAGAGGGGACAGACCAGATGATTTAGACCTAGAAGAAGACATTTGAGATGAATTGACATGCCACAATTAAGGCAGCCACCCTATTCTAGTATGGTCACTTAACAAAACTAAAAATGTATTAAAGGCATTGAATGTAGCATGGGTCATTCCATGGAACAAAGTGCCAAGCCTTTCTTATCTACTATATAATGTAATCTCTTATTTTGAGTCATGAGGATGGGGGATCTCTCTGCTATAAAAGCAAAACTATGCCCAAATTGAGAGGCGATTACTGAGACTTTGAGCTCAGATTGTTGATCATATTTCTTTATTTGAATGAGAAAGCAAGTTACTCTTAGAATTTGTGTTGTTATAGCTTGTGCTATTTTAGGAGATTGTTCTTATGTCTATCTTTTAATGCATTCTTGTCTAGTTAATACAATAAGCAAAACTAGTGGAAGTAATCAGGAAGGTGTCCTGAAGCCAACTGTGGAGAGACTTTGTGCTACCACAATTACCTTTAGTGTGTTTGTCTATTTTTTGTTCCTATGTAAAGGACCTTGGGATGACTTTATGCCCTCATTGTCCTTCGTATTTCACCCTTGGGTAGTCAAGGTGGAGACTTTGTGTTACATCTTAGTCTACTGGTTACTACGCCTCTATTACCAGTTACTTGCCACTACCTAAAAGAACTCCTGTTGTTTCCTATAAGACCACTTCTAAAAAAAGAGAAGTGCCTTCAGTATCTTCACCAGGATTTCTCCTTTCCTTATAAAAATCATCTCTAAAAAAAGAAATATGGATGCTATTATCCTACCCCTGAGTGTTATTTTCAGCTTATATTTATAGTACATAGCTCCTCATAATTATAAGGGGACCTCCCCTTGATGAGAGGAGAGATTTGTCCCCTTTTGATGTGGCAAACCTACACATCTAGATGACCAATCTTCTGATGCTATGGTTGAAGAGACCTATTTTTCTCATCAATTAGTTGGTGACAAAATATTCACCCAACAGGTTGAACAACTACCTCCTCAACCAACCATGATAGGACTCTATCTCAGTCGGTTACCTTGCATGATCTATCTCTCTATGTTGGTTGTTCTCTCACCTATGAAGGCTCCCCTCCTATCATATGTTAAATCCTCTATGTGTCTTCAAAATTAAGTAAAAATAAAATGGATTAGTGGTACTAGCCATGACATGGAAAAACCAATTAAAAAACATGTCTTAAGCTATCTTTTCATTTCATCCTCTTCCCAACCTATTCTAGCCCCTTACAAGCCTTCCCAAGCTCTTTTGATCTCCTGAAGACTTTTCATGGGGCCTCTCTACCCGAGTTCATGGATTTTTGGCAAAATCCATAGCTTTCCAATGTCTTAGGCCATGACCTGGGGCGTGTCCCCTTGGGGAACCCTAGGACTCCCCATTTCTCTCTCCCTAGGCAATTGATTGACGTGCCATCTTTTTTTATTTGCCCTTCTTAGCTTCCCCATAATTTTTACTACCTATTTCATTAGATTCATCCATCAAAGCATTTTGAATCATTTAAAGTGATTTTTGGGCCTCCCAAACCCCAAAAATGAACAAAACTTAAAATAAAATTTGATTAGAGGACTTCCCCAGACCATTCTATGTGTCTATGGTGTACTCCCATGTCCTCATTTTCTTTGTTTTGGCTTTGGTGACTAGTGGGATCTCCTTTGACTCTCTCAAAGTGAAAATAAGAGTGAAAATGTTGCACTTTTCACTCTTTTTAGACCTTTTTATTGCTTTTTATACACCCTTTTTAGCTGTTTTACCCTTTTTGTGTTCTAAATCATGAAACCTCCATCTTAGGTATTTTGGCACAATCTAAGCATGTTGAAAGCCTCTATTTTTAATCATAGGTTTCTTTAGTCCTACTTTGGTCTTGTTTTGGTCCTTGGGACCCCTTTTAATTCCCTATTGACCTCCTAAGCTAGTGCCCCTCTTGTGGGCACCTAGGGATAGAATTTACTTATCATGCTTCTTTTAATCAGTCATTTCTCTACTTTTCTATAGTCGATCCATTATAAATCCACTTTTTATCTTTTTTCCATGGTTGTAGGTAGGTTTATTAGATGGTTGTGGTGGTTTGGGACTTGATCTAATCTTATTGACTAGTCTTCATCTTCTCCAAACTTCCCCCACTTTCCATTATTACCTCTTACCATGGCCGATGTTGGTCACCAACTTTGATTATGACTTGGTTTCATTATTTTTTTCCCTTATGCAACTCGCTTATCATATTTTGCTTTGATATTGCCTTTTCATGGATGTTTGTCTTATGTGATCGACTGCCATCATGGTTTAGCTATCAATGGTGGTCCACATAGATGGTGGCAATTAGGGCAACCCAAGACTTGCCTCTATAGCTTGGTTTGTTGATGATCTATGGGGTGACAATCTTGTTATAGTTGGTTCCTTCTTTACTAATGAGATGAATAATTTCATCGAGTAACATGTGACCATTAACACCTTAACTGATTTTAATGAGTTAGCCACATGTTATGTGCAATTATTCTTTAACTCACTCTTTGTCATGTCTCAACTCACCAATGCCTATGCCATCCTTAGTTTTGAGTTGCTCCCCCTCTTCAAGGTGGTGCATGATTTTATCTCCTTCTTCAAGGACATACAGTTTACCCATATCCATCATAAGGAGAACACAAAGTTTGATGCCTTTGTGAATATCATTTTGGATTATATGATTTGATTTGATATCATTTGTGTCCCTTTTTTATATGATCTAGAGCCAGAGCTAGATCTAGAGTTAGATTTTGGATTACACAACATTTAAACTATCACCCTTGGATCATGCCATCAAATTTGTTTACTTCCATACTTATTTGGTAAGTGTAGGTAATGTTCTCTTTTATCTTTTCAATTCTTACTTTCCTTTACTTTTGTGTTACCTCTAGGTACTACACAACACTCATTGTTTATTCAAAAACCATCTACTTATACCTCGAGGGCATATGTAACTGTACTTCCCATGACCCTACTCTTTCTTATGATTACACATTAGCTTACATGTATATTTATGAACCTATTTATCTAAATTTAAGGCATCTTCCACTCACTTTAACATTTCCTACATCATACATCCATCCCCTATATATCCTGAGCACATCTCTGACCTTTCATGCACTAGATAGGCCCTTTAAATGCCTCTCATGGCTCTTCTAGAGGCCTAATGGCCACCCATAGTGGCCATTTAACCCAAGCCATTCCTTAGGGAGAAATCCCATTGCCTAGGATGCATGTTTACTTCATAAAATATATGGCCTAGGTTGTGGCCCAAGTAGAATGTGTAAAAAAGGTCCCTATTTGGGCCCAAACAGCTAGTTTTTAGACGTTTAGTGGATTAGGGTTGAGATATATGTCACTTTATCATTAGTTTGAGACTATATATCATGTGTTTTTATATGATCTTCCCATTTGATCATCACACTCAAATCTTGGATTCCTTCTTGAATCTCACCTAGTTCTTTCTTAGAATACTTAGCTTTCATTATGATAGGGGATGCCCTACTATATTGTAGCTTATATTGGTGATTTACATTTCTTTCCATAGTATTATTGAAATTTTTGGGTTGCTCCTATCTCCCTCAAGACTCCATTTCACCTCCTCTAATTCTCCTTGCATTGGATCTCTCTTAGTTGTCAGATTCTCCTTCACCTCTTCCATAGATTTTGGGTCTTGGTCTTGACTTAGCTCACATACAACCTGATCCTCTTCCTCTGTTGCTTCTTAGTTGTGATAATCAATTGGTAGAAAGTATACACACTTCTTTTGAGTTTTATATGAGTGAAATTTACTATGCAAATTAAAATTCTTATTTTTTTCAATAGTATACATGTTAGGTTTTGATTGTTTTAGTGATTTAGCTTGTTTAGGGCATTATCTAAGATAGTCTATGAAGTTTCTTGCATTTATATGTGGTTAATAATATCTTCATTAATTAAAATATCTTCCATTATATGTCATGCTTTCATTGGAAACATTTCTCATAATATAGTAGGATCTTATATGCTCAAAATAATCTATACAACTTGCATAAACAATCTCTCTTCTTGCTAAATCATAAAATTCCATTATTAGGGAACAAAAGTGTTTAAAGTAAAGAGTTAGATCAAAATTAGATTAGGCATGTTGCTGAACCCTTAATTGAAAACATATTTGCTTATTAAAACATATTTCATTTGGCTTATAAGTTCTTTTATTTCTAAGTTTACACATTGCTTGTTAGCTCTCTTAATTCAACATTGTTATCTCTACAATTTTTATGGAACTAGTTTTCTAATCTTAGCTACTTGCTTTGTTGTGGTTATACCCACTAGAGATACCTATGTCCTTTGTGTATGCAATCAAAAATTCATCATGTCTATAAATCAATCCTAGCTCAAAGAAGATAGAGTATACCTACACTTCCAATTAGGATACACTTGTTAAGCAAGAGCACAAATAATATGGGGATTTGTTAGTCCAAATTAAGGGATCACTTATCAAAACATATCATGCTAGGAAGGGTTATAAAGCATATAGTCTAACACAATCACACAAAAACACTAATGGATTCCTACGGTTTAAATCATTCACTTATTCTAATAACAATAAATTAAATCTAATCAAGTGCATGCCAAAGCTTGTGACACAAAGTGGGGGTTAGAAATAATATAAAAAACATGTATAGGGAGCTTCTATTAAAGTAAGTATGAGTAACACCATAATAAATGAAATATGAAATATAGTATTATTCAATCCAACACTTTTTCTATGTATATCTACTAATATAGAGGAGAACAAAATTATAATATACTTACTTGAATGTGAACCTATTGAGAACAGGGTTTGATATGAGGTCACTTTGCTATTAAATGTGAAATTCTTATTTGTTTTCAATAGTATACATGCTAAGTTTTCGTTGTTTTAGTGATTTATCTTGTTTAAATCATTAGCTAGGATAGTTTCTAAAGTTTCTTGCATTTGTATGTGGTTAAGAATATCTTCATTTCTTTAAATATCTTCCATTAGATGACATTCTTACATTGGAAATGTTTCTCATTATATATTAGGATCCTATATGCTCAAACAAATATATACAACTTTCATAAACAATCTCTCTTCTTGTTAAACCAAAAAATTACATTATTAGGGAATAATAGTGTTTAGATTAAAGAGTTGTCTGAAACTTAGATTAGACATACTCTTGCACCCTCGCTTGAAAACGTCTTTATTTCATAAAACTTCTTTCATTTGGCCTAAAGGTGCCTTTGCTTCTAATTTTACACATTTCTTGTTAGCTCTCTTTATTCAAAATTATTATTTCCATAATTTGTATTCAAATAATTTTCTAGTCTTAGTTACTTGCTTTATTGTGGTTATACTTGCTAGAGATACATGTATCCTTTGTGCTCTTGATCGTGTTAGCCCTAACCTAGTTTAGACGTCTATCTATAGCTTGGTATAAGCTATCAAAATGGATAGCCTCTATAGATCTCCTCTATCCCATAGAATCCTTGAGCCTTCTATCCTTCTAGTTGTTTGTTTAAGTACCTTATGTACCCCTATCAAACACTAGTGGTTCCATTCAGATTCTTGGAGCTACAATACCATTTTAGGAACTATCAATGTGTGTGAATGTAAAATTTTACAAAAAATAAAGGGTTCATCATCAATATGAATAATACATAATTCCCATTGTGTATGAATTTTAAAAATATGTCTAATATAGATGGTATAACTTCTATAAGATGTATCTAAGGTCTAACTAAAAGTAATTTATAATCCAATGATTGAGACATTAATTGAAAAGTAGCTTGTATAAATTTTGGCCCCAATTTCACATCTAATGTGATCTAGCCAATAGGTGGGCTATATGAATTATCAAATCATTTGATATGTATGACTGATTATTAAATAACATCCAAACTACTATCCATTATTAAAACAAAATTACACTACAAATGTTTAAAACCAATCCATTATCAATGAGTACTCTCTTGATTCCATTACTTTAAATACAACTTGTATGAATAGAGGCAAATATTGATCAATAATGTCATTTTAGGTTAAATATGTGTGGTCAATGGTTATGACATTGGCATTATTTTTAAGATCTTGTATAATATCTTTAAAAAAAATTCAATATCACCCGATACATGGGTTTGACGTAAGACTTCATATAAGATATCCTTGTAAATAGTTATTTATTTCAAAGGTTCAAGAATTGATATCTTAGCATTGGTATTACTTAACTATTCAATTATATCATACCTTTTCTATTTGTTCATAAGCTTAGGATTAGGATTAAAGTATTGTGTATTAGTGTTATTTAATATTTTGTACACCTTTGTATTTTCATTTATTGGCAGCATGGACTACATAATCTAATATAATTAATGGGTGAATAATGGAAGTGGTATGGTAGCAGTCAATTAAAAATTATTTAGGTGGAATAAAAGTTTGATAACATGCATGTTGGCACTTAGTAAATAAAGATAAAGTCTTAATGGTATTGAAATAAGAATTATAAAGAGGTGTTAAATGTGCATCTTGTTGTATCTTGCTCTTTTTTTTGGTATGAATTTATTGATTCCATTTAATCAGAATTGTGATTAATTTAATCATGCATGAAATACAATAATAAATTATTATCATGATGTACATGACAAAGGAAAACTACAATATGTATGCATTATGCTAAACATAATTTATTCTTTTGAATTTTGAAAATAATCTAATTTTTTTATAATAAATTTGAACAATTTGGAAATTATAAAAAATCCTAAGGCACACTAGGATTTGATAGGTTGACTCAGAGGTCAAGTTCACCAAATGGTCAACCCTTTTTGGGATCAAGGGTTAGGAAGGAATAGGGTATTTGAAATTGAAGTCAACTATTCCTAAAATTAGGAAAATTAAATAATTTAGTTTATGATAATTAATTTAAGTGATGAATTATGAAAAATGATAATATGGAAAGTATGATTTCAAAAAGTATTTTGATTAAATAATCATGAATAAAAAAATATAATTATCTTATGTAGTGATGCATATACAAATATGAGATGTACAAGTGTGGGAGCACTTTGTTTGATGTTCAATAACTAGTCATCATATTTTTAAAATACTCTTTTTGGTTGCTTGAACATTTTTATCAACCTATGGACACTTAAATTGAAGCTACTATCTAAATATCAACCTAACTATCCTATACAGAAGGTTTCTTATATCAAGATGAAACCACATAGGTCTTTCTAGTTTTTTTTGCCTTTCATCTAATGTATCTAGATCTTATGTGTAGGCTCTATATCATTATTTATAGCTTAAACCCTAGATTTTCACCTTAGGTTTAGTGACCTTGCCAAAAATGGGTTAGTGGGTTAAGGTGTCAAATTGACCTCAAAAACCCCTCTATTAAAGAGTGTCACCTCTTTATTCAATACTCCAAATAGGGTGTCTAACTTATGTTATTTTACCCTATGTGTAAATATGTTAGGTGAGCAATAATGGATAATGTTATATGCAAATTCATATAATAATCTAAATTACAACTTGAAAAATATGGTCCATGGGTGTATTTTAAGTTATTTAGACCTATATTATGACCAATCCTATGGCTGATATGTAAATAGAAATGTTTAGAGAAAAAAATCTCAGTTATGCCTTTTTATATTTAATAGTATGTCTAATCCTGAGAGGTGATGGGTTGATGTCTAAATGAATTGGATTTGACTTGTATTTATACTAATTATTATCACATATGGGTTAATGAGATTATCAAGTTAACCCATACACATATAAATATTTTCAAATTCAAGGGTCTGTAAGTCAAGGACACTTTTGTTAGAGTAAGGATAATAGTGTCAATGTTATTATCCCATCCTGAATGTAACTATATAGGATGGAGGAAAGTTATTAAAGTTATATGAGTAGTAGTAAAGGATATATATCATATTTTGTGTTTTTTTTGGTTATAGTTGATTTGGATAATTATATTAATATAGGTTAGAGTATGAAATAAGTAATTAGACCAAGTGAGGTAGTGGATGAAATCCTTTTGACTACAAAAAAGGTCAAACTAAAGGGTATATCCTTGATATATATGTTTTAGGTGTACAATAATATTTAAACATATTAATCTAGATGTGTACAACATACCTTGTCTATGTTTGAGTCCCATTGATTTTTATGTATGTGAATGAATTACAACCAAAAGCATGTTACAGTTGTAATTAGTGAAATAATATGAAATTGAATAATTTTAAAATACTTGAAAGAGAGAAATAAAGGATTATAACTATGTGTCAATGCAACATGTTGCCCTTGGCGGTTTGTCTTGGTAGAGATGATTCCTAGCTGAAATATTGGAGAGAGTTCACAACTAAACCTTCAAGATGTGAAGAATGGAATTGAAGGGTGATCATGCCCCTATTTAGGTATAAGTATGAATTATGCCAAGCCTATTAAGGTCATAAAATATAAATCATACAACTCAAGTATAATAAATTTAGCCAATCTAGTTAATCTCAATTGATTTAAATGGTGTAACCATATCAAACCGTAATAATAGATTCATAGTGACAAGTCCATCAAAGTTTCAAAATATTGATCACACTAATAAAAAACAATAAGCTATTATAGATAAATAAAGGCCCAAACATTGCATATTGGTGAGATATGTGTATAAAATTATGTATAATTTGAAGGTGTCTCTATAATTTGGTGCATGTGTACCTCAAATATATCTCAAGATGAAGTAATTTTCAAAATGTAACCTCTTATCTATAACATGTGTATAATATTTATCTATAACACAAAAATGTATGTCTCAAATATATTCCCAATGCATATAATTATATCGAAAATGTATATTTGAATCATGCAAACTCTATGAATTGAATCAAAATATTCCAAGTATTTTAATTATATGAATGTGGAGTCATGCATTTAATGACATGCCTAAATTCATCAAATTGTGCACCCTAGGATAATCTATGAAGCTCCTCCACTTTGATGCACCATTGAATCATCTCTCAGGTTGTGGGTGAACTTGTAGAGAGATGATTCTCTAGATTATGAGAGTTAACTCCCTAGATTCTTCTTTAAGTATTTATCACCTAATCTAATGATTATTTATGGGAAAAGAGTTAGAATTTTACATAAAAATGAAACAATACTAAATAGATGATACACCAAGACACATCTCCACATGACTATCACATTCCTATTAAGCAACAAAGCTTTCCAAGACCAACTCTAGGCATTAAAGGATTCTAGCATAATTGATTCAATGTGAAGGTAGCATACATGGAATAATCAATAAGATAATTAGTCTAAGGGTAGATTTCACACCATAGAGATAATTGTTTGATTCAAGAAGAGCCTAGTACAATCAATACACTTTACATGACCTACTAAAATTAGAACATTTATTTAAATATGAAGGATAAAGGGAGTAAGGATGATACTATCACTTATCTCCACTATTCATCACTCACACACTTAGACAAATATGTTCAAAAACCAAGAGTAGACTTGTATTCAATATTTTTTAAAAAAAATCATTGTCATACTAGCAGGGCTTTGCCATACTAGTTTTGGTCCTAGTCATGGTTTGTTATGCCTATTTAGTGCATTTGGGTAAGCATTAGGCCTTATGGATGTTGTATTTAGGTATTCCATGAGTTATTTAAGGTTCCACTTCATTCATTTCACCTATATCCACTTTGAAAAACTCCAAACCAATTTCAAACTTGAAGCTTCTCCTCACTGCCAAGATATACCTCATGATTGTGTGTTATGGATTCTAAGCTACCTGCAGGTGTATTAGAGTCCTCTTAGGTCATGTTTTTAACAAGGATAAACTCCAATTTAGGTCTAGTACCCTAAATATAATCCCCTTCACCTTAAACCTTCACTTTGACCACTATTAGCCTAATTGAGATAAAGTTTTTCTAAAGCCTGTTGTAGGTTGTGTTCTCAGGCTTGTTGTATGGATAGGGAGGAATGTTTTGGGGGTCAAGACATCAAATTCACTTTCTCTATATCATTTTGGCTCATGAGAGTTCTTTGGACCATTTAGGATGGTTTTAACTTGAAGGCATATTTTATGTCTTCCCACATGAGGTGAAAAATTAATTTTTTACTAACACCCTGTAGGTGTTCATTACCTTTTTTTAGTGGGTTTTTTTTATAGCTTTAAGGCTTTAAAACTCTCATGTCCACTCCTCCTTTGCCTCTCAAAATTGGCATGGTTATTCTGGGTGGATATGGATACAAGGTGAATTTATAAGGATCTTTTAAAACCACCATTATCTTACACTATGAAAACCTCAAAAACATCTAAGAACTATTTTTGTTATTTAGGGACTGTGGGACCAAATACAATCAAAACATTGCTCTAAAGGAAAATTTTGCTTGTGTAGCATTCTAAGTCTTCATGGAATGAACTCTAATACCTTTGAAAAAATTTAGGACTCAAACATGAATTACACCATGTAATCCATGAATCACACCTCTGTACAACTTCTTGAACTCCTATAGAAGGGATTTGTAAACACATTTTGCAAACAAGGTAGTAAATAAGGGAATTAGGAAATTTGGCTTGAAGGAGTTGACTGATCTCTCACAATGGCATTGAATGAAACACCTTGAAAACATGGATCCAATCACATTTATCATCCCATAAAACCATCTTCTATGATATAAAACTCAAGTTACATGCCCATGAATGCAAACTTTGAGAAATAAGCACAATTTGGAATTATCCCTTAAAGGAATTGAAAGAGAAGTGTTGGATTATTGAAAAATAATTTATAGGACCTTATTCCCACCTAAAAACACCCCATAAAACTCACACAACTCCATGGGTTCTTGAAAAAAGAGAAATAGATGCAAACTTATACCCCTCTTGGATGCAATTTCATAGAAAGCTACCTAGGATGTAAATGATTGTTCATGAAGGAGGAGAAACCAATTTGAGAATTATTATTATATATATGAAGTTCAATTAGAATAATATCCACTTGTATAATCATTTCTCCTAACTCCACCTATAGCTTCAGTAACGAGTGCTTAAACTTGCCCTTCCTTGGCTTACCAAGTGAAAACAAACGAGAATGAGTTGCAAATGAACATTTTTATGCAATATTTTCAATAAAAATGTGTAAATTACCTTTTTGGATGTGAATATTCATACCACCATGTTTTTAGTTGTATGTCCACTTGAGAAGTCCATACAAGTGCTAGATATAAGCCTATTTTCAAGGGAAAACTATCATTTCCTATATAAAATAACTTGAAAATACCAATTGACATGATTATGACATAATTTGACCTTGTAAATATTCTCATCCACGTTGGTGACAAAAATTTTAATTTGAAAGTCATTAAAAGTCATTTAATTAAGCTAAAAAGGTGGCCAAATGACCCTTTTAGCACATGAGACCTAGCAAGTGGTCACTTTATGAATTGTAAGCAAACTAAAACATATAACATACCATTTTAGGACATTTAAAAAATAAATTGAGCCTTTTACTAAGTTTGACCATAGTTGACCAATGTTGACTTTTATTGACTAGGCTAGTACTAGGGGAATGAGCTTCAATAGAGACTAGAGGAAGGGGGAGAGACACATGTAAGATAATAAGGGACCCCTAAGACATATTAAACCTTATTAAAAAGTAAAAAATAGTATTTTTTGACCCAAATTTGACTTGGGATCAAATTTGGTCAATAATACCCCTATTGATATGCCCCCTTTTTGAGGTGAGGGGTGTTAGAGAGTTGTCAATGATGTCATGGTTATGTCATGAAGGTGTCCTAGTGAGTAGATGAAGTTTCTTGATAGTTTAAGTGAAAATGACAAAGTGTGCAATGTGCTTGTCCTAGTATGCTTAAAATATACTTAGTTGATATTTAGGTTTGGCATGGTTAGAGATGTCTAGGAATGTGTATGGTGATTTGAGGATGAGAAAGGGGTCCTATAAGAGGTTTTATATACTTTGAGTGATTATGTGAATGAGTGGATTTCATCTAATAGTTCATTGTTTTCATCTATACATATTGGGTCTAGTGGCAAAAAAATTGAGTATGGAGTTTATTGATGTCACCATTGCCACATGTGGATGAGTTATGGGGAGTTGGTTATATGGTTGTGACCACATTAGTCCCTAGTTTCTATGTACAAAGTCTCCAGTCTAGAGATGAAGCATGATAAAAGATATGTAAGTTAAAATTTTGGATCTTAATCATTTTGATAGTGTTTTCCCATACTTAGCCAATTTTGCAATGTGACAAGAAAAGCTGAGTAGGCATTTTGATGGTGGCATATATCACACATGTGGACATTTCAAAAGAAGGTGATCATATGGGTTTGTTAAATTTTTTTCTTAGTTTATTTTCAATAAATTTTAGTTCAATATCAAAAGTGAAATAAAATCTATGCATTTGCAAAATTTGTCTTTCCAAACAGTTCTTAACATAGTTGGCTCTATAAATAGATAAATATGAGGATGCATTTTAATGTCATTATATCTCACATGTGTGAGGGTTCTAGGAGTAGATTGAAAAAAAATTGGATTTTATTATATGAGGAAATCATATGGTCAAAATTTCATAACATCCACTTGAGTGAAGTAAAAGATATGAAGGTCTAAAGTTAGCCTCCCAGGGGGATAAGTAATGATCACTATACTTAGTCATTTTTACAACATGTTATAGATCAAGACCAAATGGGGATCCAATGGTTTGTAGGAGTTTGTATATATAGATATATGGTTCAAAAAAGTTCAAATGGGTCAAATTTTTCATTTCTTAAATTGGGTAAAGACCAAGATCCTTCCAAAAGGATCAATGGAGTGTGTTTATTCCAAGATATCAGGATGCTACGAGATGGTGCCAAGTGTTCAATGTTTAATGATGAGCAGAGATAATGATCAAGCTTCTTCCAAGGATCAATGATGAGTGGCTAATCATATAGATAGATATCAATGGTTTTAATTAAATTAAAGAGGTCAAAGTGATAGTTGTTTAGCATTGTTAAAACAAATATTGATCCATAGAGATCGATGGTGCATGATGAGTCAACACTGCAAGATTGCACAAGATGAGGTCAACTATTGAAAGTTTAACAGTTGGATATTAGTGCACTATGTGTTAAAGATAAAAGTTCATATAATAATATTGATGGTGTATGATTGATCTATAACAGTGAGGACATGAGATGCAAGCATGGTTTTCAAAGTTTAATTGTGACCATTTGAATTCAAATATTTGAATTTAACAAAGGAAAGACTAGTGCCTAGTTTTTGAGCCATAACTTTCAATCTATATAGAATTTGACCATGCATTAAAAGTCAAAGTTGTAGAGGACTTCAAGGCACATGTATAAATAGTAATCTTAAGGTATAATTATTAGTATAATAATAATTATTGAGCTTCAAATTTGACTATGTTTTTGTGTATGTCCTTCAAGTGACCCAAGAAGATTGTTCAAGCTTGTGTTGATGTTGTTTCGATGTTTCATGTTGTCTTAGATATTGGAGAGTGTTGAGAAACCATAAGGATGATTTGTGTGGATTTTGGAATTTTGATCAAACTATCTTGAGTATGAACATTTCTTAAAAAGTTGACTATGTACTCATTCATGATGTTCCTTTGTAATAGGTAAGTGCTTGAGTTATTTGAGCATACATAGAGGTGAGTAGAGTTGACTATGATCATTTGAAGATATCTAAAGGGACATAAGGAGTGTACCCATGTAATTGAAAGTTGTATTATTTTTTGTTTTCTTGATGAAGTGCTAAATGGGTGAATAGGTCCTCATTAGACCTATAAGGGTTACAAGGGCCTATTTGATAGGTGTAGTTGCTTAAGGGTGACCCATGGGTGCTATAGCTGACCCATGTGGATGGTATTGAGTTGTTTATTAATGTGATATATCCCATAAGGTTTAATTTATTCCTTTTGGATGACTAAGATGTTAATCATCATGATATCTCTATAAATGGTGAAAACAAATGTGTTGGTTTATAGACTCATGAGAGATTTTGGAGTATGGCTTGTGGGAGTGTGAATGTAGAGCCAAATGATAGAGAAGGTATAGTTAATTAAGTAACATCAAGTGTATTGAAGATCAATCTTGTTTTTATAATCAAGTTGGTGCAGGTGGATCACATAGGTCATTGGACCTAATAATCCTAAAAGAGGCAGAATGAGTGAGTATGCTCAAGAAGCTATTTGAGAGAGTGTGTATGGTGAGCAAAGGCAAGGTGAAGGATGTGTGTTCCCAATGGATGGGTTGAAGGTAATAGTGGTTTTATGATTGTGTGTATGACCTATAGGTCATATTTTTGATGTCATAATAGTGCTCTTGTAGATTTGAAGATTGAGTGTGAGTGAAGGTGAAGAGTGATAATTAGACATACATCATCAGGGGTTTAAGACATTAGTTCAAAGGTGGAGGTGTTAATAACAGTTTTTTTGGCATATCAACATCTAGGGGATTGAAATATCCTTTCAAGGTGAAACTTGTTAAAGGTCTAGTTGTTGTGGTAGCTCAGTTAGACAGGTGTAGTAGTTCCTTATGGGATTGTAGTCTCACTAAAATAAGGGATGGTACTTTCTTGATCAATTATAGCTAGTTTAAATTGGACCTTGTCATTATAGTACTATAGTCCATATTTCAAGGTTTAATGGTTTTTATCCCCCAAGAGGGTTTCCCATGTAGATTTTGTGTTGATGTGGTGTATGCCCTTATTTATGCTTTAGATGTATGTGATTTCATGTTTATGTTGCTAGATCAAGTTAATGAAAGATGGAATGGTTTTTTAATTGAATGTGCATTGTTATATACTAATTCACCCCCCCCCCCTTCTCATTAAATACTTCTAACAATTGGTATTAGAGAAATTCCTTTGGAGAAATCTTAACATCTTTATGGAGATCCTAAATAGCACAATATGGCTAAATAATTGAAGAAAGAGAATCAACAGTGGAAGGGCTATGATCAAGGCACTTGAAGAGCAGATATATACTTTGAAGAAAGATGCCAAAGAGGATGATAATGTTATCAATGATCTCAAGGTTCAACTATTAAATTCTAAGATAAGTTTGTGTTTAAAATAAAAGGATACCATGTTTGATAAATAAGCTTTCCATAACAATAAAGAAGATCACAACAAGGCAAAAGAAGTTGAGCTCATGAGTGCACTTGGTGAACTAAAGGAGTAGAAGAAGAGGAATCATAAAATGAGTAATATGATCAAAGGTATTGAATCAAAATTCATTTATCTTGAGTTAATTTTATTAGGCATGTCCAAGAAAGAAGAAAATAAATATCAAGAACATATCAAGTCTTTTGAAGTGAAATCATATAAATTGAAAGACATGATCAACAAGGCTAAAGAGGATGAAGAGAAGATCGATATTCTTGAAGATTAGTAAAGGACTACAAATGCAAATATGAAAGTAAAATAAGATGAGTGAAATTAATTAAAGATTGAAATGAAGTAATTGAAAATTTGGATAAGATGGAAGAGAAGCATGGGAATCCTGAGTATGTCAAGGAGAATGTAATCTTTGAAAGTAATACAAGAAGTTCTGTTAGACAATCAAATGTTTCAAGGTATGTTAGTTTATTCCATGAACATTTTTATACATGTAATAAATATACTCATAGAGCTAAGGATTGTAGAAGAATGTTAGTCAAGAATGAGTTCTCATGGAGCCTTGGAAGAAGAAGTAATTGGTCTTGGAGAAATCATATCTCAGATCATTCAAGAGGTATGTTGAATGATATTATTTAGTATAGTTGTAATAAAGTAGGACATATTTCCAAATTAAGCAAGAAAATTTTTAATAAGAACTCATTTTTTGACAAGAAGAAAGATGTTCCTAAAATTTACTCAATGGTATTAAGACCAAAGACTATGAAGGATACTCATGATCAAAGTAGACTGCCTACTTCAATAAAGAAGGAATCAGATATGAAGAAGATATAGAATTTGTCTTTTGTCCAGATAAAAAAGGAAGATCACAATCATCATCAATAATAAGGTATGAATTATCTTATTTGTTTCAAATGTCATAAAGTTGGACAAATTACTAGATACTGCAAGAATAGGATGAATAAGTTCTCAAAGAAAAACAAGGTGTATGGAGCCCCTAGTGTGCAAATAAGAGGTCACATATTGGTTTGGAAACCTAAGCCTATTAGAAGAGATCATATTGAGACCAAAGATGGTTTTTTTTTTCATGATAGACATGAAGTAGAGTCAATATTTTATATTGATATCATTTAATGACAAATATGAAGAAAAAAACAAAGTCAAGTAGGACTGTAAGTCAGATGAGATTATGGAGATACGGGTCTCTCTAGATTTTTGGGACTTTTAGTCTCTTTATGTCAAAGGGCTATCTCTACCTAGTCTTCAAGGAGACCCTTATCAGTTAGAGGAAGCTAGGTGGCTATAAGATATTGTTTGATGAGAAGGTATGAAAACAAGGTATGTTTGTGCATTCTTTATATATATATATATATATATATATATATATATATATATATATATATATATATATATATATTTGTTGGAGAAAATAATCTTGTGAAGAATCTCAATGGTTTTATCTTGAGAAGGATTTAGCTTGTTGTTCATGGTTTGGATGCTATGGTATAAAGGTGAGTTTCATATATCTATCTACATATCAGTTTGTGGTAGATGTTAGGTGAGCCTATAATTTGAAAGCCTTTCTTCTAAGATTATGTTCTAGATCTTGTTAACACTATTAAAGGCTTGTTGAATAGTTGTATATGCCATGAAAGTTCACATTGTTCTAAAGATGAGGTGTATCTATATGACTATTGAGTATAATTAGATATGATTTGCAGACTTATTAAAGATGTCATGATTTAGGTGAAGCATGGAGTTAGGGAGATATTTGTAATTGGTCAGGTCCTAAGATCAGAGGACTGAGTAGTTGAATCTAAGAAAAAAGTTATGGAGGTTTTTGTATGCTCTTGGATTTATCTATCTTGTTGTAGGTCAAAAGTGATGATATAGGAATTCAAGACTCCTAAATGTGTGAAGGCTCAAATCTTGTTTTAAAAGTGTGTGATGGGTGTCTCTAGGTGTGCAAGAAATTTTAGAGGTGTGCATTGACCAAAAAGAGGTTTGTTAACCTTGTTTGTTTTAAGATTCTAGGGTTTGGGGCTATGCTAGAAAAGTGGTTTGCCTTATTAATTTAGGTTTAAGGATTATTCATAGGTTGAATGGACAAAATGGGTTGTCAAATAAATCTTCACAAAGACTTGAAGGTTTATGGTTCTCAAGTTATTCAAGTTTTTGTCAATATGGATGGCTAATTGGCTAAGAGGTTTGTGAAGGAAGTCTGTTTTAGATGATGAGATTGGTGATGAAAATTTGTGTGCTTAAGGGGTATATAATAGTGATAAATATGTTAAGTTTCAGGTTGTGAAGTTGTTTTTACTCAAAATTATGGGTTTTACAAGTTCTAGGTAGGGATACAAGGAGGTTAGACAGGCCTAGTGTGAAGAAGATTGCCTTTTGATCAAATTATCCAAAGATAAAGGAATGAGTATTTCAAGGTGAGTTATAAATTTGTTTTATTTAATGTTTATTTTTTGGTGAGTGGCATGAAGTTCTTCAAGTGGTCCTTGTGGTAGCTTGAGATAGAAGGCTAGTAAGCCTGTGTGTTGATTCTTCATGGTGTATGTAGATATAAAGATACTCAAGATGTGAAATGGATAAAAATTCTTAGGTATATTCCATCTCATATTTTTATTGGTGAACTACCATCATATTTTAGTATGTTTTTTTTTCTTTTATCATTGGTGGTAGTGCTTGGTTGAAGAGAGTGTTGGCATGGACCAAGAGGAAATTGTCAAGGCAAAGAAAAGGCAGGATCAAGGTAAGGGGGATTTTATATAATATTTATAAGGTGGTAATATATTGTTTATAGTCTTTTATATTCCTAAAAATAATTTTGTTCTCACTTTTTCATTGTATCAAAGGGGGAGAAAGTTCCTATTGTGAGAGTGCTTGAAGAGAGAGAAGAAAGGTGAGTTATATATTGATGGGTGTTGAAATCAATGACAAATGCGGATATAATTGGAGAGTTTTAAATTATTTAATGGTGATTTCATGAATATTTCATAGTGAGTGGATGAAGTTCCTTGATAGTCTATGTGACAATGACAAAGTGTGCAATGTGTTTCTCTTAGTATGCTTGAAACATGCTTAGTTGATCTTCGGTTTTGGCATGGTTAGATATGTTCAATAATGTGTATGGTGATTTGAGGATGATAAAGGGGTAATATAAGATGTTTTATATGATTTGAGTTCTTTTTTTCATGAGGGTATTTCATCTATTAGTTCATTGTTTTCATCTAGACATTTTGGGTCTAGTTTCATAAAATCTGAGTAAGCAGTTTGTTGATGTCACCATTTCCACGTGTGGATGAGTCAGGGGGAGTTGGTCATTTTATTTTGATCATATTAGTCCCTATTTTCTATGAAAAAAGTCTCATGTCTATAAATGAAGTGTAATAAAAGATATATAAGTGTAAAGCTGGGCTTTAGGCATTTTGATAGTGTTTTCCCATACTTAGCCAAATTTGCAACGTGGTAAGTGTTGACCAAATTTTGGCCCTTCAGGTCAAAATTGGGAAACCGTATTTGAAAAAAAATACCTAATTATATATATTTTTTCTAAGTCTAATATGAATTTTTCATTCGAGATAAGTACCCTATACAAAACCCGCAACAAAAGCACAAGTATAATTCTTTCAAAAAGTTTGTTTTGGTCTTTTGTTAAGCCTTCAGGTCTTTTGTTTTTGACTAAGTGTTCAATTTATTAAAGAGATTTATTTTGGGGTGCTTATTCAAGTTTTTCTTTCAAAAAAATTTCCAAATTCTTTTGGCTTTTTTGTCTAACTATAAAGAATTTTTTTGAGAAAATTATCTGAGGTAGTTTTCCCAAAGGGGAATTGTTTTGGAAAAATTATCCGAATCAAATTTTATGAAAAGATCATTTCCAGAGTTTTGAAGGACACTTTTAATTTTTTTGAAGGCCAATTTCAAGTCAAAGGGGCCATTTAAAAAAAATCCAAAGGGTTGTTTCAAATTTTTGAAAGGTACTTGACAACTTTCCCCAAGGGGTGTTTTCAAAAGTCTGAAAGATTATTTTTACAGGAGGTGGACCAAATAGAAAAGATGAAAGGATCATTTCAAAATCTAAATGAGTACATGTATTTTCAAAGGATCATTGAAACTTTCCAAAAGTTATTTTACATTTATTTCAAAGGGTATGTTCCTTTTAGAAGGGCACTTCAAGAATTTTGAAGGGATTTTTTACACAAATCTGAAGGGCCAAATAGAAAGTCTAAAGGGTTTTTCAGAGAATTGTCCACAAAAAAGGTATAGATACAAAATTCCAAAGAGGAGAGTCCTTTTCAAACTTCCTAAATGGGTATTTTAAAAAACTAAAGGGACATTTAGACAAATCCAAAGGGTCTTTTGCAGAAAGCCTGAAAGAATTATTTCAAAAAGATTGTCTGAATTATTCTTTCAGAAAAATTGTCCATAGAGAATGCCAAGACAAAAAACCCAAAGGAAAAGAAAATCACCAAAAAAAAAGTCTAAAGAAAAATAGCTATAGATAAATTATCTGAAAGCAAATAGGAGATAAAAATTTCAAAGACAAGTGCTGAGGATAAGAAGTCTGAAGAAAATACCCAAGGATGATGGCATGTAACACGTCAATTTCAAACTATGGTAAATAGCCATTGGAGTTTAAAAAGGCTTAATGGAAACTTTACAAAAAAACATGGATGTGAAAAATGGTAGGATCCTGAGCATCTAGTGCACAACAAGTAAAAATAGGTAGGTTTATGGTTTAAGTTGTTACACCATTACATAACTCGATGAGCTAATAAAGAGAAGCTAGTATCAAAATAAATTTCCAATAGATGGACCCATTTATAGAAAAACACAATTCAAAATATATTGATTCTATTGGTGTAACCATAAGGAGAGCATCTTATAGAATGTAGCATAACTATTTATATTCTTAAATGGACACATGTCCAAGTGATCTTCAATCTCCCTTACTTGATTCCTTTCTAAAAAGTTATATATATGCATTATTTCAATTCTTTAAGGGGGCCTCCACTGGTTATTGGGAAAACTCTAGCCAAATTTGTACTTGAAAACTCTTGAAGAAATAATAAAAGTTATTTTTTCCACTCACATGTTATACTATTGAGTATTGGTTTAAATCATGTTATTTTGTTTAGTGAGGGATCATCTTTCCTAACATGTTATCCTTGATTTCCTGTCAAATGTATAGAAAAAATGTTGTTGCACTTCCATGTTAGTATTATTTTTAAGTGTATAGACATTTTAATAAGTAGTATATGATTTTATTCCCATTGGAATCATCTATTGCTCTCCTGAATGTCTAATGCCTACTTGAACCTAACAATGCAAAATATTGATGTGACAATACACAAGGGGTTGTGATTTTTGTGTGAGAAAACTTTATTGGTCTTTAGTAGTGAGTTAATTCAATTGAGAGGACATATTACATTGGTAAATCACCATTTGTTTTCTTAGTTCCTTTCTTTCTCCTTTTCCATTAACAATTGATAGATTAGAGAGAGCTTTAAAGGTACATCAAGGGGAGCTATCCCTTAATCTATAGATTCATCTCAATGAAATTATCACCCATAACAAGAGAGATGATTCAATTTTGTCACTTGGATGAGGAAAGATGAGAATTTCTTCAAGGGTGAAAATTCAAGCATCAATAGTAAGAAAAGCTAAGTAGGTATTTTGATGGTGGCATATCTTGCATGTGTGGAATTTTAAAGAAAAGGCGATCATAAGGGTTTATTAAATTGTATGCCTAGTTGATTTTTTCTAACTTTAAGTTCAAGTAATAAAACATGACAAAATCTATGCATGTGAAAAGTTGGTCTTTCCAGACATTTCTTGACATAGTTGGTTCTGTGAATAGATAAATCTAAGGAGGCATTTTAATGTTATTATATCTCACATGTCTGAGGGTTCCAGGATTAAATTGACACATAGTTGGATTATCCTATGTGAGGAAATCATATGGTCCAAATTTTATAACATGCACTTGAATGAAAAATATAAATGAAGGTCCAAATTTGGCCTTCTAGATAGATAAGCAATGGTCTCCATACTTAGTCATTTTTATAAGATGTTAAATATCAGGACCAAATAGAGATCCAACAGTTTATAGGAGTTCACACATCTATATCTATGATGTGCATCAAGTAAAAAAAGGTTAAAGTTTTAGTTTCTTAAACTAGGCAAAGATTGAGCTCCTTATAAAATGATCAATAGAGTGTGTTTATTCCAAGATGTCAGGACATTGTGAAATGGTGCCAAGTATTTAATGTTTAACGTTAAGCAAAGATAAAGATAAAGCTTCTTCTAATGGTCAAAAGTGAGTAGGTGATAATATAGATAGAGATTAATGGTGTGTATCAAAGTTAATAGGTCAAAGTGAAATTTTTCTAGAATTGTTAAATCAAGGATTGAACTGTAGAGATCGATGGTATGCAATGAGCCAACATTGAAAGCTTGCACGAGATGAGGTCAAATTTTTAAGGTTTAACATTTGGATAGTGGCACACTATGTGTGAAAGTTTGAGCTTCATAAAATAATATATATGGTGTGTGATTGATATAAATCATAGAGGACATGATATGCAAGCATGGTGTTCAAATTTTAATTGTGATCATTTTAATTAAAATATTTGAATTTAATAAAGGAAAGACCAGTGTCTAGTTTTTGAGCCATAGCTTTTGATCTATGTAGAATTTAACCATGCAGTAACAATAAAATTTGTAGAAGACTTAAAGTTTCATCTTTTAATATGAATTTTAAGGTTTAATTATTTTTATGGTAAAAATTATTCAGCTTCAAATTTGACTATATTTTCATGTATGTCTTGTAAGTGACCCAAGAAGATTGTTTGAGCTTGTGTTGATGTTGTTTTGATGTTTCATGTTGTCTTAGATATCAAAGAGTGTTGTAGACTCCATAAGGATGATATATGTGGATTTTGGATGTGTAATCAATATATATTGAGTATGAGCATTGCTTAATAATTTGACTGTGTATTCATTCATAATGTTCCTATGCACCAGGTTACTATTTGAGTTATTTAAGCATACACAAAGGTGAGTAGAGTTGATTATGATAATTTAAAGGTGTATAAGTGGACATAAGGAGTGAACCCATGTAATTTAAAGTGGTCCTATGTTATTTTTTTACTTTATGAAGTGCTAAATGGGTGAATATGTCTCTATGAGACCTATAAGGGCTACAAGGGCCTATTTGATAGGTGTAGTTGCTTAAGGGTGACCCATGAGTGATATGGCCAACCTATGTTGATGGTATTGAGATATGTCTCAATGAAATAGATGCATTAAGGGTTAAGGAATGGCTTTTGTCTAACTAAGATGTTGATAATCATGATAGCTCTATAAATGGTAAAACCAAATGTGTTGGTTTTTACACTCATGAGAGATTTTAGAGTGAGGCTTGTGGGAGTGTGAATGTGGAGCCAAGTGATGGAGAAAAAAGTTGAAAGAGAAGGTATAGGTTATTTATGACCATCAAGTGGATTGACTATTATTCATGCTTGTATGATTAAATTAGTATAGGTGGATCACATAGGTCGTTGGACCTAATAAACCTATAAGAGGCAAATTGAGTGAGTATGCTCAAGAGGCTATTTGAGAGAGTGTGTATGGTAGCAAAGGCAAGGTGAAAGTTGTGTGTGTCTATTGGATGGGTTGAAGGGTATATCAAGTTGATGATGTTTTTTATGACTTTGAGGTCATATTTTTGATATCATAATAGCGATCTTATAGATTTTATGATTGAGTGTGAGCGAAGGTGAAAAGTGATAATTAGAGGTCCATCATTAGGTGTTGAAGACATCAATTCAAAGGTGGAGGTGTTCATAGGTTTTATTTTGGAAGATAAACATTGAGGGGGTGAATCATCCTTATAAGTTAAAACTTTCTAAAGGTCTAGTTGTTATGGCAACTCAACTAGACAAGTGTAGTAGCTCCTTGTGGGATTACAGTCTCACTAAAATAAGTGATGGTAGTTCCTTGATCAGTTTCATCTTGTATAAATTAAATATTATCATCATAGGATTGTATTCCATCTTGGAGGGTTTAGTTTGTTTTATTCCCTAAGAGTGTTTCCCATGTAGATGTTGTGTTGATGTAGTGTATACCCTTACTCATGCTTTGGATGTATGTGCTTTCATGTTTATGTTGCTATATCAAGTTGATGAATGACGGAATGGTTTTTGAATTGAATGTCTATTATTGTATATTTCTCCACCCCCCCTCTTAGTATCTACTTATAATAACAGTATTTCAAAAGTGACAATCACCTATTCTCAAAAGGTTAAGATAACTATTTTGTATCTATGTGAATCATGTAGTAAAAAGAAGCATATAGTAGTGTCATGTCGAAGTAGATACATAAATTAAGTTCATATCAATCCCTAAGATGCATGATATGAATAATGATAATGTCTATATGATAACAAGTCTAGTATTGGAATATATTATCCTATTTTATTAAAGTCATCTCTACATCAGGGTTACAATGACTAATGAGAATTACATCTGTGTGTAAGGATATATTCTCTCAACATTGAACAATATTTCCTAAGATTCTCTTCTATGATAAAAATATCCACTTGATAAATGTCTATATCCATTTTCCATTCTCCTCATCACTATATCAAAACTCTGATAGAGCATTATATCCTCTGGTGACAACTATAGTAGTGATTTATAGGTTGTGCCTACAAGGAGTAATGTAGAATCTCTACATTATATGTGAGTTACTCTTATCTATCCAACCCCATAGACTCAAACTAGATCCCATTAAATTTTTAATCCATGACTTCTACTTAACCCTTGGTCTCCTACAAACCACCTTCTTCCTATGACTAAATCATCTTAGCTTTATTTGTCTATCCATATGTTAGTGGGTGGTATGCAACACTGAATTGTAGCTTAGTTCCCAAAATATTTTGTACATTACTTTAAAAAAGAATTAGAAATTTTGTGTCCCTATCTAATTTAATGGTTTTTATACCACCATGTAATCTCAAAAAAATATTATAAAATAGTTAAATAACTCTAGTCACATCATTGGTTTTCTTACATTCAATAAAATAGACTATATTAAAAAACATGTCTATAACAACAAAAATTGAATCATTGTCTCTTTGTGTGTTTGGTAATCCCAAAATGAAATCCATACTCAAATTTTTTCATGGTATTTTTGGAATTGATAATGGAATGTACAATCATGTATTTTTTGCATGCCCTTTTAGCCACTTGACATATCCTAAATATTGAAACATATCTTGTCACATCTCTCTTCACATTTATCAAAAATACTTCACTTCCACTAAAATATTGTCTTAGCATTAAAAAAATGCCCAACCAAACCACCACTATGTATTTCCCTTATAATATTGTCTCTTATGGACCCAAGTAGAATACATATTTATTTTTCATTGAAGAGATAACTATCTTGTATAAGGTGCTCATCATGAATAATACATATCTCACCTACTAATGGATTCTTGAATTATTCAATTATATTCAAAAAATCTATATCAGTACCATATAATTTATTTAAAACTTCAAATCTTACTACTTCCCTCACCATAATAGTTAACAATGCCACTCTCTTGCTCAAAGCATCACCTACCCAATTTTGATTTCTTATATTATGATTCAAAACAAAAGTATATCCCTGCAAGAAAGAAACACAATTTGCATGACTAGTATCTAATTTCTTTTGATTTTTCACATACTTCAAACCCTCATGATTTATAAATAGGATAAACTCCTTTGGCACTAGGTAATGCCTTCAATGCCTTAATGTTTGAACAATGGCATAAAATTTAACATCATATATAGAATAATTCTTTCTTGCCTCATTTTATTTCTCATTAAAACATGCTATTAGCTTTCCTTCTTTATTCAAAACAACACCAATTCTCACATGTGAAGAACCCCAATCCAATTTACAAACTTTTTAAAAATATGGTAATACTAAAATATTGATTTCTTTAATATTTTTCTTCAATAACTAAAAACATTTTGTTGTTACCCTTGTCCACACAAATTCTCTTATTCTCATGCAATCTGTTATTGGTGCAACAATACTACTAAAATTATTAATTATATTTTTATAAAAAGTTTCTAAACCATGGAAACTTCTTACCTATATGATGCTTGTTTTATTCTTTTTGGGAATTAGGGTGTTTAATTCCTAAGTAAATAAAGGTATGAGTAAATGTAAATTAGTAAATAAATGTGTCTCAATTAGCTTACTAATTTGTAAAAGTAGATATGTATTTTAACTTTTCTAAAAATAGTAATAAGTGTAAATAAATCAAACTTAGCTTATTCTAGGCTAAAATGGATGATGCAAGGTCTAAAACTTGCTTTATAGTGATGGAAGATCTCCTAAATAGGACACATAACTCTATTTTTAAATTAGACAAGAATGACAAACTAAGGACACCCTGCAACTTAGAACTATTGTCAACTTTCTTGAATTTTTATCCACTTTTAGTGTTGTTGTCCACTTTTGGTGATGTGGTCTTGGTAGTCTCACTTTTTTGGGTTTTGTTTAGTAGGCCTATGACATCCTAGCAGTGAAATATTAAAGCATGGGTTTGTACAGAGCTTGTTGTGTGTCTTATTCAATCTTCAAAACCCTTAGGAGCTCCTGGTACATGAACTTGAGTATCATACTTGGGAAAGAAAGGAGGGGTTAGTGTGTAAAGGATACATTGGACATACTTCACACCCCATGTGTGGGCACACTACCTACATACCAATACTCTGAAGAGGGATCAAGTTAATGTACTTCTCCCATTTGAAGTGCTTGGTGTAATTATGTGATGTATGAAACTATAATGTGAAATTGGAATGTACTTTAGATGATTAGGGACAAGTATGAGTGCTTAAATAGGCTTAAATTAGTTTTAGAAGGTTGTATGTAGAAAATAGGGAAGAGTGCTTGAGTGTACTTTCTTCTATTCTTACTTATTTCTTGTGAATGAGTGCCAACCCTTCTAAATGGACATTGAATGGAATTTTATATGGAAACTAATGATTGTGGTTTAGATGATATTGTATTAGGCCAATAATGGAAATGATAAAGAATCAAAAAAATCTAACTATTTGAGGCTAGAGTGAACTTGGACAACAACATTGGAAATATAACACCCTTGAACTATGGATATTTTATCCAAGTTGGTTGATATTATCCTAGGAGGATGAGACCTAGGAGATGGATCTAGGTTTGAGAGGGATACCTAAGTCTCAAAAATATATGTTTGAGAAGCTACAGGTGACTAGGAATCAATGAAAGTCTAGCCAATAAGGGTTGAGTGAGCAAGAAAGAGGACATATAGGTTGGGTGCTATTAGCCATGCCTATGCCATCTAATTTCACATTTTATATGATTAAATTTATGCCCCCCCCCCCCCAAATTATTCTAGTCATGTAGAAAAGTGAAATACTAAGATAAAGGAAAAATAGAAAACATCCTTGAACTTACCTATAAGGGAAAATCTCATGAAGCTATGTGCTGTTGGATTACATAGAGAGAGCATGTTATGATGTGTGAATATATTATGATGATGGATTATGCTGAGTATGTGATAAATCAAGAGTAATATCATGAACATAGCTAAGTGCTCAATTACCTAGAATGTGGCTCAAGAAAGCAAATCATCGCCAACAAAGTGAAGTTAATGAATCAGGGATGTGCTATCTATGTTTGGACTATGTATCCAATCCCTCTATTCAGGTGGCTAAATAATATAAAGGATGACCCTTTGGATCCATCATTCCCCATGAAGTGAAGCTATGAAGTGATATCAATATAGAATATATGTCATATGATATGTCTCATGGAGCCCACGAATGTGCTATAAATTTGACACTATGGCATGTATTGTTGAATGTTTAATTGAAACTAGGCCACTCTTAGCCATTTCAAAATATGGAGATTAGATTTATATGAAATCCACTTCAAAATTGATGTAATAGGCTTATATGAAAGCCAAAATGGGAACTTGAGTACTCAAAAACCTAAAATTATATGAAATTTTAACTTGAATGTGATTCCAACCAGCTATAGATGGACTAGGCATGTAACTACTAAGAATGCCTAGAATAAACTAAACTCAAAAATAAAAGAGATAAATGTGCCACACACATTACCCCCAATCACTAATGTCTAGAACATGGATTCTAATCTAAAAGTAATGATAACTACCCAATCTAAACTAAAAGTGATAACCATCATTCTATGCATGATAACCTCTATATCTAAGAAAATTGTGTTGAAACTACTAAATTTGAAGGATCTAAAAGTGCAAAAACTATCCCTGAACTAAATTTTTTCCAATTTCTAAAAACCCTAAGTGTTTTTCTATCTATATAGGAGTGATAAACTATGGACACCCCTATTTTATTTTCTACTATCCATTTTTAATTATAATATCCATTTCTAGTGCTATTGTTCAGTGTGAAAATTGATTGTTGATATGAGACTGTTCCTATTTTTTACTCTGATTTGACCAATTTGAACTCTAGATTCTATGTTGATTGTTGTGAATGATTTTTTTTTTAATTCTAGGAGGTTTTGTCTCTATGATAAAGCGCTTATTTGATGCCCCCTCTTTTGAGGGTAGGATTGATAAACCTGTAATGACTACCCTCGAAAGAAAAAAGTCCTACAAGTGTGTTAATTTTGAAAAGATATATGATATAGCATTTTATGTTTGACTATATGTTTCAAGATATATAAATGTTTTTACTAAGAGATTTTTAGATCAATAGGGGTATGCCTAAATAGATATAAAAATATGAAAGCATGTATAATGTATTGAACTATAACTGGAAATGTTAATTATTAGTTGTTAGTTGGAGGGATAGAGTTTGATGTCTATCATGGCATCCAAGAAAGCAAAGAAAATGCATGATATGGATCATGGTATTGCACACATTTGACAAGAAATAAGTAAACAAGTAAAAAACATACTAGATGGGCCTAAGGGCCATCCAAACAAGGGACATGGGCACATGTCACTCAAACTAAAAATAAGCATGGAAGGCATGTTCAAATGCCTCATACACATACAAGTGAAATGATAAAAATTGACACAAAGGCCATAGACACATAGATAAGTAAAAATAAAATACATTGGCAAATTTTCTAAGGTAGACACATGAAAAATAAACAAAGGACATTGGCACATGTCCTAAGGCACAAGCAAGACTCAAATAAGAACTAGAAAATGCAATCACACAAGCTATGCTAAGCAAGAAGAGAAATCATGTAATATTTGGAAAGAGACAAGCACATCTAAATGATCAAAGTATATGTGAAATTATGTAAAACATGTGTAGTACAAGACTAGGTGTATGCTAAGAAATATACAAGTTCTAGATACTAGTAAGATGTCGATATAGTATTCTATGTAAGCTACAAAGTAATATACATTAGCATGATAACTTAGAGTTTGTGGTGTAGAAATGACATAACCTAGATGTTATAGTCATGTATAAGATGCCCCTAGTGGGTATATATAATAATGCATGTCTGAAATGTAGAAGTAAGAATGCCCCTTCTATGGGTAGAATGAAGCAATCAAGTAGTTAGATGTCACTGCACATACTCAAATAAAATAAAGTGAAGCATGGTAATGTATAAAATTGACATACAATAGAATGAAACAACAAATGTAAGTCCTATCATGATAGTAGTGATTTAAAGAATGGATGATTCATACAATCAAAATGTTTTTGGTATTTTTTAATTATTTGAATTTGTTTATATTTTGAAATTTTTGTATTGTTTTTATATATTTGAAAATATTTGAACTATGTACAATCAAGAAAGAGATAATATGTACAATCAATGCTAAAAATAAATGATACTAACCAATGAGTCTTAGATGAGACCCCTATCATGGTGTCCTATACTAAATAATGGAATTGTGTGTGATTGTGAATCATGATTGAATCGCTGAGAATATGACTTTGTATATTTTGATTCATCATCAATATCTTGAAAATAATATTAACTTGTATTGTTTCACTCATCATTATCATCTTGATTTTGAAATAATGGAATGTTAGTGTTAACTATTGTTGTATATGAATCTTTTCTTTTGATAAATTATGTCTATGAATGATTTGCCTTAGGATATTCAATAAATCCCAAACCCTGGTGACAAACATTATTATCTACTTGAATAAGAGTAGTAATGATTTGAGCATGCTTTCCCAACCCTTGACCTTGATAATCAAACTTTTGTAGATATATTTGACCAAACCCATACTACTTTGAAAGTTGAGCATCATTTTAGAGAGGTAAATTTACATATTTTTCATGCTTGACCTATGCTTGTGTTAATGTTTATTTCTATGATTTTGCTTGTTGATCCTTTTATTGTTTTGAGTTCTACTTTGGTAACTACTTTTGTACTATTTATAAATTTGATCCTCTGTGAATGTGTTCCTATGTTTTGTGGATTGCTTGATTGATTTACCTTGTATAAGGTCCTCGTTAACAATTATCTATTGTATATGATTTGTCAATGCAAAATATGTATCTGTGTGATGCCCTAAAATTCTATGATAGGTATAATAATATTTGGATATTCTCACTAGATGTAGAGGAGGTAATTTGATGAAGTTAAATTTAATCATTTCCCTTAGTATCTCACTTAAACTCTTATTTGATCTTTGAATGCTTTTTGAATCACTAGTTGTAGAGTTACTTTATTATGATTTGTTGTTGTGATATGTAGCATTTCTTACAACCAATTGAGTAGGTGAAGGTTCATATACATGATTGGAACTAGGGTACCCTTGAAGCTTTTGTATTGTAATATAATTTTCCAATGTTGTGATCTTTTCATGTAAAATTTTATTTTGTGTTTGTAAATCTGAAATTATTTTTCTCATACTAGTGATTTGATCATTTAGAGTCTCACAAGTGGAACAATAGTTGAAGCTGCCTCACCTTTTGGAGGGCTGATAGCATGGACCTTGTTAGAGGGAAAGTAGCTATCACCCTCTTGAGGGAGAGGAAGAGAAGGGATTTCTTTCCTCTACATAAGATATGTCATTGAAATAAGAGTATCCAAAGAGGCATATACATCTAGGTAGAAACTATACATATAGGCTAAAATGCATGTAAGTGGAGTTATAAATTGTATATAAATATGATTATAAAGAACATTCCACATGAAAGATAGAAAACAAGGGATAGGAAACATGAATTTGTGCATGTATGCATAAGAAATTATGACATGTGCTATTACATTTCTAATGTGTTTAGCATGATAAACTTGTATATTTTTTCCTATGAGAGATAGATAGCAAAGGGTAGAGATCATGGATTTATGCAATAATGAATAATTATATTTGGCATGTATTATGACATTTGTAATGTGTTTAGCATGATAAGCTTAGAATTTTTTCCATATGAAAGATAGAGAATATGCAAAAAAAAATTGAAATCTTATGTAATTTTAGTAATGAATTTTGTAATATCATCCCTTATTATGAAACATAGGCATGAAATGCAAAGTATGAAGCTTTGTACTAACATATGATAGAATTCATCATTCATGTACATGATAGGGCCCATTATGGTTTCCTTGTTATTTACAAGAAATGTAAGAAAAGTTTGTAAATAAATGAGCATCATTTTTGCAATTTGACTATGGATGTAAGGTGATACCTCAAAAAGAAAAAAGGAGCTAGTACATGCAACTTGCGATTTTTCAAAAATGCTTTTGAAAAATACTATGAATATTTGAATTTGAATTTGATTTTCTGAGTTAAGTTTTCAACTAAAAATGTAGAAAATGATTGGAAAAAACATGGAAAAATAATTGGGAACTACTTGATGCAACTAGGGTTTGAAAAGATTTTTTTTTAAATTAATATGATAATTTGAAAATTTTATTATGAAATTTTATAATTTAGCTTAAAAATTTTAGGAAAAACCTAGATATATTTCTAAAATTAGCAATATATTTTTCCTAGTGGTTTGAAAGTGTTTGTATGCACATAAGACCTAGTATGTGCAAACTAGGGTTTGGGTGAATTTATTGAAAATATTTCAATTAATTTGTAGTTTTTTAATTTTTAAATTCAAGAAAAATCAAGAAAAAATTGTAAAAAATAAAAAATAAATAGCCTCAGGGTTTCTAGAGTTTTTGTGCAAAAATTTAAACTAAGTCGAGTTCACCAAATGTTTTATTCTTTTTAGGAATTAGGGTGTTTAATTCCTAAGGAAATAAAGGTGTGAGTAAATTTAAATCATTAAATAAATGTGTCTCAATTAGCCTACTAATTTGTTTAAATAGATATGTATTTTACCTTTTCTGAAAATAGTAAGAAGTGTAATGAAATCAAATTTAGCTTATTTTGGGCTGAAACAGATGATGTAGGGTCAAGAAATTGTTGTGAAAGGATGGTAGAATATCATAAACAAGACCTAAAACTATATTTCTAGATTGGACAAGAGCACCAAACTTAGGACACCATACTACTTGGCACTGTACTCCAATTTTTAGCACTGTTGTCTACTTTTGACACTGTTGTCCACTTCTAATACTATTATCCTAGTGGTCTAGATTTTTTAAGTTTTGTTCAGTATGCCTATGAGACTTTGGTAGTGAAATATCAAAGCTTGGGTCTATGCATACTTGTTGTATGTCTGATTCAATCTTCAAAACCTTTAGGGGCTCTTGGTACTTGAACTTCAGTATCAAACTTGGGAAAGAAAGGAGGGGTTAGTATGTAAAGGATACGCTAGACACACTTCACACCTCGTGTATGGGCACATTTCCTACATACCAATACTCCAAAAAGGGATCAAGCTAATGTAGTTCTCCCATTTGAAGTGCTTGGTGCAATCTTTTTAAGTATGTAATTATAATGTAAAACTAGAATGTACTTTGGATGACTAGGGATTGGTATGAGTGCTTAAATAGGCTTGAATTGGTTTTGAAAGGTTGTATGCATAATATAGGGAAGAGTGCTTGAGTGTAATTTCTTGTATTCTTGTTTCTTTCCTATGAATGAGTGCCAACCCTTTTAAATGAACATTGAATGGATTTTTTTAATGAAAATGATGATCATGGGTTGGATGAGATTGTATTAGGATGACAAGGGAAAAGATAAGGAATAAAAAAAACTGACCATTTGAGGCTAAAGTGAACTTAGACAACAACATCAAAAATAGGACACCCTTGAATTTTGATGCTCCTATCCAAGTTGGGCACTATTGTCCTAGGAGGATGAGACCTAGGGGAATGGATCTGGGTCTGAGAGGGTTGCTTAGGTCTTAAAAATCTATGTCTATGAAGCTATAGATGACTAGGAAGTAGTGAAAGTCTAGCCAAGAAGGGTTGAGTGAGAAAAAAAGAGGACATATAGGTTGGGTGTTATTATCCATGCCTAAGTCATCTAATTTCAAATTTTATATGATTACAATGTTCTTTAGAATAGGCCACTCAATAATTACCTTTACCTTCTCTTTATCCATCCTTACTCTATTTCTTAAAACTATAAACCACAAAAATAGCAAACTATTCTACATAAACTTGCACTTCTTCATATTTGCATAGAGATCCTCTTTTTTTAACAACTCTAATAACATTCTCAAATGTTGTAAGTGTTGTTATTTATTCTTACTAAATATCAAAATATCATCAAAATAAACCACCTTAAACTTACCAATGTAATCTCATAACACTATGTCCATCACCCTAATAAATGTGTTTGATGCATTAGATAATCTAAATGGAATCACCATACACTTATATAATCCATCTCTAGTATTTAATGTGGTTTTCCATTCATCTCCTTCATGAATCTAAATCTGAAGTAACCACTCCTCAAATCAATCTTGGTAAAGAATTTTGCTTCTACAAGAACATCTATCATATAATCTAAATGACGTATAAGAAATCTATATTTGATGGTAGTTTTATTGATTCCTCTACTATCCACACACATACTCCACCTTCCATCCCTATTTATAGTTATCAATAATGGTGTTGCACATGGACTCATACTCTCCCTTACTACACCCTTTCTCACTAATTCAGTAACATGGGTATTCAAATTTTCATGTTATATTGGGCTCGTTCTGTAAGAAGTTTGATTAGGTTGAGCTGATCCTATAATCAAATCAATATGATGTTAAATATCTCTATTTATTATTAAACTATCTAGTAACTCATCAGGTATAACATATGCATATTATTTCAACACTTCTACTACTTATACTAGTATTTACACCACTTGTGTATTAATTATTTGATATTAATGCATAATAACATGTCATCTTCATATTTTTGATAAATTATTTTTTGGAAAACATGTTTTATACCTCTTCTTATTCTTAAAAAATTAGTAAAACTAACTTTGTACCACATTGATAAAAATATATATATATTCTTTTCTCCATCATGAATTACTTTTATGTCATGCTACCATGGCCTTCCGAATAACATATGCATGCATCCATTGGAATAATATCATATAATATCTCATCCTTGTAAATTTTAACTATATAAAACATCATTAATCACCTTTTGTCTACTATAAACTCATTTCCTTTCTTAAACTATGAAATTCGATAAGGATAAGGATAATTTTCACATTGCAAACCTAGTTTTTGTACCATTCTTTAAAAACCATATTTTCACAACTACTACCATCTATAATTAATTTCCATACCTTGACCCTAAAGTGCACCTTGTTAAAAAAATATTTTATCGTAACCATCCATCACAACCTTCCTTATTTTTCACCTCTTCTTTCCCTAGAACAATCATTTTTCACCTCATCATGACATTTTATCCAATATCTACTATTAAAACTTTAGTATTTATATCTTATATCCCATCCTCAACTAAATTCACTCTTAGGTGATGTTATTTCCTCTTTTTTTATTCATAATAGCTTAGACACTCAAATACCGAGTCTCCTTATCCACACTTGTAACAAACATAAGACATGCATTGATTTGTAAACCACCCTCTGACACCACCATAGCTTGATCCTCTCTGAAATCAAATTCTTATTTTTTGGTATTGAAACCTTTATCTATTATGTTCTTAATTTTATACACAACATGGTGATTCCCCTCTAGTGGGATTAAACCCACCTATAGTGGTATTGAACCCACCTTGTCCTTTTACTGGAGGGGATTGTCCTTTTCTTGGTCTAGTTGATTTTTTACAAGTCTATCTTTTTTAACTTTATTATGCCTTCAAAGATAATTGATAAGCTTCCTCCATGACAAGTATTTTATGCATGCTCAATTATTATTTAATAGAAAATTTCAAACCATTTACATAACTTTCAACCATCTACTCTTTTGTTTCATCATGCTCCACTAGTATGGAAGGATTGTAAAAATCATATGTATACTCTTGTATACTATGATCATTTTATCTTAAATTTTGAAATATTTTGTATAGGGTTTGTACATAATACACAAGAGAAAATTTATCCATTAGTTTCTTCTCCATATTTTTTTATGTATTGATCTTCTCGTTAACTTTTTTTTGTCTCTCTTTCTATATGTGATCCCACCAAATCATTGAATGACCCTTTAATTTCATGAATGCAAAATTTAGAACATCTAATTGTTCTGTTTATAATTCTAAATTTTTATGCTTTGTAATCTTTTACATATCCTTTGAAACACTTTTATGAATAAAAATTGTTTTGTTTTCAATTGGTTTACTTTCTTGTGTATTCTGAAGCATCTATGGTTGTAGTAATAATCTCTTGAAGAGATATTGGATGAAGAGTCCTGATAACTCTTTCATGGTATCAGAGCCATCGTCTAATAGTCATTACTCAGCTAGTATTCAACCATTACTCAATTTTTAATCTTCAGATCTATGTTTTTATTTTAAAGATTTAATTTTTAATTGGTTATATCTATGGTTATGTTAGCTATACATTTTTAAGAGATTTTTTACATTACTAGGCAAAAATATCATCATGTAGGCCATCTACCTCCAACCCTACATGTTTTAATCCTCTGTTTGTCCTTGTGTGGCTATTGGTTTGTTTTGATCTTTGAATAAGATGATCTTTGGGAGCATTCTACACCTTGTTCTTATAAATAATACACCATTGAGGTAGTGATATTTGTGATGGTGAATGAAGCTCAGCTATTGTCAATCTAGCTTTATTTTTTTGGATCTAGTCTCTCTTTGGCCATATTATTGTTGTGTTGGTTGTATGGATCTATATTGCATTCAAAATATTTTACAACATTTTTTTCTATATTAATGTCTATTTGATTCAAAATTAAATTGAAGCATTGGAAATTTGCATTGTATTAGGTTCTTTGTATGTGCAATTATTCAACATTTTGTCTCTAGTTTTGAAAAGTAAGCAGTCAATTTTTGAGGATCTTCATATTGAAGTTGTTTGAAGGAATTTTTATAGTGTATTGGATTTTTTAATTATCATTATCCATTCTATGAAGATCTCCTCCAATTTGATCTCAATATTCAACATTATTTTGTTTGGTGATCCTCGTTGCCTAGGCCTATTCTCCTTACATCATCGTCCATTATTGCTACCTTGGAGACTGGTGGTAGAACCATTTTCTATGGTTGATTCTCCCTATATGGCACAGACTATCTGGATTTCAATCCTTTATAATTATTTTGTGCTTTAAAAGGTTAGTATTTTCAAGCACATATATTTTTTTCTCCCAAACTTAGTCTTATGTGGGTGGTCTGTGTATGATTTAACATTTTCATTTGGCTAAGAGGTAGGGATCGTAAGCATGCATCTGTATGTAACATGATTTCCTCACAATAATGTGGCATTATTTTGATGACATCCTCTCTGATAGGGGTATTAGTGAAGTAAAAGGGAAATTTTATGTATTGGCTGGTAGAGTAGCCAATGATGGTGCATTTCTAACTTGGCCACATGCCTTTACTTTGCCAACTTCTTTTTTAGATTGATTAAAAAATGGTAAAATGCAAGTAGATCATTAGGAAAGCCTAGGGCCAGCAGGGAAGTGAATAATGGTGACTATAACATCTATGGTGGTGTATCAAAATTTATCCTTTCAAATCAACATATCAGATCTATAGGTTAGCTCCCTTATATAGCTATATATTCACATTTTTCTATTTCATTAGGAGAAGTCAAGCCTTCGACAACTAGTTATCCTAATGTGCTTGTAATTTTTTATGTGGAAACTTCCCATCCTCATTGCCCTTTATTACTGCTAATGAATCTAGGTCATTAAGATTTCACCTTGGTTATGATTCTATGACTGGAGCTTTACAACACTTGTAGAGTGAGTCTCTTGGTGTAGAGGCTGCTAGGCTTCAAGGTTTTACATTTCCAAATTTAGGCCAATGGTTTCATCATTGACTATCAATGTCAAGTTCTATGCCCTTAGATAATTTTCTCTCATCAAGATTAATGCTAGTCTAGGATATGTCTCTTTTATATTGAGTGCCAATTATTATAGGGGTGTAACAACATGATGTGGCATGGAAGGTAGTAGTGGTGGTGTAAATATGGCAACACATTAGGATAAAATTTAGGTTTCATTGGTTGGCTACACTAAAATTATAGATTTAACCCTCTCATTATTTTAATCAATAGGATTAAAGTTGAAATAGCTCTCACTTGATTGTTACTTTACCATCACAGATGATGGTATTGCATTCCTTGCTAGAGGAAGAACGGGGATCAAGACCTATTTTCTCCTTGATGAATGGAGGTGACTCTCTTCTTCTCTAAGTTATAAATTTAAAAACCTAAAATTTTCCCTATCATATGTCCTTTTTATTAAAATATCTCTAAAATAATTAAAGCCTATTTTAAATTTAAATAACCTTATTTATCTCTTAAAAGAGAAGCTATTTTCGGCTTTAGATCTTATAGGGGTGAAAAGGGGCACTATTTTTGACTTTAGTTGGCTTGAGGAGATTCTTAATTCTATGATGGTTCCAATTAATGGTTGGAAGGATATGTCCACCTTAGTTATAGTGGCTTTTTCAAAATTTTAGTGCAAATTTTTATTAAATTGGCCTCATTTATGGGAAATTGATTTGTTAATATCTTTTGATCGGTACATCAAAATTGAGCATCATCTTTTTTTAAAGTTATTTTTTTTCATTTCCCATGCATTGGTCTTATTTAAATTTTAAAACACACTAAAATATAAAGTGTTGCATTTTAGGGGTTTTCTTATATTGGTTGTGCTACCTTATGCATATGGTTTGTTATCATGAGGTGAAATTTTAGTGGTGACACATTTTCTATGTTGTGAGCATTTTTTGAGGGAATATTTATTTTTTTGCATGTAACTTATCTTTTTAATTTATCTAATATTAGAGGGTGAGGTCCGATCTGGTAGGAGGTTAGGATCCCTCATAGTCAACTCAAACTTCTTTCTTTATTATTTTGGATTACATTTTCATCATTTGTTACACTCATGGATGCATTTTTGGCTGAGTCTGATGTCTTATTATTGAGTGTGTATTATCACTACTAGGGGGTTTCATATGATATAGGCCATGCATTATACTTTGTGCACACACTATCTTAGATGCATTTTCTACTGAGCCTAATGTATTTTTGCATGTGCTTTGTAGGTTATTTTTTTATTGTTGATATTTTTCTTGTGTGTTTGCATTTATTATGGCTATTTTTTCCATTTTCCATACTCTTCCATCATCCCATACAATGCATTAGTACTTTGACACACTGGTAGTTTATGTCATGTCTCCTTGAGGCCCCTTTCTTAGCACCTCACCTATTTTTTAGGTGACACATCTTTGATATTTTATTTTTAAAACATCTCCCTTGATGGATTTTTTGACAGGTCAATGGTTTCATTATTTGGAGCTATTCTGGTAAAGCCTAGTGTCTTCCTTGTTTCTATATAGTGTTTTTTATGTATTTATTATATTGTACTTACACTAATTTATAAAGTTCCATTGGGGGTTTATTGATTCAACCTTATCTACCTTCATACATTTGTATGCTCTACTCTGGGCACCTTTTTCACTTCTTCAATTGATTGTCGAGCTTCTATCATCACCATGGGTCATCATCTTTGAGAGAACTTATCTATATTTTTGATGACACTATTTCAACATTTGAAAGTCTCTCATAGTGTGATATGGAGATATCTAGTGTATATAGTGTTATCTTGTTCAGTGTTCAAGTAGTGGATTCACACCACTCATGCAAACCTTTTTTCCTCCACTATACCCAATCAACAATATGGGTGGGTGTGTGGTATACATTATTCTTATTACGTATTGAGCATTCCTTTCACATGCAATAATATTTTATACTTTTTTCACCACTAACATTCTTCTTTATTGAAGCTATTTTGGTGAATCCCAGTGTTAGTTATTTTTGTGATTGAGTAGTGGATTCAGAACACTCATGCAGATTGAGTTCTTTTATGACTTATGAGTACTTGGAGTGGAGACTTATTCAACATCATCTTTGGGGGTATTTCTATCTCTCTCTTCTTCTTTTCCCTCTTTTGGTGGGCACTTTTTTGTATGGGTTTTCTCTCTTTTTCCCCACTTTATGAGATTTATATGTATTTTTCACTGTTGAGTGTTTTCTAGATTTCTCCTTTGTACATGGGTATTTTATTCAGGCATTTTATTTGTCAGAACCCATATGAGGATTGTTACTTGACTCCATGGCCTTCTTGGTGATTCTTATAGTGACATGAGTGTGGTATCCCCTCCACTGACACAAATGTGGTAGCCCCACCAGTCTTTGTGCTTACTTCTCACCATATTGTTGGAGGTTGTTTAAGCAATGCTTCTTTGGGTTTATCATTCTAATTAGTATTTTGGAGTGTAGTGTTTGTGTTTAGTGATCCTCGTATTCAACACCATTATCATTTTGGTGATCTATTTATATAATGAAATCACTTAGATAGATCTAATCACTTCAAAATACTAAATATAAATGAGAAAATCAATAATAATATATCATAGTAATAATAGTAGAGTAAGAAAATCCATAACAATAATTGATAAAAAAGTAAAATACTTGATAAATATACTTTATCCACCTTGAGGGGGAAACCTCAATAACCATGTAATTAAAACACAATATGTAATACGATGACCAAGTACTAACCACTACCTCTTATATACAAACCCTACTTAGGCTATGGTTACTCTATAAGTCAAACATACTAACAAAATGATTGCATAGATAAATGTGATAAGATAAGATAAAAGGTTATGTAGGCCACATATTGGACACATATTTTCCTATACATAGAATAAGTTAAAGGTGTAGCATTTCCATCCCCTTAAAAATAGTCTTTCCCATGATGTTGAATGGATTTGAATATTTATGAAGGAATTCTTCATCTTCCCATGTTACATCCTCATTGGTAAGATTATGCCATTTGATAAAATACTCTTTAATCTCTCTTATATGTGGATTTTTATTATGTGTCTAAAGGATCTCATATTGTTCATAAATGATTTTTTCTTCCTCATTTAATTTGATAACTCATTCTCATTAAAAAATCTTTGTATAATTACTTTTTTCAGGAAAGAAACATGAAATACTATATGTATGTGAACACACTAGGGTAAATCCAACTTTTATGTGACATTTCCATTTTTTTTAGAATCCAATAAGGGTAATAATACTTAAGATAAAGTTTTGTATCCATTTTTTATTTATTTAGGGAGATTTTATTATATGGTTGTGGTATATGAAGACCCATTCACCTACTATAAAATGTCTCTTGCTATGGTATTGATTTAATTCTTATTTAATTTGATTTAGTGCAACTATTAATTTTTTTATTAGACCATATAGTACCTCGTGCTACTCTTGAATGTGTTCTTCAACAACTAGAACATTTGGTTATACCCTCAAGGATAAGGTTCTCTATGAAGGTTGGTACTTGTACAGTGCCATGAATGGAGACTATTTGGATTAACTATTGGAGGAAGTGTTGTACCACCATTATAATAGTGGGTACCAATAAACTTAACTTTATTGTTTATCTAATGTAAATAACATAGATAACCTTATAGGCATTGGTTGAGAACCTATGTTTACCCATTACATTGAGTATTATAAGATGAGATATGAGGTAAATGAGTAGCATCCAAAAATTACTAATGGATATAGGATCATGGTCACTTATGATGATCTTAGAGGTAACATGTAAATTTTTATTTGCATACAAAAAATAAGTAGCTACTATACTAGGTATAAATGTCTATGATAAAGGATAAAAAGGGCATATTTTGTGATATCATCCTCTATTACCTTGATAAAATGTTTGCCTTTTGACCTTCGTATACCTATTATGAAAACCATGGATATGTCCTCCCACCTTTAGTTAGGAATCGATAAGGTTTGTATAAAACTTGAAGTATTAATTGTCTCATTGCTAACACACCATGCATTTAACCACAAATTTATAGATATCACCCTTTAGTCCTTTCCAAAATAAATCATGCTTGGTTGTATAATAACTTATAAAAAATCCTAAATGCCCTCCTACTAGAGATGTGTAAAGGTCTATAAGGATCCTATGCTTTAGGAAAAATTTCTTGCACAAGTAAAATCTATCTATATACCATAAGGCATTCCATTTACAGTCAAAATTTTATAAATTAATTTAATATTGATAGAATTTATAAATTAGAACATGTGCATCCATATCATTACTCCATTATAATCTTACTTCATTCACCCTAATATTCCTACCAAATGGACATTTCACATAACAACTCCTCTTTGGTTTTATTTCTCATGAATAGAGCATATGCTATTGCATTATATTTTCAATAATTATTTAAGATTTAAAAGTCATATCCAAACATTTTAGTTATCCATTTTTTTTAATTACAACCATTGTTTTAAAAAATTATTTTCAACTATCATGATCAATTTTAACTTAAATTTTATACCCAACAAATAAGATCTCCATTATTTAACTGCATGAATAATAACCATAATTTATTTATCATAAAGTAGTTGAAGTAGATTCTTACCCTATAAATATCAAATTCAATGGATCTCCTTTATTTCATGAGTTTTTCCCCCATCCTAACACATCGCATTTAATAATTAAAGTTTTTAAAAAATAAAGGGTAGCCAAAACCAAAGTGGTGCACATGGCCTCCTTTAGCTTATCAAAGGCCTTGGTGGTGGTTTCATTCTAGTGGAAGGAGTATTTATTTAACAAAATAGTGATAAAACTGTTATGTTTCCATAAATTTTCAAAAACTAAAGATAGTAATATGTGAGACCCAAAAAACATCATAGGCATTTTAGGTTTTATGATAATTTCCCTTATATCATCAATTCGATCTTGTGAGGGTTTAATTTAATGCCTTCATGTGAAACAATGTGACCTAAGTATTCCACCTCATGTACTTCATAATCATAATTAGAAGGAATTACATAAATTTGATGTCTTTAAAGAATTAACATTACCAAATTCACATGCTACAAGTGTTATTACCATGTAATATTGTATATTAAAATGTCATCAAAAAATACCAAGATAGATGTCCATAAAAAAACCTAAAAACACTGGTCTTAAAAATTTGAAATGTAGAAGGTGTGTTTGTGAGACCAATAACAATACCAAAAGCTCATAATGGCCTTTATGAGTTTTAAAATATGTCTTATGATATCCTAATATTTAATCCAAATTTGATGGTATCCAAAATGAGATTTCAGTTTTATAAAGTAGACAACACCATGTAACTCATCTATAAAACCATAAATTACTAAGATAGGGAACTTATATTTGACGATATACTTGTTGATCTCTCTAAGATATGGGAAAATATTTCAAGTATAATATTTCTTACTCATCATGACCATATGCAATGAATATGTGATTTGGCTATTCATTATAATGCTCAACTCCAACATCGCTTATACCATATTTTTAATCTTGCCCTTCTAGACATATGGGTACCTATATGGTATGATGTATGGTGATTAACTCAGTAGGATCAATCAAATGGTATGATCATGTTCTCTTATTAGTGGTATTCCTTTTTCCATGTCTTCAAAAAAATTGACTGATCCTAATAAATCTTCTATAGATTAATATGTGTATACATATGTGTGTGTTTTAGTTCTAAGGAAAATACTTTCACTACAAATCCATCCACCCTTTTTTTGAGAATATTCTACATTTGATGAGAACTAATCAACTGCGGATATTTTTCTTATAGTTTTCATAGTTCAAATGTCCTTAAAAATTAAAGCACATGAATAAATACCAAAAATTTGTCTCTATCATGGCCAATGTTGAAAACCATTGGACTCCCAAAACAATATTATCCCACCCATGGGAATAAAAAACATAGGATAATTTAGCTTATAGTCTCCCATAACAAGTTTGATACATGACATTTTCTTGAATAATTGATGGTGCTACCATTTGTAGTCATAACCTAAAATTATGGAGTTAGGTAAATAAAATAATTCAAATGTGTCACCAAATTATTGTTAATGAAGTTATTGTTAGTAATTTAGCTTCTACATCATGTTAGTTTTATTATTTACTGAGAGGTAAATAGTAATTAGTTTTTAGTAACCATATGGTTCATACGGTAAGATTGTATTAGTTATATTATATTATTATTAAGATATATTTTTAATGGTTATAACAATATATCGATATAGGAGTGTGCTTAATTATAGGATTCAGGTGAGAGAAAATAGGGGAGAAGTTATAGGAATGATATTCCTATATATTTGTGTAATGTCCTAGAATGAATTCATTCAATAGTATGGAATAATATATTGATAGTGTTTAAAATATCTATCTCTATATGTTTATCTCCATTGCATGAGGTAAACCCATGTAAAGTTTCTCTAATACCTATCATTGGTATCAGAGAAGGATGGGCTTGCGAGTATTTATGAGGAACAACCATTATTTTAAGTGGCCCCTATTAATGGAATATTTTTCTCATTGTCTAATTATAGAGACATGTACATGCTTTGTATGGATTCAACTGTACTCAAGGATTGGCATCTAGTATATCTTCTCCATAGAAGAGTCAATAGCCTAGCTAATAAATATCTATGCTTTTTTGCTATAATATTTGATTTATATAGTTGTTGCATTAGTTGGAGGTGTTCTTTTAGATCTACTACCATGAGTGTTATTTGTTTATTTCATGGGTTGATGAGCATACATTTTCATAAGTATTTTGGTATCTACACACACAAGAATCATGATAATATCAAATCAAACCTATATCATATTCCATATGTCTCTACAAATGTGAAACCTTAACGGTGATCTGAATAAATCCCTGATTTGACATACTATGTATGTAAAATAAACTATGACACATCTATTTTTACAATGAATTTATCTACATTCTTTGAAGACTCAAAATAGCAGCTTGGCTCATTCAAAATTCACCCATGTGAACTACATCAAGATTTGTTGCAATATATTTTCATTGGTGACTCTATTCTCTACCATCTTGTCATACCTATGAAAGCGTGGACTCCTTATTATATAAGCAATTTATTTGGTTGTATGTGAATACCAAATAATGTGTATATATAAACCTTATTAGTGGTATTTGTCAAATAGGTAATAAGTTTTCAGTTTTGTGAGTCATTAGTTTTATAATTTCTTAGTTTATCTATGAGTATTGAGTGTTATATGACATTTCACCAGTAGCTTTATCTTCAAGAGTATAAAAATTATTGTCATTAGATTTTTTTATTTAATATTAAATTTTTTATTGTTAAAAGTCAATGTTAAATATAGATTTAATTTATAGGATTAAATTTATTGTCAATCAGATTTATAATCAAATTCATTTTGAAAAGAGTCATTTTTTTCTACATAATTGAGTCCAAAATTTCAAAAATATCAAAGTTGTTTATTGGGCCAAATGTCAAAAATTTATCATTTAGTGATGTCAATGTCATTTAGGTGAATTAGGTTAATGTCATTTGAGTCATTTTTTGTAAAGTGTCAACAATGAGTCCAAAGTCATTTTGTACATTAAGTCATTTTGTTAAAAAATTTATAAAGTCAAAAATTATACAAATAGAAAAAATGCCTTACAGATGCATTCTCGCTTGTATGCGATGTCTGAAAAATGAGGGGGTTCCAATTTCTATGGAAGCAACCAATAGATAACCTATCCAAACCATTAGAGCATCTCAAAGACAAATTTGCTGAGTGAAGCTTCATATACTAGAGGTTGGAGGATACACAGAGGATGGAGGTTTTTCAATGACCTTTCACTTGTCACCAATGACGAGGTCCCACTAATGATGTGGTGACATTTTGTGTGGTATGTTTTTTTAATTTTTGTTATGCATTTTTCAAAATAAGAATAGAATAATATGCCTATTCAAGATATGTAATGTATGTAATTCCAAACATAATTCCCTGATGTGAGAACATAGTGAAAATCAAAAAAGACCAATGTAAGTCAGTTCACGGATATTGAAAGGGTTTCTGGTAGAGATCCATAAAACCACAAGAGCTAAATAATGTTCTGGCAATAGTTAGGAAAGCATCTACTACAAATATCCTGAAACTACCTTATTTATGGAGATGACCCTCAGTGACATGTCCATTGTGTTCATGTAATGTAAATGTAGGATGCATTCCTTCACATATAGTGGTCATGTGCAACAATATTGTATCAGTAGTATGCACACCTATGAGTATGTGGTGGCATACAGTTCTATTCATGCCAATTCTTAGAGGTAGATGATGTTCCTATTCATGTCAAGGTTTGTGGTAAAACTATAAAACCATGGGAAGAGCGAGGATCTCTTTATATCAAGGTCATGAGCCAAATAGGGCATGCTATAAGAGTTGAGCATACTATTTATAAGAGTGAATGTTTTTACACCATGTAAAAATTATGGGGTGAAATGTTAGGAATTTAGATTTTACATCATGTTAGTTTTGGTATTTATTAAGAGGTAAATAGTAATTAGTTATTAGTAACCATATAATTAATATAATAAGATTGTATTAGTTAGATTATATTATTATTATTATTAAGATATATTATTAATGATTATAACAATATATCTATATAGGAGTGTGCTTAATTATAGGAGTCAAGTGAAAGAAAATAAGGGAGAAGTTACACGAAAAATATTCCTATATATTTGTGTAATGTCCTAAAATGAATTAATTCAATTGCATTGAATAATATATTAACATTGTTTGAAATATCTATCTTTGTATGTTTAACTCCATTTCATGAGTTAAACCTATGTAAATCTTCTCTAATACCTATCAATTATGTGATGGAAACCATAACCATTTTTTCTCTATCTCTAATGTTGTATAATGTAAGTAGGGGTATTTTTAGTCTCTTATAGTGATTACGTATAATTAGTATTTCATGTTCATACCCTGTAACATAAAGATCCAATATAACAATGAAAAATATAACTTTAAATTAATAAGAAAATATATTCATACACATCATGACATTACAATTGAATCTAATAGTTTAAAAAGTAATTCCTTCATTACTTATAGTGCCAAGACTGTCATACATCTTCAAAACCCTAGAAACATAGTCTCTTCTCTCCTCCCTAAGCTCTTTTATTCATTACTTCTTATCTATTCAAATGTTTGAGGTTTTATTGAAATATTCAACACTATTCATTCCTTATCTCTATGTGATTATGCCTACTTAACCTAATTCTTTTTTATCTTTTTCTATTCTTATCCTTTACAAGTTATCCCCAAGGTTATCTCAACGTATACTTCTTATTGACTTGATTGATTCAAGAATTAACCTTGATCAAGTTTTGACATAGATAATTTATCTAAGGCATAAGGACATTAAAACATCCCCTAAGGTCTAAATGATCTCTTATAATAAATAACATTTACATACATTACCTTCTAATGTGAGAAAACACCATTTATTTGCACCTTGGAATTCAAATATTCAAATCACAATTTTAATGAGAAAATGGAATGGGAGTTCTAGAGACCATTCTACCAATTTTAAAACCTCCATAGAGTTATAAATAAACTTTAAACATCTAATAATTACTATTATAATAAAAAATGAATCATGAATAGGCTTCTTATTGATCATATATGACTCACTAGGCCTCTTTACGACCTTTTAATACTAATATGTATAAGAATGAACTGTCTTGTGATCATGCACCTACATTAGACTCCCTAAATTTAAAATTTGCATGAGATATTTCTCATGAGTATTATATGTTACTCTAGCTGATGAAAATGAATTCTTATTTATGTCCTTTTCAATTAGCTACTCATATATGTGGACATGTTCAATTGATCCACATTTAATCCCCCTCTTTGTTGCCTTCTCTTTTACTAGTCCTGCTAATGAAATACAGTGATTAAATAAATCAAATATTTGTTTATGCCTTTGAGGTAACTTCAATCCTTATTCATATTTATCATGTTATTCATGATTGTAAATTATTGTAATATCAGGTTCCTTGTTAGTAGCTTGTGTTCCATCAAACTTTAGCTTGTCAAAGCCTCTATTATCATCATTCAATTGTAGTCAGTCCTATACTTGCATATATTTTCCATTACATATAATTGTCTTCACATCTTCCTCCAACTTATCTTACTTACTTTATTTCCATTTGTATTCTTGTCTTCTCTCTAAATGACTATCCTCTCTACTGATCTCTTGATTGTCATATTTTTGTATTTGGAACTATTCATAAGTATTTTTTTTATTTAGTTTTTCTTTCATATAAGACACCATGTTTTCATACCAAGAATATATTTCTTCTTTCATGGAATATTTATAGTTGTCATATTCATCTTTATTACTCTAAATTTTTTTTTGAGGCTCTTCACATGATAACCTTTCTATCTTGTTGTATTCCAAGATTGATTCATTCTCTTTATCTTGTTCTTTATGCTTTACGTATACAACTATATCTTTTTGGTTCATTGTTAACTAATCTTCCTTGTTATTTTCAAGTTCTAAGGCATCATATTGGGCCTTCTATTTAATAATTTGCATTCCTACAATTACATATTTAGACATATTTTTATAATCAGAATATTAAATCTTGATTGCCTCTTCAATTTCCTCATTCGATTGATCTTTTAACACATCATTATTTTTAAATTTCTATCTTGTTTTTTCCTCCTTTTAGTAATTTGTTTGATTGGCCACTTGAGCACCTTCTAGAATCTTATGATGAATCTTTATCTTGATTGATCTTAGATCAATTTCTCCAAACCTCATATCAAACCTACTAGAGTTTGCTTCATCTCACCTAACTCTTTCTGAATCTCTTCTTATTTTCTCACCTCATTATTACTTTATATTTGGTTCTTCTCTCTTTTAGGTCATTCCATTATTTTTATGCCTCTTATTTTTATTCTTATACCTCACCCAAAGTCTCTACTTGGTCTTTTGACACATCCAAGTCATTTTCACCTTGGACACCTCCAAGTCAATTTCACCTTGAATTCCTTCCTTTTAAGCCTCAATGTGATCATCTTCTTACATTCTGAAGCCTTAATGGGTCATAACACTAGAGAATGTTTTTTTGACATCTCTTTTCTCAAATCACATTTAAACTTATTAACTCTTATATTTGTATTTATTTCATGCACTCTTCCCAAGAACTTTCACTAAAATTTGATACAAAAAATGATGGGAAACATAAACATTTTATTTCTATCTCTAATGTTATATGATGTAAGTAGGTTTACTTTTATTTTCCTACACTGACTGTGTATAATCAATATTTCATGTTTATACCCTTTTAAAATAATTTGCCAACATAAAAATTAAAAATAAAACTTGAAATCAATAAGAGCTTTCATTCATGCACATCATGACATTAAAATTGAAGTTAATTGTTTGTAAAGGCATTATTTTATTACTTATATTGTCAATACTATCATACATCTTCAAAAACCTATAAAGTTTCTCTCTTCTCTCCTACCTAAGCTCCTTTCTTCATTCCTTCTTATATATTTAAATTTTTGAGGTCTTATTCACCTCCTAAACCTCATTCCTTCCATATCACTATATTATTTAGCCTCCTAAACCTCCATCTTATTTATCTTTTAATATTCTCATCCAATGTTATTTGTATTGAGAAGTGTTTAAATTAATTCTAAAAGGCTGCATCATGCAAAGGCATAATGGTCATTGATGTCAAAGATATATTAAACATGGTAGTAACCTATTGAGAGTAAACTCTCAGTTGGCAACATGATTTTATCTAAGGTGATGAGTGACCAAGATTGATATTGTCATGAATGTTGTGAGAATGAAAGTTATAGTACATACAAGGGTGAGCCATGTAAAATAAGAATAATGAAAATAAAGGACAAAGGTGATAGCCTATTTGACAGTATATGATGAGACAAGATGCATTGAGAAGAGTGTGGTTAAGAGAGAATTTGAAGGCAAGAGATAATTTGAAGGAAACTAATATGTTATAAATGCATGAAATTAAAGGTTAATGTCAAGGATGATGTCAAAGGTGTTTAGGTGCATGAATAAAGATGTCAAGTCATATAAGGCTTGGTCATATCATTTTGGGTTTGTATGAGGCTATGGAAGATTGTTGTCATCAAAAAGAGAATGGTGTAGTAATATGAGTGAGGTGTAATGTCTTACTTCTACTTGGTTTATGTTGTTTTTGAGTTCATGACATATAAGGAATGGATCAAGGCATCAATTTATTAAGTATCCTAATCTTAGGCATGGTATGAAGAGACTTTGTGATAATTTTTGAACATGGTGGCTTAGTGAGATGAGTGCACACAAGCATGAGTGGTTGTATGAGGTTGTTTGAGAATGTATGTGAGACATTGTAACACTCATGAGAGTTTAATGATGATCCTACATGGGTAGGACATTTAGTTTAGGTTTACATCGAGACCTTTCTTAAACCTTTCCTCGATTAATGAGGTATCATGATCTGTTATCAAGGCATGTGAATGATATATGGTAATGTTTAAGAATTAAAGAGGTTGTATGGTATGAGAGTGATATGTTGATCATGATAGTGAGGTGTTGAGAGCATGGAATGGGGAATGAAGGCTAGTTCAAGGCCTAGTAAGGTATGAAGACTATGGTATAGAGAGAGAATGTATACTAATGAAGGGTCATGATCATATTTCAATGTGTTTGAGTTTATGTAACATTTTAATAGGTGAGGTTTGTTTTATAAAGTTTGTTTATGTAGTTTTAGGTTCTAGTTTGAAGGAAAAGGTAAAAAATGTTGTTTGGATGTCTCTTGAGTACTCATAATGAAGGGTTCTCAACCTAAGAAGGATATTATTATGCTTATTATCTCATAAAACCTTTTCATGGGAACATAATTAGTTCATGGTCTTATTGACATCAAATTATGCACCCTAGGATATTATATTTATCTCCTATAATTTGATGGAACATTGAATCATCTCTCAAGTTGTGGGGAACTTGTAAGAGAGATGAATCTCTAGTTCATAAGGGCTATCTCCCTAGATTCTTCTTTGAATGCCTATCACCTAATCTAATGCTTGTTCATGGGAAAGAGTTAGAAGCTTTGCATAAATTGGAAAAATATACACTAAAGGGGTCATATACCAAGATATATACCACATAATATAAAAATTCTAATAAGCACAAAGCTTTCGAAGACTAATTCTAGGGATTGAAGGATTCTAACCTATTTTCTTTAATGTGAAGGTAGCATACATAGGACAATCAACAAGATAACTGACCTAGAGGTAGATTGTACACCATAGAGATAATTAATTTCTTGAAGAAGGGCCTAATATAATCAACACACTTCACATGACCTGTTAAAATTAGAACTCTTGCTTAAACATGAAGGATAAAGGAATTAAGGATGATACTATCACTTAGCTCCACTATTCATCACTCACACACTTAGACAAAATTTTCAAAATTTAGAATTAGAATTGTATTAAATTTTCAAAGACAAAGTGTGATGTCATTTTATCAAGGTTTCACCATACCAATTCTGATTAGATTCATATAATAGCCAAAAGGCTCAATTTATAGAACTTGTAAGAGAGAGAGAAGGGGAGTCCAAGAGTCATAGAGACACTTATCACCACTATAAATATAAGTTATTTATGAGAGTAAGAGAGATATCAGTTGAACCATTCAATTTCAAGACTTATAAATGTCATCTCAAATCATCTAAGACCTATAAAGTGGTCAAGAAACTCCTTTCTTTGCATAGAAAACTACCCCCTCATGATTATCCTTCCAAAACTACCTTGTCACTATAAATAATCAAGTATGATGATGGTTATAAGTGATATTTGTTACTAAGAATCCCTCACATGCATTTGATAGGTTCCTAATCATCCTTATCATTTTTTCCATGCATAATCATCCTTGGCAGTCTCAAAATGGCTCCTTTGCATACACCTCTCACATGTGGCACCTAAAAAATCTTCAATTCTACAATTTTATCTATATAAGAAGAGTAATGACATGTGTCCATGTCATTAGTTTCAAAAAACAAGCCTTAAAATCCCTTCTAATTGAAGATTTACCATTTTATCATAAGTGTCCACTATCTACCTACTAGACTGGCTGAAAGGAAAGAGATAATAGATATATTTAGGAGATTATACACCTAATAAAATTATCATGAGGGCTTATAAAAGGTCTTTAAATTCCTCCCAAAGGTGATTAGGTCTCTTGAAAGTCTTCTCACACATTCAAAGCACAAAAGAAAGGTTAAAAAAACCTTATTTTTCCATTTCTATATAGGTGTGGTGTATCTCAACTACATGGGGATGAACCCTAGATAGTCCTCTACATAATTCAAGTGGTTTAATGGCACCTCCACCCCTTCTAGATACTTCATTTGCTTCATCTTTCCAATTGGATCTATAAGGCTTTTGAGATGATTTTGGATCTTAACCTTTGTTCATAAAGGTTTGACATTGGAATCTTCTCAAAATGTCACTGAAGGCTTCTTAAGGACCTTATATAACATCTCTAATCACATCAAAGTCCCATGTGAAGGCTCATGAAATATATGAGCATTCCAAGATAACCATTTGAGTTATTTTCATGTATTTTGTGGAGGTTTATGTGTCACAAGCCCAAAAATGGTCCTTTTATGTTTTTTTTCATTTGAAAGCTTATACACCTATGTTTTACACACATTTACCTATTCAACTAATTATAATGGATCTCCAAGATCTAAAAATGAAAATGACTACCTCTTTGAAACTAGGTCCATACCTTGCCAATGGGTTTATCTCTACCTTTGAGCCAAATGACTATTATTGAATCTTACCATGCACTAATATATATATATATTAAAAAATCAATATGTATCCCCATGTAGGTGATCCAAAACATTACAAGGCTTGTAAAAGGCTATAACTTGAAATGACCCCTCATTTGGAATTATGCCTATTCATTGCCTTACCCTGATGACTGTAAACCTTCTTGGTTAAAGCATCCTACTTAGTATTAGACATTCTAGGTTAATTTATAATGTTTTAATAGGTTTTTTAAAACTATAAAAATCATCTTTCAATATTTTTTTACCTCTTATCCATGTCTCTACTCCTTTAATAAGAAAATAGGGTTTATGCAAAGGGAAAAGTGCCCCTTATCTAAGACAAAATAGGGGGCACTTCTCCTATTATCCTTGAAAAATTTATTATTGGATCATATTATATAAACATAAAGGGTAATTTTTACCATTTTGTATCCTTTAAATCCAAGCATAAGACCTCCATATCTACACATTTCCTAGCTAGACTTTGAACAAGACAGATTGTGAGGGTAGGCAAGGTATAGGACTAAGTTTAGCCTTTGAAAGGATAATTTCATGAATATTACTATAATAATTAGGTATATTTGTATTTTTTATCATGATATAATGTCCCAATCTTTATTTAGGTCCTTATTCTTCATATACTCTTTCTTTGTCCATGCATATGGTCACACTTGCCATGACTATAACTATAGTTGCCCTGCCTGTAGGTGGTTTTGGATTTTTTCATGGTGTAAAAAAGGGAATTATTATAAAATTTGGGTTAAAAAAAGTTCTATAATACTTTTTAACACTTTTAATACGAAAAATATCCATCTAAAACCCAAATCTACCCACTATCTACCTCATCTTACCTTTCTAACCTGTAAGTGTATATTAGTCTATTTAGGGGTTTGTGTAGGCTCATTATCCTTTGAAAGAGTCATATTAAAACATAAAATAATTATTTATCTTAATAAAAACCATTAAATCAATGTTTATATCCTATTATATTGATAAAATACCTTCTCCCCTCAAGGTTAAGCTCACTGTCAAGACTGAGACACTTTCCATGACTATGACTATCTTTTAATAGAGGACCCATGTTTGGTATACTTGTATGAGCCTAAGTGTTTGAAATGTGTTTGAGATAATTTATAAATATATTATTTATATTTATTTCTCATTCTCCATTTTCATGACCTTCACACCCTTCTTAACAAATTCATGTCTCTTCCTACCCTCATATGATTGTACCCTATTGTTTAGGGTTCCTGTAGGTGTATATGGAAAGAGTTAGGCCTTGTAGATGTTACATAGGAATTAATAATGCTTTAAAATATCATATGTATGTGTTTTAGATCCATTTTTGTCTTTTTAAAACCTTATATCTCCACCTAAGCCCCTTTTTCATCTCACTATTTGTTTTAGTTATAGGTGGCACTTCTCAGGCTTATAAGTGCATGTGTGGAGTCCCTAACCTTTGATTTTGATGTGAAATACCTATTGAATTACATTTAATGTCACACCAAATTATTTGAATAATAATTCATCCCTTAAAAACTTAAAAACACCATGTAAGTAACAAGTTTGGGTCACTGTCTAGTGTTTTGGTTGTATGTGTCATTTCATGTATGTGTACGAACGAGTAAGCTTGGGGATGTCTAAACATCAAATTACATATTCTATTTGTCATCTTGTCTCATGAGAATAACTTGGATAATTTATCATCATTTCACTTTGATGACATATTCTAAAACCATTACTATGAAGGACAAGGCTTCTTTTGATCAACATCTTATAGACTTTACTAAAAGGTCTCAATGTTTTTGAATCCATATTTAGACCTTGAAAACTCCCATCTCCACTCATCTTCAAGAGCTCATCCTTGCCAAATGCCTTTTCCTATATAGGTAATATTAATTTTTCCAATTTGTATGTTTAGATCACCTTGTAATTACATCTAGTGAAGTCTTCAAAAACCTCCTAGGCCTCTATTTTCCACTTTTAGAGATTGAGGGCTTGAACAATCCATTGCCTTCCTAAGTTGGATTTAGACTTATTATGATAACTTGACACCTTAAAAAATATTATCATGTTACTTTTATATTTATAAGGTTTCAAACACTAGTTATATCTCTCTCTCTTCAATGCTTGAAATGGTGCTCAACTCTCTGTAATGATGCATGTAGGTGGTGACTAATACATTACAATGAACAAGATGAAACTTTTACAAAAATGTGAAGTTGTCTACTTTCCTTGGGTAATATCAATAAAATTTTGAAAATTTTAAGCCACTGGATCAAAATTCTAATTATCCAAACATCACCATGATGTTAGCATGATTCTGTAGATGTGAAACTCTAAACTACAAAGTAGAGAGGATGAAATTAGACCAAAACAAGCAAAGGAAAAGGCCCTTATGAACTATTTATAAATATATTAATTTAAAACCAATGTATAAGCCTTGATAGACACATAAAACTATCAACACCATTAAACCAAAGCAAGAAAATCTGAGACAAGTACAAATAGTGACCCCCTCATGGTTACAAATGCATGAAAATCTACTTGGAGTGTTAGCAATTGTTCATGAAAGAGGAGTAACAAATATTATAATTATTTATATGAAATTAAAGTGTACTTATATTAATATCCACCCTTAGAATCACTCTTCCCAACTCCACTCATACGACCAATGCCAAGCACTTGAAAATGACCCTTTTTTGCTTGCCAAGAGAAAATGGAGGAAAAGAAGTTATATATGAAATTTTTTAAATTATAATTGAAAAAAATAATTTAAAATAGTTTGGGGAGGTTAAGATACACTCCACCCACATTTTTAGCTGATGGTCAGATCATCCATTCCATACAAGTGCCCAAAAGGGCCTAAAAATAAGGAAAAACTCCCCATCTTTGCATATAACTGACTCTTGGCTGACATATTACTATTCATGACATTATACTAACCTATTAAACATTTAAAATCACCTTGGTGACAAATTTCATTGCATGAGAGTTTGTACAAGTCATTAAATGGTGTAAAATGTAACCAAAAGGCTCCCTTTTACACATGAGACCTAGCATATGATAAATTCATGACTTTAAAACACTTTAAAACATGTAAAATACAATATTGTGACCTATTAAACTCAATTTAGGACTTTTACCATGTTTGACCATGTTTGACTTTAGTTGACTAGGCCATTTTAAGGAGGTTAGACTTCAGTAAGGATTAGGGGAAGGATAAGTGAGACATATAGGACAATAAGAGATCCCATAGGACACATGAAACCTTATTAAAAATTTCAAAATAGTAGGGTTTTACCTAATTTGACTTGGTATAAAATTTTGTTAATAGGTCCTAGCTCAAAATTCTAGGAATTAGTTTTTATATTGAGGGGTTATGCTTTATGAACGATCATTAAGAGTGGAAACTAGTTTAAACCATCTTATAACCCTAATAGAGACTTGATTATGAATATATTAATAAAAAATTATTAGTATGGATTTAATTTATTATTTAATAAATTGGATCTTGTATTGAAATATCATAGGTATCTCTAAGTGGTATTGGTTAGAGAGATGAGAGAGAAAATGTTGAGTTATAAGCTTGTTTCTAAAGAAGTTGTAGAAATCAAAAGTTGCATTGAAAATAATAATAAAATGGATGGAGTGAAAATTTATAGACTCATGTTTCATTACCATGAAGTTTTATTTATAGGTTTTAGTCCTCAAATTTTCTAAACTGGTCATCCAAGTTAGCCAGTCGCTAACAGGCCTAATGGTGTAAATAGTGAAAAATAGAGGTAGTAGTGAGAAGATGAATTAGAAAGTGTTTTAATGATATAATTATTAAAAAAAGTAAATATATATGTTTTTAAGGACTTATAATACATGTTCATTATTTTTAGAAGTCTTTTCAGTTAGTGAATATAGTGAAAACGTTGCTGACAAGTTGATTTATTTGGTTCAGATGAGACATTGACATATAAGGTCATGAGGTTGGTCTGTAAGACCAATATTATCCATTTGACCATATTATATTTATATTTTATAATTTTATAATTATCTTATAGGATAATATACATTCATTATAAGTCATTTAGAATGTATATATAGGTGTTGGAGGTCTAAGACACCATGACTAGTCTTTCAAGAAAACTGGTAGTTCTAAGTGAGTGAATTATAGAGGTGTTATTGAGGCCTTATATCCTAATTTGAAGTTTATAATTCATATGGTGAAATTTTTTAATTCATTTATATTTTATATAAGTGATTTATTGTCATGGTTTTATGAGTAAATGATTTTTTTATCTTCAATTGTTTAAGATAGACTTGTATGTGTGTTCAAATGCCTAATGTGAACAATACTAATGAAATGTTTTAAGTGGTGGTATGACATAAATAGTGTAATTTTTATCAGAATATGTTGGATAAGAACTATTTTATTATTATATGGTATTTTTCTTACCATGTGTGGAGTTTTAAAGTGTTTTGAGGAAGGCAAAGTATAACATGTCCTAAAGTAGGCCTAATGTAATTAGGTCTCCATGATACCTAAAGAAGGATTTGGACTATTTGAGTTATGAAAACCTAATATAATGATTTTTATTAATTATAATGTGTCATAAGGTATATTTTGTGAGAAATATAAATGGGAAAGTGTGTGTGTCCAACCAAGAGGTGTATGAGTAAGAGGTTTATATATATACAAGGTAGTTTTAGGCATATTGAAAAAAGTAGGATTGAGAAGCGAATGAAATAACACAGTTTTGAGTAGAAGGAGGTATTTTATACCATTATAAGAGAGTATAGGTATTTTCATGAAGATATAATAGGAGTTATGTATATGAATATCAAGGTCATATGACCTAATTAGTCTTGAAGAGACCTAGTTGAGATAAGATGCCTTGAAGGCAGTTTGATAAGGATAAGAGTGTGAAGATATAAAGAGGTGATCATATTATATTGGTTGAGAAACATAGTGTTTTTAAGATGATGAAGGCAATAAGGTGGCTATGTTTGTGATGAGTCATCTATGGGGTTTGTTCTTCCTTGAAAGTGGGTACTTACTAAACTCTAGTCAAGTGGGTGCTTTGGTAGTTGGGGTTAGTTCTCCATGTGGAGTTGGTTCTTCAATAAATTTGGTTTTTGTCTTATGGAAATATATTCCATTTGTAAATATTAGTAGGTTTTATTTATATTTAGGGTTTACCATATATGTTATGTGTTATTGTATTTCATGCTCATATGTATGGTTGTTTGTGCCTTGATTGATCTACATGTTTTTATGAATGGGTCATGAATGTTAAGTGGAATTGAATGAATGTTTTGAAGAATAATTCACCCCCCTCCTTATTAATTATGATTTTTACATTTAGTATCAAATATTGGTCCTTTGAAGCAAGCCTAATATCTTAAAGGAAAATCCTGAAGCACATGCATGTCTAGTCAACAACCACAAGTAGGTTTCTCAACCAATAAATATCCTATCTTCAATGGGACTAAATATGAATTTTGGAGAATAATAATGAAGACATATATAATGTCCTTAGGTTGTGACATATGTCAATCTATTATTTATGGTTTCACTCCACCTTCTACACCACCAACTGATGCAGTAGGCAAGAAGGTAAGTGAGAACAACTCTAAGGCAATGAATGCCATTTTGTCTTGTCTTTCAAAGGAATAATTTATAAAGGTCATACATTTTGATACATCCAAAGGGATTTGGGAAAAATTGTATACCATCTATGAAATAGACACCACAGTTAAGTTATCAAAGTTATAAACTCATTGTAGGTAGTTTGCAAGTTAGTGAATGAAGGAGGATGGAAACATTGCATCATACTTGTTAAAGTTGATGAAGTTATCAATGTCATTAGAGGTTTGAGAGAAGAAGTGAAAGAGCCTAAAGCTATTCAAATGGTATTGATATCCATAACTTCAAAAGTTTATTCAAAGTTGTCTATAGTATAATAAATGAAAGATCTAGATACACTTTATATAGATGGGCTTCCTGGCATCTTGACTGACTATGAGATAAGAACATATGAATAAATACTTCCCAAGAAGGAAGAAACATTCAAAGATAAGAAGTTAAAATAAAATAAGGTAAAGGATGAGATATGTTTAGATATTTATGATGATGAATTGATAGCCATGTTTTCTAGGAAATTAAATATTAGATCCGATAAGTACAATGGTAAGTCACATTTCAAATGTTTCAATTGTGGTAAGATTGGTCACTCCTCATCTAAGTGTCCTAACAAGTATAATACTAAGAATGATGAGCATGATGAACATCATGATGATGATAAGAAGGTATATAATCCTAAAAATTTAATAAAGATTTTAGGAAGTATGAAAACAAGAAAGGGTCATTCAAGAATAAGAGAAGTTTCTATACTAAAGAAGATAATAACTCATTTGATGTAAGTGACACTAGTACATCTGATAGTGATGATGATAGTAATGAACATGACAATAATGAAAATTTATTCATGGATATATAAATAAACAATGAGGGTTACTCAAAAGGGAAAGGCCTTATAGATGATGATGAATTAGATGAAAAAGAGGCTAAAGTGAACTTCAAGGCAAAATTGGTGAGTGCTCTAGAGGAGTTGAAGATTCAAAGAAAGATAATCATACACTAAGATCATTGGTTAAGAATGATGAGGATCAAATCAATCTCTTTGAAGAGATACTAATAATCAACACCAATGAACATGAAGATATCATCAAATAGCTAGAAACTCATATTGAAATTATCAATATAAATCTTTATACCAAGAAATAAGAATGCATCAAGTTGGGAATATAAATATAGTCTTTTAAGTTAGAATTAGATCATGCATCAATCAAGTTGAAGACACATTAAATATTTGAGAAGATTAATAAAGTTCAAGGTCTCTACATGATAAGACAAGTTTTACATTTAAGGAAGACTAAAAGAGGAACAAGAAGAGTTAGACCTCAAAAACCTATGTAGAAGCTTTCAAATCTGAGACTCATAGTGATCATCAATAAGTCAAGAATACCAACATGAAGAGACCAATCAAGTAACACAATGTAATGAGGTATTTCAATTTTTTAAATGTTTATTTTTTTCTTGTCATAACTTTGGTCATAGAGAAACTATTTTTAGAATGGTCTAAATAAATGCGTTATCATGGGACAATTAGATAAGGAGTGATAAATAAAGAGGTATGTATAGAAATGTTGTTTTATATAGTTTTCACAATATGGGACACATTGAAAAATTATATCCTAATGGAGTTAGGAGGCTCTCTAGACTTAATGGGTGTATGAAGCTCCTAGAGTGCATGAAAAGGGTTAAACATTGGTACAAGAGCCAAATAAAGTCAAGACTAATCATATTGAGCCCAATGGTCAAGATGGATTATTTGCTAAGATAAATAAATGATTAGAAGTGAAGGAATATCAAGAACACTTATTATCTACATGTGTTGAAAAGGTTGTCAAAGAGAAGAAGAAGGATGACAAGGTGAATGAGTTGAATGCCTGAGTCAAAATTAAGTGGATTATTAGGAGGGACTATCAATATCATGATTTCAAGATAACTAAGGAAAGTAGTTTGGAGATATAGAAATATCTAGAGTTCATGGAGTTTTGAGAGACCTATAGAAAGGGGTGATTTCATTAAGACTCATGGAGGCACTCTTCTATCTGTAGAAGTATGAGGTTTCTATCAAATAAGGACTCATCTTGAGATGATTTTATGATGTTTATGTTACAAGATATATATTTTTTATGTATAGCTTATATGTATATGAAAAGGTGAAAGGAGTTCTAGAATTGGCTCTGGAGATCATTTCTTAAGGAGTCATGGTATGGAATGCCAGTCTGAGCATAGGATTGCGTCTAGAGATATATGGGATATGGATTGGTCTACAAAACCAATATGACCATAGAAACAAGTTAAATGTTATTAACAGAGCTAAGAGTATGATGAAATCCCTTGTATCTAATTAGTATTTATATCAAGATACTTGAAGGAGGTTGAATATGGTTTGAGATTCTTAATGACTCATGTGGTGAGCTCAAGCTATGAAGACAAAGGGGGAGTCCCTAATTCTATAGTTGATTTCAATAATATGGTAGGCTAGTGTGTGATCAAAGATTTGAATTATATCAGTCATGCTAAGGATAAGGTGAGTGGTCTTGTGATATGAGTTCATTTTAAATAGGTATGCATGGAGTAAGGGGAAGCATGTTCCTATAATGCTTCATATTCTATGTGTTGATATTTTATTGAAGGTGTCATTCTAGATAGCAGTTTGTGGGAGATCCTTTGTCACTAATGTGAAAGGGGGAGAAAGACCAAAATGGGGGAGATAAAAATGATCAGGTTTTAGTGTGTTTGCCATCAATAACAAAGGGGGAGTTTTTTGAGAAGTGTTGTCATCGATGTCAAAAGGGTGAGTCATATAAAGGTATAATGTTTATTGATGTCAAATATCTATTGAGCATAGTAGTAACCTATTGAGAGTGTGTTCTTAGTTGGTAGCATTATGTTGTCAAAGTTGATGAGTGATCAATATTAATATTGTCATGAATGTTATGAGAAAGAAAGGTGCACATCATGTAAGGGTGAGCCATGTAAAAGAAGCATAACAAAATGAATGAACAAAGGTGACTAAGCCTAGTTGACTATATGTGATGAGACAAGATGCATTGATAAGAGTGTGGTCAAGAGAGAATTTGAAGGTAAGACAAAATTTAAAGGAAAATAATGTATTGTGGTTTCATGAAAGTCAAGGTTGATTTCAAGGATGATGTCAAAGGTGTTCAGGTAAATGAAGAAAGATATCAAGTCATATGAAGCTTGATCATATGGTTTTAGGTTTGAATGAGGCTATGGAAAATTATTGTCATTAGAAAGAGAATGGTGTAATGGTATGAGGGAGGTGTAATGTAATAATTCTACTTTTTTGATGTTTTTTTGATGTCATGACATGGAAAGAATAGGTCAAGGCATCAAGTGCTTAAGTAGCCTAAGCCTAGTCATAGTATGAAGAGACATTGTGAGAAAGTTTGAGCAAGGTGGATTGGTGAGATGAGTGTACAGAGGCATGAGTGTTTACATTAGGTTCTTTGATCATGTATGTGAGGAATTGGAAGACTCATGATAGTTTTAGGATGAGCCTACAGGGGTAAGACATTCAATCTAAGTCTACATCTAGACCTCTCTTAAACCTTGCCTATCCTAATGAGGTATCATGATCTATTGTCAAGGAATGTGAATCATGTGTGATATTTTTAAAGTATGAAATAGGTTTTATGGTATGAGAGTGAGATTTTGAGCATGATAGTGAGGTGTTGAGTTCATGGAAAGAGGCATGAAGGCTAGTTCAAGGCCTAGTAAGGTATGAAGACTATGGTATAGAGATAAAATGTAGCCTAATGAAGGGTCATGATAATATTTAAATGATTTTGAGATCATGTAAGAATTTTAAGAGGTTATTTATGTTTTTATAAGTTTTTTCATGTAGTTTTAGGTTATAGTTTGAAGGACAAGGCAAAGAATGTTGTTTGGAGGTATCTCAAATGCTTAGAATGAAGGGTTATCAACATGAGAAGGATTTTCTTATGATTATTAACTTATAAATACTTTAAATGGGAAATTAATCAGTTCATGGTATATGGGAAGGGTCATAGATCAAAATTCTAGGCATTATTTTTTGTATTGAGGGGCTATGCTTTATGAATGATGGTCAAGAGTGGAAACTAGTTTAAACCCTCTTAGAACCCTAATAAAGACTTGATGTTGAATATGTTGCTAAAAAGTTCTTAAGATGTATTTAATTGATAAAATAAGTTATTGGATCTTGTAGTGGACTCTCCTAGGTAATTCCAAGTGGTATTGGTTAGAGAGAGGAGAGAGAAAATGTTGAGTTATAAGGTTTTTTTTGAAGTAGTTGTAAAAGTCAAAAGTTGCATTGAAAATAGTAAGAAAATGGATGGAATAAGAATTTAGAGACTCATTTTTCATGTAAATTAAGATTTTTGGATAGGTTATAGTCCTCAACTTTTATAAACTGGTCATCCAAGTTAACCAGTCATTAACAGGCCTAATGGTGTAAATAATGAAAAACCCAGGCAACAACGAGAAGATGAATTAGAATGTGTTTTCATGATAGAATGATGAAACCAAGTAAAAAAAAATATTTTTTAGTAATTTTATGACATGTTAATTTTTTCTGAAGTTTTTTAGGTTAGTGAATATAGTGAAAAAGTTACTCATAGTTTGACCTAGCTAGTTCAGATGAGATAACAAGATATAAGGTCATGAGATTGGTATACAAGACCAATACTTTACATTTGAAAATATTATATTTCCATCTTAAAATGGTATAATTATATCATAGGATCATCTAAATTCATATTAAGTAATTTAAAATGTCTATAAATGTGTTGGAGGTCTAAGTCACCATGACTAGTCTTTAAGGAAAACTAGTAGTTTTGAGTAAGTGGGTTGCAGAGGTGATATTGAGTCCTTATCTCCTGAGTGTAAGTGTCTAATTAATATGGTGATATTTTTTAAGTCACTTATATTATATATAATTTATTTATTTTAATTTTTTGGGGGTAAATGATGTGCTATTTTTAGTTGTTCAAGATAGACTTTTCTATGTGTTCAAAGGCTTATTGTTAAGAGTGCTAATGAGGTGTTTCAACTAGTAGTTGGAATTAAAAAGTATCATGGTGCTTAGAGGATTTTGGATAAATCCTATTAAATTTTAATATGATATCTTCCTACCATGTGTGGAGTTTTAAAGTGTTCTAAAGAAGGCAAAATGTATTGTGTCCTAAAGTTGGCCTAATGGAATTAGGTCTCCATGATACCTAAAGAAGGATTTGGACTATTTGAGTTAAGAAAACCTAATGTAATGATTGATTATTAATTTTAATGTGTAATAAGTCCTATTTTGTGTATAATATAAGTGTTAAAGTCTGTGTGTCCAACCAATAGGTGTATGATCAAGAGGCTTGCATATATATAAGGCAATTTTAGGCCTATTCAAAAAGGTAGGATTGAGAAGCAAATGAAATAACACATTGTTGAGTAGAAGGAAATATTTTAAACCATAAAAAGAGAGTATAAATTTTTTCATGAATATATAATTTGAGTTTTGTGTATGAATATTAAGGTCATATGACATAATTATCTTGAAGAGACCTACTCGAGCGAAGATGCATAAAAGGCAATTTGATAAGGATAAGAGTGTGAAGAGATATAGAGGTGATCATAATCTATTGGTTGAGAAATATATTTTTTTAAAGGTGATAAAATAAATTATGTGGGTATGTTTTTTATGAGTCATATAGGGGATTGGTGCCTCCTTGCAAGTGGGTGCTTACTAAAGCCTAGTCAAGTGGGTGAATCTATGTAAGTTGGTGCTTCAGTAAATTTGGTTTTTGTCACTATAAGAATGTAGTCCATTTTCATATATTAGTGGGTTTTATTTAACTTGAGGTTTTTTCACATATGTGATGTGTTCTTGTATTTCATGTTCATCTGTATAGTTGTTTATACCTTGATTGATCTACATGTTTGTATGAATGGCTCATGAAAGTTAAGTGGAATTGGATGATTATTTTGAAGAATTATTCAACCCCCATATTATTCATTATGATTACAACATTTATTATCAAATATTGTTCCTTTGAATCAAGCCTAATAGCTTGAAGGAGATTCTTGAAGCGTAAGCATGCCTAGTCAACAAGCACAAGTAGGTTTCTCAACCAACAAGGATCCTCTCTTGAATGAGACTAACTATGAGTTTTGGAGAATAATAATGAAGACCTATCTAATGCCCTTGGGTTATGACATATGGAAATCCATTGTTTATGGTTTCACTCCACCTTATACACCACCAATTGATGTAATAGGTAAGAAGGTAAATGAGAACAACTCTAAGGCAATGAATGCCATTTTGTGTGGTCTTTCATAGGCAAAATTTTTAAAGGTCATGAATTGTGATACAACCAAAGGTATTTGGGAAAATTTTTAGACCATATATAAAGGAGACACCAAAGTTAAGTTGGTAAAGTTACAGACTCATTGTAGGCAGTTTGCAAGTTTGAGAATGAAGGAGGATAGAAACATTGCATCCTACTTGTTAAGGGTTAATGAAATTGTCAATGCCATCAGAGATCTCATAGAAGTGAAAGAGTATAAATTTTTTCATAATTTATTGATATCCCTAACTTGTAAATTTGATTCAAAGGTATCTATAATAGAATAAATTCAAGATCTAGATACACTTTAGATGGATGGGCTTCATGGCATCTTGACTGCCTATGAGATGAGAACAAATGAATGAAGACTTCCAAAGAAGGAAGAAACATTAAAAGTTGAGAAGAAGTGAAAATCCAAGAAGGTAAAGGATGAGGTATGTTTAGATATTGATGATGATGAATTTATAGCCATGTTTAATAGGAAATTGAAGATTAGATTTGGTAAGTCCAAGGGTAAGTTACCTTTCAAATGTTTTACTTGTGGTAAGATTAGTCACTTGGCATCTAAGTGTCCTAAAAATTATAAGACTAAGAATGTTGAATAATATGATGATCAGCATGATGATGATAATAAGGTCTATAATCTTGAAAAAGTCAAGAAATATTTTAGGAAGTATGAAGACAAGAAAGGGTCATTAAAGAACAAGAGAAGTTTATATGCCAAATAAGCTAATAGCTCATCTAATGTAAGTGACACTAGTAAATCTAAGAGTGATGATTACAGTAATGAGCATGACAATAATGAAACTTTATTCATGGATATAAAATCAAACAATGAGCTTTACTCAAAAGGAAAATGCCTTATGGATGATGAAGAATCATATGAAGAAGAGGATGAAGTGAACCTTGAGGCAAAATTGGTGAATGCTCTAGAGGACTTAAAGTTTCAAATAAATAAGAATCATAAACTAAGATCATTGGTTAAGAATTATGAGGATCAAATCAATATATTTGAAGAGAGACTATGCATCAACACCAATGAACATGAGGAGATCATCAAATAGCTGGAAACATAGAATGAAAATATCACTACAAATATTAATACCAAGGAAGAAGAATGAATCAAGTTTGGAATAGAAATGGAGTATTTGAATTTAGAATTGGATCATGCATTAGTTAAGTTAAAGGCACATTAGAGAATTGAAAAAAGTTCTAATGTTTTTGGTGATATTTTGAGTATTTAAAGCTCTCTACATGACAAGATAGGTTTTGGGTTCAAAGAAGACAAAAAGAAGAACAAGAAGAGTTAGACCTCAAAAACTTATGCAAAAACTTTCAAATATAAGACTCATAGTGATGATCAACAAGTCAATAATACCAAATGAAGAGACCAATCAGGTAACACAATGTAGTGATGTATTTCAATTCTTTCAATGGTTAATTTTTTTCTTTTCATAACTTTGGTCATAGAGAAAGGGATTGTAGAATGGTATCAAGGAATGAGTTATCATGGGACCATGGGAGAAGGAAATATAAGGAAATGTAATTTTCTATAGTTGTCACAATATGAGACACATTGTAAAATTCTATCTTAATGGAGTTAGGAGGCCCTCTAGACTTAACAAGGTGTATGAAGCTCCTAGAGTAAATGAGAATGGTTAAACATTGGTATGAAAGCTAAAGAAAGTCAAGAATGATCATATTGAGCCTAGTGGTCAAAATGTATTATTTTATAAGATAGAGGAAGGATCAGAAGTGAAGGAATGTCAAAAACACTTGTCATATACTTGTGTTGACAAGGTTGTCGAATAGAAGAGGAAAGATGACAAGTTAGATGAGTTAAATGCTTCAGTCAAGCCTAAGTAGATTCTAAGGAGGACTATCAGTCTCATGATTGTAACATAGTTGAGGAAAGTAGTTTGGATATCTAAGAATAAACTAAGTTCATGGAGTTTTGAGAGCCTTATGGAAATAGGTGATTCCATTAGGACTCATGGAGACACTCTTCTATTTACAGAAGTATGAGGTTGTTGTCAAAGAAAGACTCATCTTAAGAGGATTTTAGGTTGTCTATGTTCCAAGATATAAGTTTTATTCTCTATAACTTGTATGTATATGACAAGGTGAATGGAGTTTTGGCATTGGTTCTGGAGATCAATTCATAAGTATTCATGGAATGGAATGCAGGTATGACCATAAGATTATGTCTAGAGACACATGGAATATGGATTGGTCTACATAATGAATATGACCATAGAGAAAAGTTAAATGTTGTTAATATATCTATAAGTATGATGAAATCTCGTGTACCTTTTTGGTATTTATATCAAAATATTAGAAGGAGTTTGAATATGGTATGAGAGTCATAATACCTCATGTGGTGAGCTCAAGATATGAAGACAAAGGGGGAGTCCCTAATTCTCTAGTTGATGTCAAAAATATGGTGGCCTAGTGTGTGATTAAATATTTTGAGTCAAATCAATCATGTCAAGGACAAGGTGAGTGGTCTTATGATCTGAGTTCATTTGAAAGACGTATGCATAGAGTAAGGGGGAACATGTTCCTATAATGCTTCATATTATATGAGTTGAGATTTTGTTAAAGGTGTGATTCTAGATAGCAGTTCATGGAAGACCCTTTGTCACTAATGTCAAAGGGGGAGAAAGAAGAGAATGGGGGAGATAAGAATGATCAGGTTTTAGTATGTTTTCCATCAGTGATAAAGGGGGATTTTTTTTAGAAGTATTTTCATTGATGTCAAAAGGGTGCATCATGTAAAGGAACAATGGTCATTGATGTCAAATATCTATAGATCATGATAGTAACCTATTGAGAGTGTGTTCTCAGTTGGTAGCATGATGTTATCAAATGTGATGAGTGATCAATATGGATATTGTCATAAATGTTATGAACATGAAAGTTACAGATCATGTAAGGGTAAGACATGTGAAATAAACATAATGAAATGAATGAACAAAGGTGACTAAGCCTAGTTGATTGTATGTGATTAAATAATATGTATTGAGAAGAGTGTGGTCAAGAAGGTCAAACATGAGGCCAAAATTGGAAGCAAAAAGAAGGGAAGACTAGGAAATGGTATGATTACCATAAATTTGTAACATACTCCAAAGAAGAATGTTGAGCCATCAAGTCCTTGATTTCTAAGTCACAATCCTCAACATCTACTACTCTACCTCATACACACCCTACAATTAAAGAGGATGAAGAAGAGACTATAGATGTTGAGGATTGTGACTCACAAAGTAGGGACTTGATAGATCAACTTTATTATTTGGAGTGAATTCTAGATTTGTGGTAATCACACCATTTCCTAGTCTTCCCTTCCTTTTACTTCCAATTTTGGCCTTGTGTTTGACCTTCTTTGTCACTTTTCAATTTTTTAGGCTAACTCTTTGTATTCATTCTTCCATGCTTCTACTCAATCTTCACCGTGAACTTGTATGCCTCACTAAGGGTTCCCATATTGAAGAGTTCCCCAAATTTCAATTTTAGTAGTACAATCTAAAAATAGTAACTTTATAAAAATAGTAATTCCTCAAATTCTATATTATTGTAAATCATGAAAGTCAAACGAATTAATCTCCCTCGAGATTGGTGACCTTCCACATCCTCCTCCTACCTCTAAAATGTGTATAAATGAAGATGTAATTTGAAATGGAAATTAGACATCTCTTCTCAGAGATAGGCATATGTTTGGGTCTACAAATTTGATTAATAAAACATCTCTTCTCAGAGATAACATTATTACAATTGTGTTGTTCTTGTTTCTTGAATTATCTTTCAACCAAAGCTTTTCAATTTTGGATTAGTGGTATCAGAGTAGTTTGTCTTGAGATTGTATGATCCCAAGGTTGAGGTCAAGTTATAAGAAGCTTGGGTGGAAAATAATAGAGCTTCCAAACTATTGACTTATTCACTCCAAATGACCTCAAATGGTGGACAAAATTGAGACATCCGATCCTTTCAAGGAAATGGTGAATGAATCCTTCCCATAGTAGCAAACACAGACGTTAAAAAAATTCACCCAAATTCTTGAATAAATCTCAATGGGAAATTTTGGCTCATCATCTACACCCCCACATCCTTTTAGTGCCCCAACACCCTTTAATGTTTAGGTAAATTTTTATATCCATACATTTGAAGGCAAAATCAATGCTCATGTAGTAAAAAATTGGTTGGATCAATTGTCTTCCTATTTTTTTATAAATAAACTCACCGATAAAGAGAAGATCAATTTTTCTCTTTTGAAAGCATCATTGCCTATCAAAAATTGGTGGGAAGTGTTCAAGAAGAGATTCAATATGGATGATATTGGCCTTGAGGTAGAACCTACCTAGGATTATTTCATAGAAGTTGTAAAGGAAGAATACTACCCCATTGGAACATATGATGATCTGTATATAGAGTGGAAAAAACTTCACCAAGGTAAGGAATACTTTGTCCAAGATTACACTAAGATTTTTCATTCTCTATCTATGAGATTGGGCATCAAAGAAAGTGAGAAACACAATGTTCTCAAATATCATGGTGGACTATAATGGTATATATGGGTGGAGATGAAACTCTTCAATCTGGAAACCCTCAGTGAGGTGTATAAGTTCATAGTGAAGATTGAGCAGAATCATGGAAGAATGAATAAAAAGAGTCAACCTAAAAAATGGAGAGAAGTTAAAAATAAGGTCAAACACGAGGCCAAAATTGGAAGAAAAAGGAAGGGAAGACTAGGAAATAGTGTGATTACCACACATCTGGAACACACTCTAAAGAAGAATGTCAAGCTTTTTGAGTCATAATCCTAAACATCTACTACTCTACCTCATAAAAACCCTATAGTAAAATAAATGAAGAAGATATTGTAGATGCTAATCCCAATGCCATTAGTGCTTCATCACAAACCCATGAGGAGAGGCTAGATGATAAGGAAAAGTTGTTTCACTCTAAGTTATGGGTGAAAGGTAAGCCTCTGCATTTCATTCTTGATAATGGCAGTCAAGAATTTAATCTCTACTAATGTTGTGAAAATCCTAAAGTTGTCCATGAAGCCTCACCCAAACCCATATAGTATTAGATGGTTGAGTCTAGGGAGAAACCTCAATGTCACCAACCAATGTCTTCTCTCATATGCAATAAAACCTTTCCAAGATGAGGTCTTATGTGATGTGGTCAATCTAGATTTTTGTGATATACGCTTTGGTCAACCATTCATGTATGAATCAAGAAATTGAAGGATCGCCCTCACTCTTGGAATGTGGAACTATAGGGTAAAAGAGGTAGCAACTTTTACATCTATCTCCCTGATTAGTACCAAGAAATTTGTTCTCATGGTGGTCAAGCCACATGAATCCAAAAGGGTTGATGTTGCAGCCTTGACTACATAAATAAAACAATAATAGAAGAAAATAGATACCAAGCTGAAGAAGTTCATGGTCTTCCATCTATAGACTGATGGTCAGATAGAAATGGTGAACAATCAAGCCCTGCATAACTCCATAGAGCACAGCTCCACAAAGCATAGCTCCAAAAAGCACAGTCCATTCCAAGTATGCATCGAGAATCAAATAAAAATATAAATACCACACTTGATGAAATATATTGATACAATGGGGACCATTTCTTCTCAAGGAGGGAGGAATGATCCGAGCAATATTTTAGGTGATAATTCACGGGATGGTTCTATCCCAATTGGTGGTAGAACTTATGGGAGACATAAATTTTACACCATAGCTCTATTTGACTCCCCATTTGAACCGTTGGAAAGCTAATAATGAGGGGAACATCATGAAATAGCACTAAGCTCTAATTACTAGGTTTTAACCCCTAAAAATCAAATGTAAGTGCCCCAAATTTAAATTTTAGTAGTGTAGTCTAAAAATAGTAACTCCACAAATTATGTATTGTTGTAAATCATGGAATTCAAACCACTTAATCTCCCTCAAGATTGGTGACCTTCCACATCCTCCTCCTACCTTCAAAATGTGTATAAATGAAGATGTAACCCAAAATGGAAATTAGACATCTCTTCTCAGAGATAGGCATATGTTTGGATCTACAAATTTGATAAATAAAACATCTCTTCTCAGAGATGGCATGATTACAATTGTGTTGTTCTTATTTCTTGAATTATCTTTTAACCAAAGCTTCTGAGTTTTGTATTACTAAGCCTAGTTGATAGTATGTGATTAGATAATATGTATTGAGAAGAGTATGGTCAAGAGAGAATTTGAAGGAAAGATATAATTTGAAGGAAACTAATGTATTATTGTTGCATGAAAGTCATGGTTGATGTCAAAGGTGTTGAGGTGAATGAATAAAGATGTGAAGTCATATGAAGCTTGGTCAAATGGTTTTAGGTTTGTATGAGGCTGTAGAAGATTATTATCATTAAAAAGAGAATGGTGTAGTGATATGAGTGAGGTGTAATGTATTTCATCTTCTTGGTTGATGTTTTGTTGAGTTCATGACATAGAAGGAATATGTAAAGGCATCAAGTGCTTAAATAGCCTAAACCTAGTCATGGTATGAAGAGACCTTATGAGAAGGTTTGGGCATGGTAGCTTGGTGAAATGATTGAACATAGGAATGAGTGGTTAAATGAGGTTGTTTGATAATGTATGTGAGGCATTGGAACACTAATTAGAGTTTTAGGATGAGCCTACATGGATAAGACCTTTAGTGTAGGTCTACATCTAGATTTCTCTTAAACCTGACCTAGCCTAATGAGGTACCATGACCTATTTTATAGGAATGTGAAGGATGTATGATAGTGATTAATTATTAAATAGGTTTTATGGTATGATATTGATATTTTGAGCATGATATTGAGGTGTTGAGAGCATGGAAAAATGTATGAAGGCTAGTTTAAGGCCTAGTAAGGTATGAAGAGTATGGTATATAGAGAAAATGTAGTTTAATGAAGGGTCATGATAATATTTCAATGTGTTTGAGATAATTTAAGCATGTTCAGAGGTGAGGTATGTTTTACAAGTTTATTCATGTATTTTTAGGTTCTAGTTTGACAGACAAGGCATGAAAAGTTGTTTGAAGGTCTCTCGAGTGCTTAGAATGAATGGCTCTCAACCCGAGAAGGATTTTATTGTGATAATTATATCATAAAACCTTTACATGGGAACATAATCAGTTCATGATATATGGGGAATTTTACTATCTCAAAATTATAGGCATTAGTTTTTGTATTGATGGGATATGCTTTATGAATAATCGTTAAGAGTGGAAACTAGCTAAAACCCTCTTAGAACCCTAATGAAGACCCTATATTGAAGATGTTTCTAAAAGTGATCAAGATGGATTTAATTGATCAGGTAATCTATTTTATCTTTTATTGGACTCTCTTAGGTACCTCCATGTGGTATTGGTTAGAGGGAGGAGAGATAAAATGTTGAGTTATAGGCTTATTTATGAAGTAGTTGTAAAATTCATAAGTTGAGTTAAACATAGTAAGAAAATGGATGGAATAATAAAGTAGAGACTCATATTTCATGTCCGTAAATATTTTTTTTTATAGATTATGATCCTAAAATGTGTTAAACTAATCATCCAATTTACCCAGTTGTTAATAGGTCTAATGGTGTAAACATTGAAAAACCCAGGTAATAGTGAGAAGATGAATTAGAATGTGTTTTCATGATAAAAAGATGAAAAAAGTATATGTGTGTGTGTGTGTGTGTTTTTTTTTAAGAAATTTCGAGACATTTTAATGTTTTTTAAAGTTTTTTAGGTTAGTGAGTATAGTGAAAAAATTGCTTATAATTTGACTTGGCTGGTTCAGATGAGATAACAAGATATAAAGTCATTAGATTGGTCTACAAGACCAATATTTTACATTTCACCATATGATATTTTTATATTAAAATGGTATAGTGATATCATAGGATCATATAAATTCATAATAATTCATTTAAAATTTATATAAAGGTGTTGGATGTCTAAGTCACTATGACTAGTCTTTGAGGAAAATTGGCAGTTCTATGTGAGTCAGTTGTAAAGGTGTTCTTGAGTCATTATTTCCTAAGTGGAAATGTATAATTAATATGGTGATATTTTTTAGGTCATGTATATTATGTATAAGTTATTTATTGTAATTTTTGTGTGGGTAAATGATGTTCTATCTTCAGTTGTTGAAGAAAGACTTTTCTGTGTTCAAAGGCCTAATGTGAAGAGTGTTAATGAAGTGTTTCAAGTGGTGGTTGGACCTAAAAATTTGCATGGTGATTGGAGGATATTAGATAATGAATATTTAACTTTTATTTGATATTTTACTATCATGTGTGGAGTTTTGAAGTGTCTCAATTAAGGTAAAGTGTAATGTGTCCTAAAGTAGGCCTAATGAAATTAGGTCTCCATGAGACCTAAGGAAGAATTTGGTCTATTTGAGTTATGGATGACATAATGTAATGATTGATTTTTAATTATATTGTTTAATAATGCATATTTGTGTAAAATATAAGTGATAAAGTGTGTGTGGATGAACAATAGGTGGATAAGCAAGAGGCTTGCATATATACAAGGCAATTTTAGGCCTATTGAAAAAAGTAGTATTGAGAAGTGAATGAAATAACACATTGTTGAGTAGAAGTAGGTATTGTAGAACATTATAATAGAGTTTATATATATATATATATATATATATATATATATATATATATATATTGTCATGAAGATATAATAGGATTTATGTGTATGAATATCACGGTCATATGGCCTGATTAGTCTTGAAGAGACTTAGTTAAGTGAAGAGGTGTAGAAGGCAGTTTGAGAGGGATAAGAGTGTGGAGAGCTAAAGAGGTGATCATCATATGTTTGATGAGAAACATAGTGTTGTAAAGGTGATAAAAAAAATTATGTGGATGATTTGGTGTTGAGTCATCTATGGGGTTGGTGCCTCCTTGCAAGTGAGTGCTTAATAAGACTAGTCAAGTGGGTACTTGGCTAGTTGGGGTTGGTGATCCATGTGGAGTTGGTGCTTCACTAAATTTGGTTTATTGCTTTAACAATGTATTCCATTTATAGAGATCAATGGGTTTTCTTCCCCTTGGGGATTTCCCACATATGTGATTTGTTTTTGTATTTCATGTTCATATGTATGGTTACTTGTGCCTTGATTGATCTACATGTTTGTATGAATGGATCATGAATGTTAAATGGAATTGAATAAATGTTTTGAAGACTAATTCATCCCCCCTCTTAGTAGTTATGGTTCTAATAATTTATATCCATGGTTATCTCAATGTATACATCTTATTGGCTTTTTTGATTCAATAATTAATGTTGATAAAGTTTGAACATAGACAATTTGACTAAGGTAAAAGGACATTGAAACATCCTCTAAGGTATAATTTACCTCTTCCAAGAAATAACATATACATACATTACCTTTCAAGGTGAGAAAACACCATTAATTTTCACGTTGAAATTTAAATATTCAAATCATAATTTTGGTAGGAAAATATCATGGATGTTCTAGAGACCATTCTACTGATTTTCAAACCTTCCAAGAGTCATAAATAAACTTTCAAAATCTAATCATGACTTTTGTAATACAAAATGAAGCATTAATACGATTCTTATTCTTCACATATAACTCATTACACCTCTTTTAGACCTAATAATACTAATATATATATAATAATGAATTACCTTGTGATCATGCATCGACATGATTATGTGTACTCCCTATGTCAATCAACTCTATCACCTTCTATTTCTTAAGGAAACCACAACTTTGAGGTTTCGTGGAGTGATAATACTATAAAGTGCATGACATGAGATAGATTTTTTGGAATCTTTAGATTCCAACTATCTTATCCTCACCCTCACCTAATATTTATCATCATCTTAATCTTCATTGGCCTATTTAATTTACTTAATATTTGGATTCATCCATCTTTGTATCTATTGAATGGGTTTGTATTCATATTTTATGTATATATTGTGGTTTCATAGGTTAATATGTATGCCTCTAATGTGCCAGAGTATTACCATGAAAAATAAGTTTTGTGTTTTTGGAGCATGGGTACTAGCTAAGTATATTATTGAAGGTCCAATATCTTATTGGTATTGAGAAGCTATCCAAATAGCATGTATACTTGTTTGGAAATGTACACCATAGAATATATGTTTTCCAATAGAGGGATAAGGATGCAATGGTGTATAATGTCTCATATGGATTTGAGGATACTTATATTAGAAAAATGTTGCTAAGGGGACATTGTATGCATTGTAATTGATTTTATGTTTAGGGTTCAACATGATAAGTATATTTTAGGATATTAGAAATTATCATGTCTTTACTTTTTTTATTATAATGAGCAAGGTATGCAAATAATATTTCTCATTTTACTCACCTTCTAGATAACAAGGTTATTCTTATAAGATGAGATGCTGGGTATAAAACTATATGCTTCTAGTATTTTCATTTAAGTTCATCATGTTTTTTGACCTATAACTGATGATTAGATCAGTTATAACTAACTAGGGTACTCCCATAAGTCCATAATTATGACCACATATTCTATAACCCCTTATAGTTTTACCACTGATTTATCTACCATTTGTAGAATTATGGGGGTTTTGTGAAATCCATTGAGTTGATTTTTTTACATTATTTCTTTAGTCATCACCTTAATGGCTACCCCTAAGTATATTAAGGTCTTTTTATTGAGGTTTTCATAGATGTGGATGTTAAAAAATGATATGTTTAGGTTAGAATACTTATTTGGGACTATATTTCCAAACACAATGTCTATAAGTTGTCCAACTACTTGGACAGTCTTTGGATCCTTCTTCTTCTCACAAAGATTATTTGGGAATAGTTCCTAGACATCTTTGGTATAAATGGGGAATTTTATTTTAGCATGAAATAGTGTAATATTGACACAAACAATTTTGAATTATCATACAAAATAAAATTGATATGTATGTTCTTGTTGATGGAGGTTTAATATTTCAAGTAAAGGAGGGGTGTTAGGCACTCCTTGGCTAGTATATGTGTTTGGTTCAAGAGTGGATTCTTTATTAGATGGTTTTGGTTTAGTTTTAATTTTAGTGACCTCTTCATGGAGTTTATTTATCATGCATGTAGTTGGATTTGGGGTAATTTTTTCATATTGAAGTCTCACTTCATCTACATCAATTTATTGAAGTAGACATTGCATTATTTTGTTAGTGTATGCCAGTTGAAATGGATTATTATTTGCGTTAGGTAAATGTTAGATAGGAAATTAAGGGGATCTATGATTATTTGGAGTAGGATCTCATGGAAATAATTTAAGTTTTTATTATTATTGAATTTATTTTGGTTATTGGTACCCATCATTCTGGTTAAATCATGATTGATTTCTTCTCCATGATGGTCATTGATTCGAGGGTGGAGACCACTACTAGTTTTGATTTTATGGATGCTATAGTTGGTTTTGAAATTGTTGTAAATTATTCCAAGCTTAAAAGTTTTGTTGTGGTAAATTTTGGTTTTATGGTTGTATTTGATACATTTAATTCCAATGGGTGGGTCTATACCAATTTTGAAGAGGGTTAAATTACATTTATAAGTTAGGAAATGGATTATTTGATGACATACCTAAAATTTGAGTTCTTTGTGACTAAGGGTTTTTTTTGGGCTATATAAAATACATGATATTAATTTCCTCTAATTCAATGAATTTATGTTTTGTCATGGTCCTCCTCCATCATGCTTGATACCTTAACATGGGCACTTTGGCACCTAAAATATTATTCATTTATATCACCTTCTAGATAGTATATATTTAGAACTTATTCTAAATTTTTTCATTTATGAATTGTATCAAGTTGTGTGGCCAAGTGTCTTATAATATCCTACTTTATATATTATATCATGATTTTGACTTCCATCCATAAGACTCCATTAGTCATCTTAGACCTTTTGATGATGGAAAAGATTTGCCATTGTGGGTCTTCTTCATTTTAGACCGAAAATAATTTATACACTGAATGATGATATAGTTAAATTGTATTTGTGAAACATCTCCATTATTGATGAGATATAATGCCTTTGAATATTCCTTAGTTATTCCTTTAAAAAATATTAGCTCCATAATATTCACATCTATCTTGTTCTATTTATATTTATGAAAGTTGGATATAAATATTTCCACATATTGTTCCAATGATTCCTACTCTTTTAGTGACATTTGAAACATGTCATATCTTCTAAATTCCTTCACTTCATAGTATTCCTAATACTTTAATGTAAATATATATTTCATATATTCCAAACCATGACTGTATTCTTTCTAAACCCCATAAACGAATAGACAATTACATATTTCATAGTAGCTAGAGATAAATTTAGCTTGTGGCCTCCCTAATTGTAGTAATAACTAAAACACATGATTTGAAACTCAAAGAGGAACATATTAGGATATTTACTCACCATTCCTAAAACTTTAGGTAGTGTCAATAGATAAACATTATTCATGGCTGCATTACTTTTAAGGGGGTTGATGGGAAACTAAAATTTTATGGCCTCACTACCAAGGATTTATCCTTCCATGTTTCTGATGATTCTAAGAACCACTTATCCACTAGTTACTTTTTAAAATCAAATTTTAAATTCCTTGAAAAATCTTCTTAACCTAAGGTGAGCAATGAGTGATGGATCTAGGATTTTTTAGATGAAATAAAGATCTTATATATGGAGCTAATGGAGTCAACTTTTATAATAATTATTTTAAAAACTCAACATAAATGTTACCTTACTCATTTAGGTCTATGAATGTAGGTTTAAATTTTGATTTTTCGGGATAAAAAGGATTGATTTTATATTTTAGAATGAAATTTTGGTGAATGAAAAAGGGACGGAATACCAAACTTATGTGTGTAATGTGGCCAAGTTTATAATTCTATAAGGATGTATTTTTCAAGGATATGTAGATATTCTTGTATTTTTTCCTTAGATTGATTAAATATTTAAACTAAAAACCTTTCAACTACTACCTCTTATGAGACAATTTTAGGCGATAGGGATAGACTAGCTACAAGTGTGCTTCTTTGACTTGTATTTTTGAAGGTGATGCCTCAACTTTTGCTCTTATATAAAAAATCAGTATCCTAGGTAAAAATATACCTAATTGGTCCCTCTTGTATTGTATACACTTAGTCAACCTTGGATTTATATATTTTCTTCACTAACCTACATAGGGTTAGTTTTAAGAAGGAAAAAAGTCATTTGAGTAATCTAGTTGTAGAAACTAAAATTTTAACTAGAAATAAATAAACTACTCTAGAAAGTGAGGGAATTATTCTAGAAAGCTGTGAAATTATTCTAGAAACAAGGAAATCTAAACCAAATTCTTAGGATACTAATATTTGACACCTATCCAACATATAATGAAAAATTGAATATAAAATAATGGATGGTATCTTTACCACAAACATCTTGAATAGGCCTTATCTTGGTTGAATTTGTGTCACAATCATTCTTTTGTTAAAATTGTCTAATTAAAAACACTTATTATTGCATTAAAAAACCTATAGAAATATGATTATTACTATAGAGAAATTATAGAGTTATAAAACATGATTCAATCATATCCTATAAAATCTCAATTGTTGTTTTTTATATACTACTTTCTAACCAATGTTTTGTTGCCTCCTTTTTAAATATAGAGACCATGTTCTTATTTTTATCATTTAGTTACAATTGATATTATAAAATTTATTATATATGTTAACATAATATAGTATAAAAAACCTACATATTTTTAGTGGTAGATCTACAACTAACAATCAAACAATAGTGAAAAATAAGATGTAGAATGATATGTTTCATGGTTGCAACAGTTTGGAGGTGAGGTCCAATAGTTAAGGAGTGTCGATGAGGCATTTAGAGATTGATATACCATTTTATTACAGTTTAGGATATGATTTTTTATAATAATATGGAGTAAATCCACCTCACACTGTCTACTAGCCATAATAATCATAGTTGGTCATAACAATAAGTGTTATGGGTTAGACTTAAATATTAAAACTACTACTATGGATTGGATCAATTTTCATGTCTATTATTATAGATTAAAATAGTTTTTATATCATTTTCATGAGTTTGAACAATTTACTTTGTCATTGATATAGGTTGGAATAATTATCTCTGCCATTGCTACAAGTTTTCCTACTTAGTTAGTATAGGATGGCTCTATAGTTTCCATGGGTTTATTTGCCCAACTTCTATGAAATGGTTACCTATTTTTTATTGTTTGTCATGCCTAGTTTCTATGGGATGGATACTCAATTTTTATGGGTTATCCTTCGTATTTACTATAGGACATCCACTTAATTGGTAAAGGTTAGCCTTTAAGAGATACAACCATGTTATTCATTTGATTTAAGTGATACAACTATGTTATTCATCTGATGTAGGTACATGTTCTAGTTCATAGCCTAGCCTTAAGATCTATATTCACTAGATTATTAATAGATATAAAATGGTAATAACAATAAATGATATAATATTCTTTATAGAATAAATATTTTAATCATAAAAATTCAAAGTTATATACAACATGTTATTTTAATACCATGTAATAGAAAGGAGTACAAAATGTAACTTTAATATTTTATGGTTAATTGACAAAACACAACATAAGGGTATTTAGAAGGTCTTTGAGGGTTTATTCCATATCTCATCAGTGATATTCATGAAGGATATTATATGGAGTAGAAACTAAGTTTTTAATAGAAATTTTCCATTATCTATAGGCTCCACCGTTCACTCTATGGTCCCAAGCAAGCTCTGAGTGCTTTGTATGAAAAGATGAACAATTTTTTCTTTCTTCTAGTTTCTCACATTTTCCATTCAAACCCTTCATTATAAATCCAATGGGATGGGGATGAAATTTTGATACTTTTCATCTATGTTGATGATTTTATCTTTAAAAGTAGTCCCCTTTTGATGATTTAGTATATAAAACTGTTTAATGGAGGATTTTGACATGAAAAACTTGGGAATTTTTCACTAATTTCTTGTGTTACATATCATATAGTATTTTGATGAAATATTAAATTTTTAGTATAATTATGCTCATGAATTGATTAATTTATTTGGCATGTTTGATTATAAGCCTCCCTCTATGCATTTTCAATCATGGGTTACATTTTCCATGAGTTGCACTTCACCCAGAATCAAAACTACTTTTTATTGACAAGTAGTGGGCATTATTTTGTACCTAACACAACATCACCCTATCATTTCCTTTCTCATTGGCCTTATCTCTCATTTCTTTGAAGATCCTCATGAGAGTCAATTCAAGGTACCCAACTATATTCAAGTGTGCATTCAAGGAACTTTGTTTGTTTATACTACACATTAGGGGATTATTCTCATATGATGGGCTTCATTTACTCAAATTGGGCTAGTGATGTTGATGATTACAATTCCTTATATATATATATTTGTATATCACATTACTTTACGTCTAATTTATTGGTCTTAAAATAATTAATTAGTATTCCATTATCATCCATGAAGATAAAGTATTAAAATAATATTATAGCTAACTAATAAGCTTTATATATTATCTAGTTATTGACAAAGTTTAGATTCCTGCATACCCATTTGAATATTATCTGGTGTGACAACAAAAGTTCCATACATATTTTTTATAACCTAGTGGAGAATTAACACAAAACACACATTTAGATCCATTACTACTCATAAGTAAACTCATATAATGTGGTGTACTCACCTTACAGGGAATGCATACAAAGGATTAGGTTACCAACATATTCCTTAAGCCTTTGGCATCTCCTAGCTATCTATAATTGCAATCGATTCTTGGGATGAAATAGGTTGTCTTTGGAGGGTGTAGACACACGAGGGGTTTATCACGAGTTCTTACTTAATTATTTATATTTTAAATGAATACCTAAGTAGGCCTAATCATTAAGACCTATATTTGAGGATATGCCTCATTATACCTTTCATTTTCATTTTTTTTCTATCCATATGTTGCACTTAAAATAGATGTTAGTGTCTTCAAATTATAATCAATGTTGTAATTATTTAATAGTCTAGATATTATTCATATACACATTAAGAGATGGTTAACTCTTACTTAGGTAGAGTTGTTTAGATACCATTAATTATTATTAACAAGTGTGCATAATAAAGTTACATATAATATCTTGTGATAATTAGTCATGTGATTTATGCACATAATTTTTCACAAGTTATAATGTGTAATTCCACCTATATGATGTAACTCCACTTCTCATGGTGTGTAATTACACTTTTTTAATGTTACAACTATACTTATGATTTGCTATTTTTACTAGTACCCTTTTTAATAAATATATGGCCCATATATTGTTTTAAGAATTAAGATGGTTATTATAAGTCCAATATCATGAATTATTATCTATATACTTTTATGAAAGACTTATGTATATTATAGAATTTTTTTGAGAGACTATTAAATATTTTATATTATTCTAATTTATATTTTCTATTCAATCAATAACAATATATATGGCAAAATGCCCTAAACCAAACCCTATTTGTGAAGCATTAGTTTATTTGGCTTACATAAATTCTTTGAGACACTATTGAACATTGTTATAATATAATTATGTTAAATCTAATATTCAATCAATAAAAATAAAAATGGGAAAAATCCTTAACCCTGATTGATAATTATTTTTTGGTACTTAGATGCCTTTTGCCTTCTTTCCCTTACCTTAGAATTTAAAGTCAATGATTTCATAGCCTCCCTTAACTATGAGTTCATCGAACCAATTTCATTACACTTTTCAATATAAGAAAAGGGTATGTAACTAGAACACAAATAAATAAATAAAATGATTTGAACCAATTTTATTACACTTTTCAATATAAGAAAAGGGTGTGCAACTAGGAAAAATAAAAGAAAATAAAATGATTTCATAAAGTTTACAATTTAATGAGTGTGGTCTTTTTCCTATAATAATTAGTTCATTGATTTTATTTCCTTCAATGAAAATAAATCTTCATTAGAAAATCAAATAATGAAAAGGGAAAGTAGAGTCTATGTGTTGAATTAGATTCATGAAAATTAAAAAGAGTACACATTATTTTCAATTGAATACAATTAATATCAAATTTAGTATATTCCTTTTTAGATGAACCTATTTTATAATTTTAATCATGTTCAAAATTTTTCAACATACATGTATTGTTGTGCTCAAAGTTCCATCATATGGTTGTGTAGGCCATGCCTCCTAAAACAGTTCCTTAGCTCTAATCTAAAAATCCTCAAAACAAATTCCTTGGTAGTGCATATATAACTTTAATTGTTTCATCTAAAAAAATATATTTTATTTTGAAATGATAGATACAATGGTGCCTCCCAAAAAAATTCTTTGTCTCTAATCTAAAATTCTTCTCTCTCACAAACTAACAATAACTAAGATTAAAAACTAATTATTTCTATCTTCATTATTTTTATATAGGATTAGCTAGCTCTCATATTTAGAGAGCCAGTCACCAAATATTAACACTTCACTCAATGAATTCTTAAGTTTTAAAATTTTATTATACTATACATCTAGTTTGAATGGTCTAATTTTTTTTGTTATTTAACATTACCCATATAATTAATGGTAATAGATGAAAACACTAAAGGAAAAACAGGTATTATTTAATATTTTTGTGTGCTCAAAATTTCACATTGAATCTAAAAAATATTTTGATTGTAATATATAAAAATAATTGTACATAAATCCATGAATAATATGATGATTAGATTTGGTTTACAACCCTAAACATAACTATATATTTATTTTAATTATAGTTAAATAAATTTGTAAAAAGTATTGTCACCCAAGGTTGATACAATGTAATTGACATCTATAGAAAATATTAATTTTTATTTCAAACTCTAGTTGTAGACTCACCTAATAAAAAAAATAACAACTCAACTATTAATCCATTAGAATAATAGTTTTTTTAATCATTAAATTGAATGGAGTTTTGTATGTATCATTTAATAGATTTTAAGATATTGGTTGTAACACCATTCAAAATACACTTTAGATTATTCGATGGAATAAGATGCAATTATGTGCAAACACACACGAACATTGAAACTTAAATAAAAATAACCAAATTTATTGCATAAACCAAAAAACAAATATCATTATTAGACTTGGTGATATATTGAGGAAATGGGAACAAAGTTTGGTATTGTGGATAGCCTTATCAATTTAAAACATTAACATGTCAAAGAAGAGATAATTAATGTGTGATGGTGGAGGGTGTGTTGAATTGAAAAAAAATGTGTTATAAGTTTTCAATTTATTATATTGTCTACTCATAAAATTATTATTTTAATAAAACTTAATATGGTATAATAATGTTGTCAAGTTTTAAATTCTATTAGTCTTATTTTGTAAAATTATATTTTTTTAATATAATTTAATATGGTAGAATAATGTTGACCAAGTTTTTTAAAATAGAAAAGAAATTTAAGTGATGGTTAAATGGATGTCAAATTTAAGGTTTGAATTAAAATTAAACACACTCACTCCCTTACAATACACCACCACCCCTAGATGCCATTTTAGAACACCTCTTGATGTAATTATTACAATTGAAAAAAAAAAAGAGAGAGTATAAATTAGTAGTTGCCCCAATGGTGTTAATAACAACAAAAGGGATGTGTATTTGTATTTTGAGTTTTTTAATAACATGAGTGTTTATTAAGGAAAGTTAATTTTAAAAAAAAAAATATTATGGAAGAGGTATTACATTGAATCTATTTTCCTATAATATTCTAATATTTACATATATATTATATTTTATTCTTGTATAACTATCAAATTTAAATGAAGGGTTGATATATAGGTCATGTAATGATTGTACTCTTGATACAAGGGATAAAGGTTAAGAGGGACAAGGCTGCTGAATTTTATCAAGTCCACTACTTAGTATGTAGTCTTGAAATTCCTTGGACTTGGCTTAGTAATAATTGTGTAATCTACTTAGCTCTCCAATTGTATAATAAATATATTACATTTATATTTTATTTAATTATTAAGGGATTGTGAACAACATCATAAAAAATGTAAAGATTGTGCAAAATCCCAAATTACATTTAAAAATTCATGAACATTGTAAAAATTGTGCTAAAAATGTATAATTATCACTTTTCTAGCTTATCATGAAATAAAACTCCTCCTTCTGACACACCACATTGTCATGTCATATGAATAAGTCCACAATCTAATTTTCCACCTTCACCTTCAACATTAAAAAATATTCCCTCTCAAAATAATTAATCATATATTATTAAATGATAAACCTTAATTCATCAGCCAACCCTAAATTTTACAAGTATAGGGGCATGTTTATAAAGGCATAAGACCTACTCACTTGTAATAATGCTTGGAAACCCCCTAGCATCATTCAACACAGCTTATTTAATGTTAGATCCTATCTTGCATAGGACGTAACTTTTGATCCAAAAATTTGATTGATATTATTTTTTAAAATAAATATCTCAAACTATCCATGTAGTGGTAATCCAATTTATCCAATTAGATTTCATTTGTATGATTTTTGGTGTCAACATGAACCATCTAAGGATGAAAAATGTATTTCAATTTTATTTTCACTATTTTTCATAAGTATTTAAGATTTAATTATTTTGTATCTAAACTTTAACTAGAATTTTAATTCATCCTAGATATACATTTAGACATGTAGTGAAAGAGGTATAATTAGTAGGCCCATCCAAACTTTAGCATTTGTTTAAAATAACAAGTTTGGTTAATTGTAGTTCATTTTTTTTATTTAATATAATTTTTAGTTATGCATGAAAAATATATATTTGAGTAATAATTTATTTATTTAATTATTATTATATATTTTTTTAAGAATAATGAATAATTAAAATATATCAACATTCCTATGGATGATCCAAGAGTATGTATTGAAAAATTGAGACACTACGTTAATAAAATGCAGATTTTGTCCCTTCATAAATTAAAATATAATTTTACCTTCTACTCAAGAATTGTCTATGTAACTGTGTGATTTGGAATTAGTGTAGGCAATGTTGGTGGTAGAGGATGGAAATCCACACAAATACATTATATTTTAAACATATGTGGTGAAGAGGGCCACAAATCATCTGAATGTCTACACTATCATTAAAAATAAAGGAGATAAGAGGACCAACCAAGAGTGAATTTAGTTGAGGCTAAGGGATAATAATAAAATCCAAAAGTTTTGAAAAATTTAGGAGAGGATTAATATGATAATAATGATGATTGCTTTGAGGAAAAAGAAGACACAAGATAAAGATAATGGTGATTGAAAGATATGTACAAATGTTTTCCAAACCAAGTTTAGTTCAAGAAGTAAGGTATGTAAAGTTTTTATTGATGGTGAAAGTTATGAAAACATGGTATCAAAAAAAATGGTAGAGATACTATGTATTTAATATGAAAATCATCCCTATCCTTACCTTATTTGAATGTTTAAAAAAGGAAAAAAAGTTAGTAAATTGGTAAAAGGTGTTTAATCACATTTTATATAGGAAATACTTACAAGGATGAAGTATGGTGTGATGTTATCCCAATAAATGTATGCCATGTGTTTTTGGGAATCCCATTGAAATATAATAGGAAATAAATCCATGATGGAGAGAACAAAACATATATTTTTGGAAGGATGGATCAAATGTAGTTCTATTACCTCTTAAGGAAAATGATAGAATATGATAAGATCTTTTAAGCATTAATGGAAAATAAATAATAAGTGCATTTTGTGAAAATAACAATAGAATCATAAAAGGTATTGGAATAATATGTTAACATTATAATTGATTAGTATCTAGATGGTTTACCACAAAATGTAAATATTCAAAGTCACATTGATCTAATTCCAAAATGTGCTCTATCTAATCAAGTAGCTCACAATATGATCCCAAAAAACCATGAAAAGTTGAATAGGCATGTCATTAAACTGGTGAGAAAGTTGTAGTGACTAAGAACATATGTGTCCATGTGAAAATATTGCATTAATAGCTCCAAATATAGATAGAACATGGATCATGTGTGTATACAATAGTGTAATAGACAATATAAATATCAAATTAAATATCCTAGTCCTTGCATAAATGACATGATGGATGTGATTTTATGAGTTATGTAATTTAGTAAGATTGAGCTGTGGGGTACCTACTATAAAGTTTTGATTGAAAAAGGAGATGAACAGAAAATAACATTTGAGACTACAGATGAATTATATGAGTGTTTGGTGTTGTCAATTCGATTATCTAATAAATTTATAATGTTTGTGAGGATGATGAGCACAATTCTATGAGATTATATTGCTAAATTCATAATAGTCTATTTTTATGATATATCTATATTCAATAATAGTAAATTAAGGAATTGAAATATTTGAGAATGGTATTAACAATGTTAAGAAAGGAAAATCTCTATGAAAATTTGAAGAAAAAGTTTATTCAGAAGATTTTTGTTTTTTTAATTTATCATTTAATAATAGGGTGTATGAATAGGCAAAGAAAAGAAAAAGTTAATTTTTGAGTTGCCTACTCCAAAAATTATATACGATTTAGGAAGTTTTCATAGTTTACAAACCTCTTAAAGATAATTAATTACTAATTTTATTACTATTTTGTCACCAATAATAGATTAAATAAGGGGAAAGGAATGCATGTGTAAAAGAGTATCAATAGAAAGTTTCAAATTATTGAAGAATAAGGTAACATAAGCACTTATTTTGGCATTAAAAAATTATGGCATAGTGCTTGCAATGGATTATGATGTTTCACATGTGGGTGTTGGTGAAGTATTGAGTCAAAACGAAGGGACAATATTATAATATAATGATATGTTGAATGAAGTAAGGAAGAAATATTTTACATATGATATTAAATTTTATACCGTTATAGAATCACAAACATTGGAAGCATTACTTAACTTATAAAGAGTTTATTCTATTTCGATAACATGATTCCCTAAGGTATGTGAACACTCAAAATAAATTAAATCGAAGACATGCTAAGAGGGTAACTTTCTTCTAGGGATATAATTTTTTTTTGAAGTGTAAGTTAAGAAATCACAATTAGGTAGCAAATGCTTTGAGTAGGCATGTGGCATTGCTAACTACTATGGTGAGTGAATTAGTTGGATTTGAGAGTATAAATAAATTATATGATTCTAATCCATATTTTGGAAAGATTTTTGAATAATGTTGTAATCCATTAGCAAGTGAGATAGGTATTATTCATGATTTATTTTATTATTGGTAAAAAGTGGTTTTGAGAGAGGCCTGACCCTTATACAAAGAGAGAGAAATATATAGCATTGAATAACCATAATAAATATCAAAACAAATTAGAGTAGGTAATGGAATCCTGAAGGAATGAAAATAACCAAAATAGCCTACAAACATATTAAAAACATTAAAGAAATAACAAAAAGATAGGTAACCCTCTTCCACCACCCTCCCTTAATCCCACTCAAAACCACTCCCTTCCACCCTCCCCTACTCCCACTACCATTATTCGCACCCCCTCCCAATCCCCTTGAACTAGAGGTTAATAGTAAATTGGCAAACACTGATAGTATCCTACATATGATCAAATAGATCTTCACTTATATAGATGTGAATGATTCTCCCATCCACCCCCATCCTATCCCCTTCATCATCCAATCTAATCCTCTGCCCAAAGTTAATGAGATTATGGAAGACCAACAATATCAATCTAGATTGAGTAAGATCGATCATGAGGTTAAATTTGATAAATACATCCTTCAATGGTGTGTGAAGGACCAGAAAATATTTAATGATGAAATCAATAACTTAAGTCTCAATGATGGAATTTATTGTACCAAATCTGATCTCATTGAAATTTTCAATGAATTTCACCAAATCAAGGAAAGATTACATCATCTAGAAAAGTAAATTGTCTCTTTAAATGAAAATCTCAACACCTTAGTTAAATATATTAGACTCAAAGTGATGAAGAGTCTGAAAAGCATAGAAACACTAAAATCTCTTACCAAAGGAAAATAGGAAAATGTCAAATCCCACATAAAGGATAAAAAATTGAAGGGTATTACTGAAGAAAAGCTCGAGATCCATCCTAGTATAATTCAAACAATTCCTTTGAAGAATCTCACTTGAAATTGGTCCAAGGCCTATAAATATTGGATGGGCCTAATAATTTAGTCTACCAAATTTTTGTTGCTTATTTCTTGCTTTTTTAATGTCTACTTTTTGTTTCATTTGGATTAGGCACTATTATATCTTGTTTTTAGACCTTTTTTCCTCTATCATTATAAGGGGTAGGGCCCCCACATGAAACCCAATTTTACCAATATTAAAAAAAGACAATAAACCAATATAAAAATGATAGATAAATATCCATAATATTTATTAAATCTTTATCCATTTTAAATTATTCATCATGGAAATAAATGATGTCTTTGGCCTTGTCTAGATTAGAATCCTTTTCATGAATATTCTTCCCCTTCTCCAACATTTTTATCTTTTATTGGTTCTAACACTAGTTTGTTCTTCTTATTCTTTCCAATGATATCTTTCAATATATGAATACTTGTTGCATAATTTTTAATGTGCACTCTACTGAATTGAATTAGTTTTGTCATATCTTTCTTCGTCTTACCTCTTTCAATGTCAAACTGAATGATCCTTGCCTTTAACTCAAAAAAAAATTTAATTGTATTTTCCAATGTGTCTAGTGAATTTCCCTCATTATTTGAAATCATACCTTCATTGTTATTTTTTATATTCATCAAATTGTCTCTAAGAGTTTAATTATCTTTCATCAACCATTTTATAAAGTTTTTATGTGACAAAATGTCCTTTTCCACCAAGTTAAATCTTTCGTAGATATTATCATTGACTAAAATAGAAATTATCCTTATGTTTTTCCTTATTTTATCCTTAAGGTCCTTTATAAGATGATAAGGAAAACCATAATCCTCAAAAATATTATCTACTTTACCATCTTCCTTCCCATCCACCAAAAGACTTTGAAGGTCCCTATCTTGAGAGGACATCTATTAATTATATTTATTATCAACATATTTCCATGTATTAGCATATATTATTCCTTGTTTGAGATATTCAACCTTATCTATTATTCCTTGATATATGGATACAATAGGGAGTTTGACAGAACCAAAAATGCCCATCCTAGATATCCCAACCCCCTTATCACCAACGATTAGAGTACTAGAAGACCTATATTTTTTATATCAATTATCTTGATAATAGGAGTTAAACCAAAATATAGGTTCCCATTATTTTAATTGAATTTATAATTAAATTAAACATAATTATATAATATTTAATTAGAAATGCAAAAATTATGAAATTACTCTTTTAACAAGCACAACTAAAATCAAATTATTGAATATTATCATTGATTAAGGGGGAGATTATTGAGCATTGTCATTGACTATTGAGTTGTCATTGATGTCCAATATAATTTCATTGATTTTGAATGTTCTTGTGAAGTTACATGATCAAGTAATAGGAAACCAATGGCACATTGTTCTGTTGTTTATCAGTGTCATTCTTGTGATTACATTTCTCTTCTCTTCAGCGGTTCTAGTTTTTTTTTTAATTTTTTTTTGAAGTTTTTTCTTTTCTCTCTTAAAGAAGAGCTAGTGATGATAAAATATTAGTTGGAATTACCGACTGAGGATTTTTTCAAAGATGTCACTCGACATTCTAAATATAGAAGAGATAAGAGTTGCAAAAATAAAAAAATACTTCTTCAAAAAATTGGAATCATTCTCCTTCATCTTGAAAATAAAGATCAATTACAATGTATTAATAGAAATGCATGTGAACATGATTTTCTAATTATTGAGTAAAATATTTTAAATTTATCTAAATAATAATTTGCATGTAATAGAAAATAAAACTAACTCTAGCCTTTCTAAGGATTTATTTTTTCTAAAAAATATATTAACTAAAAATTAACTAACTGTCTAAATTTAGCTCCACAAAAAACTATTCATACAAACTAAATTTACACTAATAGTCTAAAAATAGAACTGAGTGAACTGCACTTCAGCATCACTTTTCAACATACTCCCCCTTGATGCTGAGCGGGCTCACAATTTGATCTATGAGTGTCAAAAACTGATCTGTTGCAACTGATTTCATGAAGATATCTACCAATTGTTCTTTAGTGTTGATGTATTTCAATTCTACTACCTTCATCTACACTAAATCTTAGATAAAATGATGCTTTAAATAAAAATGTTGTCTTGCTATGATGGATTGGATTCTTGGCCAATTTAATAGCACTAATATTATCACAAAAAATAACTGTGGGTTGAACTTGAATCTCTCCAATTTATTCAAGAAATTTTCTAAGCCATAATGCTTGTGTCCCTGTTGAAGTGACTGCATCATACTCTTCTTCTATAGAAGAAAGGGCAACTATACTTTTCTTCTTTAAGCTCTAAGTAATCAATCCATAACCAAAAGAAAAACAATTCCCAGATGTTGATTTTCAGTCATCCAAACTACCTCCCCAATCAAAATCACTAAAACCAACAAGATTGAACCTTTTAGAAGTGCAGTAATGAATACCAAAATCTAGAGTGCCTTTCACATACCTCAAAATTCTCTTGGCTTCCTTCGTATGTATTTTTGATGGCTCTATCATGTACCTTGAAATAAGTGAAACTGAATAAGCAATATCAGGCCTTGTATGAATTAGAAACATTAAACTTCTGAGAATACTTCTATAGGCTATCTCATCAACTCTTTCAGCACTATCATCTCTACACAACATAGCTCCATGAGCAACTAGAGTTTAGACTTGTTTACAATCAACCATATCAAGTTTCTTTAACATATCTTTAGCATACTTTGTTTGACAAATGAAAATTTTATTCTCCCTTTGATAAACCTCCATTCCTAAAAAATATTTCATAAGGCCTAAATTTTTCATCTCAAATTCATTCATCATGAAAACTTTAAATTCATCCTTCATCATAGAACTGCTACCCATATACAACAAGTCATCAACATACAAACTTACAAATAGAATATCATTACCTTCTTGTTTGTAGTAAAGGGTAGGTTCACTCTTACTTCTTTGAAATCCATTCTCTTGAAAATATCCATCAATCCTAGCATACCATGCTCTTGGTGCTTGTTTGAGGCCATACAAATCCTTCTTTAACTTCTAGACATGATTTTTTTCCCCTTGCACTTCAAAACCTTATGGCTGTTCCACATATACTTCTTCTAAGTACCCATTCAAGAAGGCACTTTTCACATCCATATGATGGATGCTCTAATTATTTTGAGCTACAAATGAAATCAGCATTCTAATGGTCTATTGTCTTGCTATTGGTGCAAATGTCTCTTCATAATCAATGCCATACTTTTGAGTGAAGCCTTTAACAACTAATCTCACCCTATGCCTTTCAACACTTCCATCATTGTTATACTTAGTCTTGTAGACCCATTTGGTGCCAATCTTATTCTTGTCATGTGGAAGCTTTGTAAGCTCCCAAGTGTCATTCCTGTGAATAGAATCCATCTCTTCTTGCATTGCTTGCATCCAAACCTCATTAGTATATACATCTTCAAAACATGATGGTTCAAAATCAACCTTTGCAAGTAAATAAAAATTTAGTGTCTCACCTCTTGGATTTTCTTCATGTGCTTGATTTGAACTCCTTTGATAAATGTCACTCAATCTTCTTACCTCCCTTGTAGAACTAGGACTTGAATCTGGACTTACGCTTGGAATTGAAAAACTAGATGAGGCGTTACTTGGTGGATTTGTAGCACTTGGAATAGAAATATTAGTGGGATGCCCATGATCAATATCATCCATAATAACTTCATTTAAAATAAATTTTGACTTCTGCATATGGCCTTTTTGATGACCATAAACTCCCCCTTCATCAAAAATCACATCTCTTGAAGCAATAAGATTATTAGTGAGAGGATTATATAACATATAAGCCTTACTTTCCTCGCTATATCCAAAAAAAATACATGACTCACTTTTGGGATCTAACTTTTGCCTCTTTTGATCAGGAACATGAACATAGGCTAAGCAACCAAAAACTTTGAAATAATTAACATTTGGCTTTTTCTCATACCAGGCTTCATACTGAGTCATCCTATCAAGTGCACTAGTGGACTCTGATTGAGAATATATACTGCTGTAGCAACTGCATCTCCCCAAAAAGAATTACTTAATCCCTTTGTTTGTAGCATGCTTCATGCCATCTCCATCACTGTATGATTCTTCCTTTCAGCTACACCATTTTGTTGAGGTGTGTATGCAGTGGTGAGTTATCTTTTAATGCCATGCATATCACAATAACCTTGAAAGGATTTTGAAAAAAATTCTCCTCCACGATCAGTCCTTAAGCATTTTATTTTTCACCCTTTGTCATTTTCTACAAGGGCTCTAAACCTCTTGAATGTCTTAAGAGCTTCACCTTTGGTCTTCAAAAAATAAACCCAACACTGTCATGAGTAATCATCAATAAAAGTAATGAAATATGATGATTTACCCAAACTCTTTATCTACATAGGACCATAAATGTCTGAATGAACTAACTAGATTGGATAATGGGCCCTCCATGCATTGCCTTTTGGAAATTTCTCTCTTGCATGTTTTCCTTTAGCACATCCTTCACAAACTTCCTTGTGCCTCAACCTTAGATAAACCAAAAACTAATGCTTTTGATGTTAGAATATTCAAACTATGAAAATTTAAATGCCCATACCTGAGATGCCACAACCAACTTGTATCCTCATATGCCATATTGACAAGGTTCTTATTATGTTCACCAAACTTCAATGGAAACATCCTATTCTTTGTCATAGGCACAATTGTTGCCACCCTATTTCCTTGATTCTTATCATAAATTATACATTGTTGATTTTCAAATACAACTTTATAATTCTTCTCACATAATTTTCCAACACTCAACAAATTATGATTTAAATTTGGAGTGTAATAAATGTCTTTAACACTCTTCATACCTTCTTTTGTATGGACTTCCTTAGCTCCTTTTGCAACAACCTCCAATGATTTGTCATCACCAAGTTTGATCTTGGATTTAAAACTTTTATCCATTATAGAAAAAAGTTATTCATTCCCTAACATGTGGTTAGAACATCTCGAATCTAAATACCAAACATCTTTAGAAATATTTTTAGCTTTGTCATAAGATAAAAATAAATTATCTAGAGTATTCTCATCACCTTCTTGAGCATAATGAATGCTTTTACCATTATTAGCTTATTTTAATCTACACTCATAATTAAAGTGGCCATACCTGTTACATTGATAACACTGGATATTTATTTTATCAAATCAGCCTCTACCTCTTCCTCTGAAACCACCTCTTCCTCGAAAACCACCTCTACCTCTATTTCCTCTTGAGTAATTCTGATTTTGACCTCTACATTGGCCTTGATTACTTTTGATGCTACTATTGGCATCTTCATTCTTTGTGATTTGTAATTTTGAGGAAAAATCTTTCTCATCAATTTCTCCAAATGAATCTCTTAATCTTTCTTCATGAGACATCAAAGATCCAACTAGATGATCAAATTGAAGGGTAGACAAATTCTTGCTTTCTTCTATGATTATGGAAATATGGTTCCACCTTGGTGTGAGGGTCCTCAACACCTTTTCAATCACAACCTCATTGTTCACAATTTCACCAAGTGTAGCCATCTTATTGACCACATCTTTTACTCTGACATAATAGGTACTCACACTTTCAGCTTCTTGCATCTTCAAATTCTTGAATTCTCTCTTTAGTGTCTATAACTTAACAACTTTGACTTGATCAGTACCTTGGTAAGCTTCTTTTAGAGTCTTCCAAGCATCCTCTACTATCTTTGCTCTTGCAATTTGTAGAAATAGGCTCTTATTTAGAGCTATTTGAATATGAAATAAGGCTTGAGCATTCTTCTTCTTATCCTCCTTCTTAGCTATTTTATCATTTGCTATGAGGGCATTCCAATCAGCTAGCTCTGCATAACCTGTTTCAATAATCTCCCACAAATTTTTTCCAATAAAAAAAGTTGTCATTTTGATACACCAATAATCATACTCATTTCCATCAAATTTTGGAATGGGCAAGGAGTTAGAATTTGACATGATAATTTTTTGGCAAAATTCCAACTACTAAATCTTTAACCCAAAAGAAAAATACCTGATCTGATACAAAATGTAAATTTTTTAAATAAAATTAAATCATAGCCAAATATATGCAATATTCATAATACAAAAGAGATAAGAGTTGAAAAAATAAAAAATAATTCTTCAAAAAATTGGAATCATTCTCCTTCTTCTTCTTGAAAATAAAGATCAATTACAATGTAAAAATAGAATTTCATGTGAACATGATTTTCTAATTATTGAATAAAATATTTTAAATTTATCTAAATAATAATTTGCATGTAATAGCAACTAAAACTAACTCTAGCCTTTTTAAGGCTTTATTTTTTCTAAAAATATATATTAACTAAAAATTAACTAACTGTCTAAATTTAGCTCCATAAAAAACTACTCATGCAAACTAAATTTACACTAATAGTCTAAAAATAGAACTAAGTGAACTGCACTTCAGCATCACTTTTCAACATACTCCCCCTTGATGTTGAGCGGGCTCATAATTTGATCTTTGAGTGTCAAAAATTGATCTGTTACAACTACTTTCATGAAGATATCTGCCAATTGTTCTTTAGTGTTGATGTATTTCAATTCTTTTTTTAAATTTAATTAAACATGATTATATAATATTGAATTAGAAATGCAAAAAATATGAAATTACTCTTTTAACAAGCACAACTAAAATCAAATTATTGAACATTATCATTGATTAAGGGGGAGATTATTGAGGATTGTCATTGACTATTGAGTTGTTGTAATAAGTGTTGTCATTGATGTCCAATATAATGTCATTGATTTTGAATGTTCTTGTGAAGTTAAATTGAGTTGTTATGCCAACATAGTGTGTATTATTGCTATTTGAAGAGTAGTGATGTGAGAGTATTATTTGAATTGAGAAATATAATTGAGAATAAGCATGTGTGAGTATAGGTTAGTGTGTCAAGAATTTTGATCCTATAATTCTTTTTCCAGACATTTTAATATGGTTTGTGTAGGTAGCAAGATGAAATGAGTGAGTTCTAAAGAATAAATTATATGCTCTGAAGATGTGTAAGAAGTTTTGAAGATGATCCAAATGATTTATAAAGATGAGAATGCTTATAAGAATGATTTAAAGTGATTGATCATGAAAGAGGTTATATATTATTTTACATGAGGTTTTGAAGGCCTTACAGAAGATTAAAAGGTCAACTCCAAAGAACTATGTATGCAACTTTGAAGATGCTATGAAGATCCTTAGTTGAGCTCTAAAGATTTATTAAAAACTCCAAAGATGATCTATTGAAGTTATAAAGAAGAGTGATTTTATGAGGTTTATTGATCATACACAAGAGGCATTGGAAAATTGGAGCGTTTCAAGGTAAAGTCTATAGGGTGGCTAGAAGGTTAGATTCAAGGCCTAATGAGACTTGAAGGTCAAGGTATAAAAATCAAAAAATGAGATGGTGGCTAGATGGGGTATCAAGATCAGTTACCATGAAATGGATGAGAATGTGATCATTAATATATGTTATTAAAGTTTTTTTAAGTAGGTGTATGAAGTTTCAAGACATGGTTTGCAAGAACATGCTTAAAAAAGTGTTTCAAGGTTTTTTGCGTGCATAGAATGAAGAATTGTCTAATCGAGAAGTTTTTTCAAGTGATCATTGGCATGTGTAAAATATGCATGAGAATATAATATATTAATATAAAATAAGGAAGGGTTATATATCAATGTCTCAAGCCTTGGTTTCTAGAAAGAGGATCTAATTTTTATGAATGATTGTTAAGACTTAAAGTTGGTCTAAACCCTCATGGAAATCTAACAATGACTTGATGTTGAACATGTTATTATAAAGAGATAAGAATGGTTTGATAGATATGTAATTTGAGGATGAATTAAACTCTCCCAGGCACCTTCAAGAATGATTAGTTTCTTAGGTTAGAGAGCAGACCCTACAAAAAAGTGCTCATATTTCAAAGATTTAGTGTAAAAGATAGAGTTTACCAAGTCAAAGTTGATAGGTGGATGAAGTCCAGAGTGTGATAATTTTATTTATTATTAATTAAGAATTATATATAGTTTATATATCTCAAAATTGAAAATTTGGTGATCCAAGCTGACCAGTTGCTAATAGACCTAGTGGTGTAGATATTAAGAAAATCAAGCAGAAGTGAACAGATGATTCCTGATGTGTTTTCATGTAAGAGTGATGCATTGAAGTGCATGATGAGATTTTTTTAACTTGAATAATATATAAATTATTTTTATAATATTGTAATTTAGTGTAATAGGTTGGAACATTGAAGCCAAAATGGCTTCTATGATAGAATAGAGTCTATGAGAGAGAAGATCAATAGATTGGTCTACAAGACCAATAGTTTCCATTATAAATTATGATATGCTTGATGGAGGTTGATATGAGGATGATATAAGATATTTTTCATGCATTTAAATACCTTAAGTATACACAATCAAGTGTCATAAGTTCATATTTCCTTGACTATATTTTGGAGTTAGTTGGCAGTTTTGAGTGAACATCTTGCAGAGAAGAGTTTGAGACTGTATACCCTGATTTGAAGCATTAGATGAAGTTTTTGATGAATTTAAGGTTGTGAGGTTTCTTAATATTTAATTTTTTTCCATGTTTTTTTGGAAAAGTGAGTATATGCCTCAATTGTTAAAGACATAGTCATTGTATATGCATAGGCCTTTTATGAACAATGTTTTGAAAAAGGTTCAAGTGATAGTTGGACCTAAAAGGTGTTATGGACCCAAAATGAAGTTTATTAAGGCTATTTGAGTGGAATATTATGTTTTCCTACCATGTAAGTTTTTTTAATATGGTTCAATAAATATCAAAGATTAACATCTTGTTAAGAAGGCCTATTAGTTATCCTGAAAGCCTAAAAGAGGAGTAAGGGATAATTGAGCAATGACTAACCTAATGTATTGATTTATTCATGATTATAGCATGTTATTTTAATATAATAATACCTAATTTATGGATGGCCTAAGAAAATAAGTATGTGTCTGACTAAGAAGGATATGATCAATTGATTTGTATAAAAGCAAGGAAATTTAGGCCTATTTTGGGTGCTAAGAGAGTAGAAGAGAATAAGAAAATGATATACATCATTGGTGATCTGAAATAGGTCATTTGGACCATCATATAAGTTTTATGAATATATATTATAGGTTCTACATATAAGGATCAAGGTCAAAGGACCTAATCAAGCCTTGAAGAGGGATATATGAGCCAAGAAGGTTGAAGGCCAGTTTGAGATGGATAGTTTTGGGCAAAGCACTGAATGAGAAGATCATCATACATTGTATGATAAATAAGTGTTTTTTAATTTTATCAAATAATTAGGTGGCTGATTTGGTGCTAGTCATCTAGGGGGCTAGTGCCTCCTTGCAAGTGGGTGCTGAGATAGTTGGGGTTGGTACTCTATGTAGAGTTGGTACTTTACTAAAGATTGATATTTGTATTATAGGACTATATTCTATTTGTTTCATCAGTGGATTTTATTTCCCTTGAGGTTTTCCTATGTATATGTTGTGCTCATGTGTTTTATGCACTTATGCTTTGATGCTTATGCTTGCTAAGATGTACATGATTTTTAGAATAGTTCATGTATGATTAAGTGGAATTGAATGAATTTTTTTGAATACTAATTCACCCTCCCCTCTCAGTCATATTTTTTCTAGTAATTGGTATCATAGTTTGGTCCTTTGAAGTAGGTTTGAAAACCTAAAGGATATCCTAAGAAGCAAGGATGACTAGCCAATAAGCTCAAGGTTTTTTCTCTACCAGTAAGGCTCCATTATTCAATGGATCTAACTATATCTTTTTTAATGTCAAAATAAAGATATATCTAGTGTCAAAAGGACATGATATTTGTTAGTCATTTATGGATGATTATATTACACCTCCTATTCCACCAAAAGATGAAATAGGTAAGAAGGCTAGTGAAAATAACTTCAAGGCAATGAATAATAATAATAACAATAATAATAATGAAGGAAATTATCATTAAAAATAAAAAGAGTTTTTATACCAAAGAAGACAACTAATCTTATTTGAAGCATTAGATGAAGTTTTTGATGAATTTAGGGTTGTGAGGTTTATGCATATGTAATTTGTTTCCATATTTTTTTGGGAAAAGTGAGTATATGCCTCAATTGTTAAAGACATAGTCATTGTATATGCATAGACCTTTTATGAAAAATGTTTTGAGAAAGGTTCAAGTGATAGTTGGACCTAAAATGCGTTATGGACCCAAAATGAATTTGGTTAAGGTTATTTGAGTGGAATATAATGTTTTCCCACCATGTAAGTTTTTTTATATGCTTCAAGAAATATCAAAGCATAACATGTTGTTAAGAAGACCTAATAGGTCTCCTTAAAGCCTAAAAGAGGAGTAAGGGATAATTGAGCAATGGATGACCTAATGTATTGATTTATTCATGATTACAACATGTTATTTTAATATGATAGGACCTAATTTATAGATGACCTAAGAAGATAAGTATGTGTCTGACTAATAAGGATATGATTAATTGATTTGTATAAAAGTAAGGCAATTTAGGCCTATTTTGGGTGCTAAGAGAGTAGAAGAGAATAAGAAAATGATATACATCATTGGTGATTTGAAATAGGTCATTTGGACCATCATATAAGTGTTATGAATATCTAATATAGGTTCTGTATATAAGGATCAAGGTCAAAAGACCTAATCAAGCCTTGAAGAGGGATATATGAGTGAAGAAGGTTAAAGGCCAGTTTGAGATGGATAGTTTTGAGAAAATTGATGAAGGAGAAGATCACCATATGTTGTATGAGAAATAAGGGTTTTTGAAGTTGATCAAATAATTAGGTGGCTGAGTTGGTGTTGAATCATCTAGGGGGTTAGTGCCTCCTTGAATGTGGGTGCTGAGATAGTTGGGGTTGGTACTCTATGTAGAGTTGGTACTTTACTAAAGATTGATATTTGTATTATAGGACTATATTCTATTTGTTTCATCGGTGGATTTTATTCCCCTTGAGGTTTTCCTATGTATATGTTGTGCTCATGTGTTTTATGCACTTATGCTTTGATGCTTATGCTTGCTAAGATGTACATGATTTTTAGAATAGTTCATGTATGATTAAGTGGAATTGAATGAAATTTTTTGAATACTAATTCACCCTCCCATCTCAGTCATATTGTTTCTAGTAATTGGTATCATAGTTTGGTCCTTTGAAGTAGGTTTGAAAACCTAAAGGATATCCTAAGAAGCAAGGATGACTAGTCAACAAGATCAAGGTTTTTTCTCTACCAGTAAGGATCCATTATTCAATGGATCTAACTATACCTTTTTTAATATCAAAATGAAGATATATCTAGTGTCAAAAGGACATGATATCTATTAGTCATTTATGGATGATTATATTTCACCTCCTATTACACCAAGAGATAAAATAGGTAAGAAGGCTAGTGAAAATAACTTCAAAGCAATGAATGATAATAATAACAATAATAATAATGAAGGAAGGAAAGGATCATTAAAAAATAAAAAGAGTTTTTATACCAAAGAAGACAACTCATCTGATATAAGTGATTAAAAAACATCTGACAGTGATGATGATAGTAATGAATTTGATCATGACAATAGTGAAACTTTGTCCATAGGCATAAAATCAGATAATTAGGGTTGTTCAAATGGGAAAGACCTTATGGTTGATGTAGAATCAAATGAATAAGTATACTATGATATTGAAGAAGGAGAAGCTGAAGTGGATCATGAAGTTGAGCTTATGAGTATCTTATAAGAATTAAAGTTTGTGAAGAAGAAGAATAAGAAACTAAAGTCATTAGTTTAGGACTATAAGGAGAAGATTAGATTATTTGTGAAAACGCTAAGCAACACTTTCAAGGAGTAGGAAGAGATAATTTAGCAAGTAGAAACCCAGATGGATATTGTGATAATAAGCCTAAAGGCTAAAGAGGAATATTGCAGTAAATATGAAACTAAATTAAAATCTCTAAAATCTAAGTTATATCAAACATCCAGGATAGTGAAAAGTTTTGTGAAATTTGAAAAGAGCACTGAGGATCTAGATGATATCTTGAGTATTCAAAAATATATAAGTGATAAGATAGGGCTTGGTTTCAAATAAGACTAAAAGGAGGTACCTTAAGTGAAGGAGAAGACTATTGAATATAATAAGGTCAACATGAAAAGACCAATCAGGGAACCTAATGCCATAAGGTATGTTAATTACTTCAATGGTTTCTATTTTACATGCAGTCAATTTGGTCATAGAGCAAAAGAATGTAGAAGACCCTCAAAGAATGAGTATTCATGAAACTATGGAAGGAGTCAAAATTCAAAAAAATCAAATGGTATATATAAGGTGGCCTATTAAAACTATCATAATGTAAGACACATTGCAAGATTCTATTCTAACAAAGTTATAAGATCATCAAGTCAAAAAAGGATCTTTGAAGCTCTTATAGTATAGGAAAGAAGGAAAATAAATGTATCAAAAACAAAGATAGTAAATATAAGTCATGATCACTCTAAAAGAACAAGTAGACTTCTTGTCGAGATAAAGCATGCCCTAGATGTAAAATCAAGTAAGGAATGTCTATTATCTACTCATATTGATGATCAAATAGTTGATGATAAAATCAAGCCTATAGTGTCAATCAAGTCTATAAGGATGTTGAAGAATATTCAGTCTTGTAAGAGTATGGAGATCTAGAAATATCTTGAGTTCATGTTGTTTTAGTTCCCTATGAAAAGGGATGGATCCATTAAGCTTCATGGAGACATTATTCTATCAACAGAAGCATGCGGTTGTAATCAAAGAATGTTTGGTTTTGAGATGATTCTAAGTTGTCTATGTTGCAAGCAAGGAGATGAAGATGGATACTATCCATTCTTATGTTGATAGATCTATGGTTTGAAGAATATAAGGCATCATGATGATAGACCTAAGGCTATTATCAAGTATCTGAACTCAAATTATATACAATTGGTATATGAGAGATAAGCTTTTTGATATGTATTTGTTTGAGTAGTTGTGTTTGATATGAGAAGACAAATGGGGAGTCCCTAACTCTTCATTTAGTATCAAGTATGAGATAGCCTTGTTTATAGTCAAAATTTTGATCTTCTTCAGTCCTATCAAGGAAGGTAAGTGATACAAGTTTCTAGTTCTTTGAAAGAAGATATGCTTGGTCTAAGGGGGATATTTTTAGATTTGAATTCTTTGTCAAGAAAGTGATTGATTTTTAATATGGATGGATTTAAGGAGATATTGTGTCTAAGATATTTCATTAACTTAATTTGTTAATATTTTGATGAATCAACTAAGAGAGTGACCTGATTGAAAGAAGTTTTCTAGAATGGTTGTCATAGGTGGTAGGCATAGTTTCTGAAGATTATGTGTCATCTAGTGTCTTTGAGAGACAGTATCAACTTAAATATAAAGAGTATGATTTAAGTATTTACAAGTAAACCTTAATGTCTACTACCAATAAAATCATGGTGGATGTTTGGCTTGAGGGATAACTGTTCAGATTATTGGCTGAGCTTGATCTATGTTGAAGTGATCTTGTAATATGAATTCATTTTGAAAGAGATGATAGTTGTGGAAGACCTTTGCCATTAATCTGAAAGGGGGAGAAAGATCATAAAATATAAAAAAATGAGAAAGATAAGAAAGGGAGAAATAAAAGGCAAGATTAGAAAGGATGAAAAAACTAAAGAACCAAGTCTAAAAAATGTTTTCCATTAATAGTGGTTGACATAGTTTTCTGAGTGTGTTCACAATCAATGACAAATGGAGAGATTATTAAGCATTGTCACTAATTATGGGTGATATTGCTAAACATTTTCATTGACTATTGACTTGTTATAATAATTATTCTCATTAATGTGAAATATGATGTCATTGATGTCAAAGGTTTTTGTAAAGGTGCATGATCAATTAATCTTTGAGGTATGTATATTGTTGTCCCCCAAAAATATCACTCATTATTGGGACAACATTTGAACTATTTTGGTCCTACAAACCAAAATAGTCCCTTCCCTTTTCAAAATTTATCCTAGGCATTCAAATTCCTCATTTTTCAAGCATCTCAAAAATCTATGAACTCTGCAGGCTTAAATCTATGGACTTTATAGGCTTAAATCTATGGACTCTACAGGCTTAAATCTATGGGCTCTGCAAGCTTAAATCTATGGACTCAGTAGGAAGAGAAAATCTATGGACTCTGTAGGCCAAGTGCAATGGGATTTATAGGTTGATTTCTATAGACTTGATTTCTATGGACTCTATAGGTAGGTTCATTTCTACAGGTTCAAAGGCTTCGGCAGGCGGGTTCAACTAAAAGAATCAGTTTCTAACACTTGGTCATTTTCAAGATTGGTTCAGTGCCTTAGTTCAATCAAAAATGTCTATCAGAAAGCATTCAAGCAAAAAAGGCTTGAACCATTGAACCATTGAACCATTAAACCATTGAACCACTTTGGTTCAAAGGTTCAATGAGTTCAAGGTTCAATCGGTTCAATGCTTTCAGTTCAATCGGTTCGTCTGCTTTGTTTCAAGATTGGTTCATCCTTTGGTTCAATCAAATGGTTCATCAATTGGTTCAAGGCTTTGTTTGAACCATTGAACCAAAGCTTGGTTCAACGTTTGGTTCAACATATTTTGGTTCAAAGGCAGGTTCAAACACATGGTTCAAAGGCTTTGTTTGAACCGTTGAACCAAAACTTGGTTCAATGGTTGGTTCAAATAAATGGTTCAATGACTTAGTTCATCCACTTGGTTCATTTAATTGAACCATCAGCTTGAACCATTTTGGTTCAAAGCTTGGTTCATCGACTTGGTTAAACATTTGGTTTAACCAAGCAGTTCATTGCCGTGGTTCAATGAAGTGGTTCAATGGAGTAGTTCACTCAGACGGTTCAAAGGAGCAATTCAAATGCAAAAGTTCAAAGAGCCTCCTGAAGGACAAAGTGCCCTTGCGGAGGGCACTTGGATGACAAAAGTACCCTTTAGAAGGGTCATTTTTGCATCACCTCAAAAGGTAAATTCTTTCAAATTTTTATTTAAGGCATTTGAAAAAGACTAAGGCAAGAAGTAATTCCTTTGGACAAAAAGCCCAAAATAATTCAGAGAAGCTGTGGGTAGAAAGCGTGAAGAAATAACCAAGGAAAAAGTGATAGGAACATTTTCCGCAGACTTTTTATCTGTAGGAAATTTTTGCAGACTTTTTGTTCATGGGAATTTATCCAAGGAAAATGCCTGCAGGAAAACCACAAAAGGCCACTGAAGGACCCCGAAGGGTAGTTTCCCTTGCAGGGGACTCCCAGCTACCGAATAGGACACTTCCCTGAAGTTGAAGGGTCACCTTCCCTTTAGGAAGATGTAAAACAAGAAGCCTGAAGGCTATTCAAAGACTGCATAAAGGGTAGATACCTCGTAGAGAGCTCTTCTCAACCCAAAGAGGATCATTTATTAAGGCTTGAAAGGGCAGATTCTTTCTAGGAAAGTGCCAAATAGAAAATCCAAAGAAGGACCAAGGGGTGACGCACTCGAAGATGTCAAATTCAATACAGTGAACTAGTCGTTAAAAACATAGTGACGGGTGCGTGAATGTCAATTTTAAAGCTCATAAAATAGCTGTTGATCCTTTGAATCTACAAACCTAAATGCATTCATAAGCTTTAAGGCAAAGACAAGCAAAAAGCAAGGAAGGAACAAAACAACAAATTAAATCTAGGACCTGATTCAATTAACCACAAAAGGAGGAATGATGAAGGTAAGATCAGATTGCTAGGTGGACATTGAAAGTTACAAACTTTCAATAGCATGACTTGTTTCTATGCATTGATAAAATCAAATGGGTAAATGCCCTTAAGTTCCAGCCTATCTTCTTAATAGATTCCAATGCAACATGATGTGTTACTGTTCTCGAGTCCTTCTTGAAGTGGCTATATAAGGGACTTTCTTTTATTGTAAATATATCTCTTTTTGACAATCAGAATGAAACTCTGCCCAAATTGAAAGGCACTTCTGAGACTTTGAGCTCAGTTTGTTGATCATATTTTGTTATTAGAATAAGAAATCAAGTTATTTTTTAGACTTTGTGCTATGATATCTTTGTTGTTGGGAAAAATATTATTTTGTCTTTTTCCTTAATATATCTTTTGTTCCTTTAATTCAACAAGTAGAATTAGTGACAACAGTCAGGAAGGTGTCTTGAAGAGTCAAGTGTGGAGATACTTTGTGCCCCCATAATTGCCTTTAGTGTGTTTTCTTTTCATTTCTATGTAAAGGACCTTGGGATGACTTTGTGCCCTCATTGTCCTTCATATCTTACTCTTGAGCAATCTAGGTGGAGACTTTGTGCTGCATCTCAATTTGCTAGTTATTACATCCTTTGATACATTTTGCATTTACTACCAGGAGTATTCTTGTGGTTTGCTGAATAGTACTTCTAAAAGAAGAGGAGTGTTGTCTATCATTTCCCTTGAGTTTTTCCTTTGATTTGCACACATCATCTCTGAAGAAAGAGAGATGGATGGTTTGTCCTACCCTTGAGTATTATTTTTTGTTTATATATATATATATACATATATATATAGGGAACCTCCCCTTGATGAGAGGAGAGATCAGTCCCCTTCTGATGTGGTAAAACTACACATTTGGATGACTAATCTTCCTACTTTGGCTGATCAGACCTATTTTGTTTATCAGTATGTTGATCGACAAAATATTCAACCAAGAGTTTTTGGTGACTCTGCTGGGGATATAAAATCCATTATCCATTTATAATCTATCCATTCACCTCCACACTAACTGGAAAATAATACACAGTTTAAAGCCTCAAGATTTAACTGAAGCAAGGTCAATTCTTTTCCATTTTTGTTTCACAATCTGGCAGATTCAAGGTATACACGAAGCCAAAGGGATAAAGGTATCATTGACCCTGTATTCCAATTGGTACAGAAAAGTGATTTTTATTTGTTTCCTTCACCATCTTGTCTCCAATGAACCAAGAGTTTTCCTCCTACTAAAGTCAAATCTCCATTGCCAGAGGAAGTATCTACTTCTACTGTTGATAAAGCTTTGCCAATAATCACTCCTCTGAGATTTGTTATCCCTCCTTTTCATAATCCTACAATGGCAGTTCAAGGCCCTTGGGGTAATTCTTTTGGTCCTCTCAATCTTACTCCACCTCTACGTGAGCTTCCACACAGTTCAAGGAAGAATTTACCTAAATTCTATGGTGATGGGAAAGTTCATCTTGATGAACACATTGCAGCCTTTGGCATAGCTTGTGGAGTAATCGGAGTAGAATTTGAAGATGTAGCAGTTAGGCTATTTGTAGAAACACTACAAGGTGATGCTATAGATTAGTTTTATCATCTACAGGCTTGATCAGTAACTGATTATAATACTCTCAAAGCTAAGTTTGAAGCTAGATTCAAACCTAAAGAAGATGCACATGCACTTTTGGCTCAACTTACACAGATGAAGAAAGAGCCTTACGAGCCTATGAGAGACTTCATAGCCAAATTTGACAAACTAAGAAATAGAATTCCTATAATAGCTTGACCTATAGCTGAGAATCTCAAATGCTTTTTCATTAATTCTCAGCTACTTGAAGTAAGTTTTCTCTTGAGACGTGCTAGTCAAATAGATCTTGTTGCAGCTCAACATTTGGCCATTGAATTAGAAGATGATCTCATCTTAGTAGGGAAGATAAGAAGAGATCCAAATAGAAATAGAGCTTCATCATCCTCTGAATATGCATCTATAGGCACCATAGATCCAATGGTGTAGAAATTGGCAAATGAGTTACTTTCTCTCAAAAAGAAAATGGCTCAAGGAATGTCTTCTACTCCTTCATACATAAGGACATTTCCAAATTAGTCATATCAAGGCAATGCTACCAGGAATCAAGGGCAACAGAATCACCTTCCTCCCCCACAAGGTAAACTTACCCTGGAAGCTCTTCCAACCAATTCAACAATGGGATATCTTGAAGTAGAATCAAAGTTCTCTTTCCAGCCTAAATTAAATCAAGAAAATGACATTGATCTCCTTAAAGACAATCAAGAAGAATCAGCTGGTGACTCTAACATTAGTTTTTTGAACTATCAGGATGAACCTAAAAATAAAGGAAAAGCTTTTGATGGATCATATGCAGTGTTTACCAGGTCCAAGAATTAATCAGTCCAACAAGCTGATAAAGGGAAGACAAAAGAGCAACCACAACCACTAGTCATGATTGCTAAGCGTGGAACCATTCTGCCTTTTTAGTCAAAGGATCTGATAATCACCCAAAAAGCAAATACATTAATTTTGCCTTCCCCTTCTAATTCAAATTTGTAAACTAGCCCACCTCCCATCCCTCCTAAAACTCAGAAAGTTAAAATACCTTTCTCTGTACCTAGCTTAATTTTAGCCATTTGACATAATCGATCATGTAAAAAAGACAAAAATACAAATGTCTGAGTTCAAATATTTGTAGTCCAATCTTGATCAATTGAATAAGCTAGTCCAATATGTTAAGAACCAAACCATCTTTGTAAGACAAAAGGCTAAAAAGGTAACTAATGATTCTCCAAAGAACATGCCTATTCTAAATAATTTGGTCATTACTCCCCCAGCTGCTCTTGGAAAAATAGAACTTTTCTATATTTCCCTATTAATTAATGGCCACAATCTGACTAACTGTATTATAGACTCAGGAACATATAATAATGTCATGCCTAGTAAAGTAGCTGAGTCTCTTGGTCTCACACTGACCAAGACATTTGGGAGATGTTTATCCATGGGGAACAAGCAAGTACCATTACTGGGGCAAATCAAAGATGCCTAATTTGCATTTGCAACCTTTCCAGACAAGAGAATCAAGATGAATGTCTTGGTTTCTGACATCATAGAAGCCTATGGCATTTTGCTTAGATGAAATTTATGCAAAGATGTGGGAGGAGAACTAAGAATGGATCTATTTGAGGCAAGGATCCCTGTCCAAGGCATAATGAAGAGGTTGCTCCCTAAAAAGGAGGCAAAATATGTGGTCACCCAGACATTAGCCCCTGAAGCTCAAATTATTTTTGAATCCATAGGTATGGGTAACTATTTTCTATCTATAGATGAAGTGAATGAAACACTTGATATAATTCTTGAAAGTGTCAACTCAAAAATTAGTTCAATAAGAATAGTAGAAAAACTAGTAGGCTGCAGTATAAACTAAGAAGGATCCTCCATCTCTGTTAAAGGAAAGTCTAAAGAAAAATCAGTATCAAATGAGATATGGACATTAGAATTTGATGGTAGTTGTTATTCTACCAGTTCAAGATCCAGGATTGTGTTGATATCTTCTCAAGGAGATATGTTTCTTTCATCTTACAAATTACAGTTTAGCAACACTAGCAATATAGCTGAATATGAATCTTTGTTGCTTGGCATGAAGGTTGCTCAAGACAAAGGCATCAAGTTTCTTCATGCCAAAGGGGATGCTAAATTAGTGGTTTGTCAAGTGAGGAACTTATACCAAACCAAGAATGAAAGATTACACCACTACCATAACTTGGTTTGGGATCAAATTAAAAAAATTGATGCTTTCAGCATTTCTGCTATACCCAGAGAGTCTAATGACAGAGCTGATGCACTTGTTGTTTCAGGAACTCTTTTAGTTCCTCATTTAGATTTCAAAGAAGATAGGTATATTATTGAGCTGGTCTATAGACCAAGTGTTCTTGACAATGCTGATCATTGGCAAGTATTCAATGATGATCATCAAATCATTGCCTTCCTGGAATGAAAAGACAATTTTGAACAACTATGTTTTGAAGGCAGTGAATCTCAGAAGAATGAATCTGTCTCTGAATCTAGTTCAGATATAAATGAAGAATTCTTATAGCTAAAAGGAAACAAAATTCCTAAAGGCCTAGTTTTTCTTGAATTTTTTTTTGACAAACATGATAGATTCATCAAACAATAGCAAATAGACTCGAGTTTCTATCAGGGATTTGATCAAGTGAATCTGACTACTAAAGAAAATCTTAAGATGGTCAATATTGGTAAGTGTTGCACCCCTAAAAAAAGATTCAAGTTCACCTTTTTACTTTATCAATACATGGATGTCTTAGCATATTCTTATGAAGACTTGAAGTCTCTCAGACCTGATGAAATCTGCCATGACATTCCTCTCAAGGTTGACTCAATGCCCTACAAGCAAAAATCTAGACAGTATAATCCAAAAATATCAGGTACTATTCTATCTGAGATACAAAAAATGTTAAATGCTAGAATCATCTTCCCAATCCATCATTCCACATGGATTGCAAACATAGTGCCTGTAAGGAAGAAGAATGGCAAAATTTGCATTTGTGTAGATTTCAGGATCTGAATCAAGCATCTTTGAAAGATAATTACCCTTTGCCAATTATGGATCAAGTAATTCAAACAATGACAAATTTAGAGATGTTATCAATGCTAGATGGCTTCTCAGGATATAATCAAGTTGAAGTTGGTGAAGCAAACCAATACAAGACTACATTCACCACACCTTGGGGTACATTTGCATATAGAATAATGCCTTTTGGTTTAATAAATGTTGGTACTACCTTTCAGAGAGAAATGGATCTAGATTTCAAAGATGAGATTGGTAAATTCATAGTGGTATACCTTGATGGCTTGACTATATTTTCAAAGTATCGATCTGATCATGTACGCCACTTATAATAAGTGTTGGAGCACTGCTGCCAGAATGGTATTTTCTTAAATCCTAAAAAGTCTATTTTTAGAGTAACAAAAGGGAAACTCCTTGGACACATTATGTCCAAAGAAGGCATAAAGATTGACTTAGATAGAGTCAATTCTATTCAAGAACTTAATTTGCCTACAAGTAAGAATGCTATTCATTCTTTCTTCGAAAAGGTGAATTTTTTATAGAGATTCATCCCCAAATTTGCTAAGAAGACTAGACACATTGTGAACATGATGAAAGGGAAGACTATCTTCAGCTGGACTAAAGAAGACAAATCATCATTTCAAAATATCAAAACCACCATTGCTCATGCCCCTACCTTGGTTTGCCCAGATTACAACAAAGATTTCATCATATATAGCTATGCATCTGAACACACTCTTTCAACAATTCTTGTTCAACAAGACAAGGAAGTTATGGAATCTCCCATCTCTTTCATGAGTTGCCCTCTCAAAACCCATGAGATGAAGTATTCAGATATAGAGAAGCATGCTTATTCCTTGGTGAAAGTAGTCAAACATTTCCGCTTCTATATTTTGAATTCACACACTATTGCCTTAGTTCTTGACACTATAGTCAAGTCTATATTAACTCAGTAGGAGTTTGGCACAAAAAGAGGTAATTGGGTTGCAAAGATCCAAGATTTTGATTAAGACATCAATCCAATAAAGTTGGTCAGAGGTAAAGGCCTATGCCAATTAATTGCTGATAATAAACCATAAGACACATAGCATGAAGAAACTGAAGTGGAAGAGACACCAATAGTCCTTTTTATCTCCACTACCAATGAGTGGTATTCAGGTATCACTCATTTCCTTACTTATGGTGAATGTCCTACTCATTTGTCTTACAAAGAAAAGAGGACTATCAAGTTGAAAGCTGCCAATTTTGTCCTTTGGGACAACGGCTTGTACAAGAGAAGCATAGATGGAGTATTCCTTCGCTATGTAGATAAAGAGAAACAAAGCTAGATTTTGAAATCTTTCCACAATCTAGCCTGTGGAAGACATTTTTTTGCTCCTGTGACTACTCACAAGATTTTGTGAGCCAGGTATTACTGGCCAACTCTTTTCCAAGATGCACATAAGTGGGTGAAAAAATGTGAACTCTGTCAGCAATTTGTTGGAAGACCCAAGTTATTTGCTATGCCTTTTAAGCTAGTGATCATAGAAGAACCTTTCTAGCAATGGGGGATTGATTTTATTGAGACAATAAACCCATCTTTAAGTGCTTGACATGATTATGTCCTTACAACAACTGACTATTTCACCAAGTGGGTAGAAGTAATCCCAACTAAGCATGCTACTTCAGAAGTTGTATGCAACTTTCTCAAAGAGAATATCATTTCCAGGTTTGGAGTTTTGATCAAAATTGTTACTGATAATGCAAATTATTTCACCTCTCAAGAGATTACACAATTCTATTTTTATTATGGAATTATACTCTCTCACTCTTTTGATTATTTTCCACAAGGGAATGGATAAGTTGAATCCAACAATAAGAACTTGGTAATTATCATCAAGAAGCTAGCAGATGACAATCAAAGGACATGGCACAAAGCATTGGTTGATGCTCTATGGGTAGATAGAATCACACCAAAGAGGGCATTTGGTATGTCTCCTTTTCAACTTCTTTATGATATGAATGCTGAGATACCGATCACCTTAGAATTACCAGCCTTGAAATTGGCAAAGGCAATTGAAGATTAGACATATGAAAGATCTCTTGATAAAATGATCATGTGCCTAACTGAGCTGGAGGAATAGAGAACCATGGTGGTAGATAGAATTGCTGATCATCAAAGTTTGGTAAAGAAACTCTTTGACCAGAAGGCCATAAATTGTGATTTCTAGATTGGGGATCAAGTCCTGTTGTGGGACAAAAGGAGAGAACCAAAGGGGATGCATGGAAATTTTGACTCCCTTTGGAGAGGCCCATTTATAATTCATCAACACATTGGTGAAAATAGCTTTCTGCTAAAATATCAAGATGGCACACTCTTTTCTCTACTTCATAATGGGCAGCATCTGAAACACTTCAACTCTTGAAGTATCAGATCATTGCATCTATATATATGTATATTTGTACAATTTTTAATTCTATTTTGTTTTGTTTGTTTCCATTTTTGATGCCTTTCATTTCTGGGTAGCATGACTCCGTAACCCAATTGTACACATGAAGACATTGGAGATTTTGGATTCTACTCCTTTCAATTCCTTTTGCAATTGATAGAAGTTCCCCAACTAGAGCCAGTTGTTGTCCCTTAAAAATATCACTCATTATTGGGACAAAATTTGAACTATTTTGGTCCTACAAACCAAAATAGTCTCTTCCCTTTTAAAAATTTGTCCTAGGCATTCAAATTCCTCATTTTTCAATATTCTCAAAAATCTACAGACTCTGCAGGCTTAAATCTATGGACTCTATAGGCTTAAATCTATGGACTCTATAGGCTTAAATCTATAGACTCAATAGGAAGAGAAAATCTACGGACTCTGCAGGCCAAGTTTAATGGGCTTTATAGGTTGATTTCTATAGACTTGATTTCTATGGACTCTGTAGGTAGGTCCATTTTTATAGGTTCAAAGGCTTCTATAGGCGTGTTCAACCAAAAGAATTAGTTTCTAACACTTGGTCATTTTTAGGATTGGTTCAGTGCCTTGGTTCAATCAAAAATGTCTATCGGCAAGCATTCAAGCAAAAGAGGCTTGAACCATTGAACCATTGAACCACTTTGGTTTAAAGGTTCAATGAGTTTAAGTTTTAATCAGTTCAATGCTTTCAGCTCAATCAGTTCATCCGCTTTGTTTCAAGATTGGTTCATCCTTTGGTTTAATCAAATAGTTCGTTAATCAGTTTAAGGCTTTGTTTGAACCATTGAACCAAAGCTTGGTTCAATGGTTAGTTCAACATATTTTGGTTCAAAGGTGGGTTTAAACACATGGTTTAAAGGCTTCGTTTGAACTATTAAACAAAAACTTGGTTCAACGGTTGGTTCAAATAAATGGTTCAACAACTTAGTTCATCCGCTTGGTTCATTCAATTGAACCATTGGCTTGAACCATTTTGGTTCAAAGCTTGGTCCATCGACTTGGTTCAATGTTTTGTTCAACCACGCGATTCATTGCCATGGTTCAATGAAGTGGTTCAATGGAGTGGTTCACTCAGATGGTTCAAAGGATTAATTCAAATGCAAAAGTTTAAAGAGCCTCTTAAAGGACAAAGTGCCCTTATGGAGGGCACTTGGATGACAAAATTACCCTTCAGAAGGGTCATTTTTGCATCACCTCAAAAGGTAAATTCTTTTGATTTTTTGTTTAAGGCATTTGAAAAAGACTAAGGCAAAGAAGTAATTCCTTCAGACAAAAAGCTTGAAAGAATTTAGAGAAGTTGTGGGCAGAAAGCCCAAAGAAATAACTAAGGAAAAAGTGATAGGAACATTTTTTGTAGACTTTTTGTCCACGAGAAATTTCCACGGACCTTTTGTCCATGAGAATTTGTCTAGGGAAAATGCCTGCAAGAAAACCACAAAAGGCCGTCAAAGGACCCCGAGGGCATTTTCCCTTGCAGGGGACTCCTGACTGCTGAATAAGACACTTCCCTAAAGCCAAAGGGTCACCTTCCCTTCAAGAAGATGTAAAACAAGAAGCTCGAAGGCCATTCAAAGACCGTCCAAAGGGCAGATACCTTGCGTGGAGCTCTTCTCAACCCAAATCAGATCATTTCTTAAGGCCCAAAAGGGAAGATTCTTTCTAGGAAAGTGCCAAATAAAAAATCTAAAGGACTAAGGGGTGACGTGCCCAAAGACGTCAAATTAAACACAACAAACTAGTCATTGAAAACATAGTGATGGGCACGTGAACATCAATTTTAAAGCTCATAAAATAGCCATTGATCCTTTGAATCTATAGACCCAAATGCATACATAGGCTTTAAGGCAAAGACCAAAAAAAATCAAGGAAGGAACAGAACAACGAATTGAATCTAGGACCTGCTTCAATTAACCAAAAAAGGAGGAACGATGAAGGTAAGATTAGATCACCAGGTGGACATTGAAAGTTGCAAACTTTCAATAGCGTGACTCGTTTCTCTACATTAATAAAATCAAATGGGTAAATGCCCCTAAGTTCCAGCCTATCTTCTTAACAGATTCCAATGCCCCTAAGTTCCAGCCTATCTTCTTAACAGATTCTAATGCAATATGATGTGTTACTGTTCCTGAGTCCTTCTTGAAGTGGCTATATAAGGGACACTCTTTTATTGTAAATATATCTCTTTTTGACAATTAGAATGAAACTCTGCCCAAATTGAAAGGCACTTTTGAGACTTTGAGCTCAGTTTGTTGATCATATTTTGTTATTAGAATAAGAAAGCAAGTGATGTTTTAGACTTTGTGCTGTGATATCTTTGTTGTTGTGGAAACTATTCTTATGTCTTTTTCCTTAATATATATTTTGTTCCTTTAATTCAACAAGAAGAATTAGTGACAACAGTCAGGAAGGTGTCCTAAAGAGTCAAGTGTGGAGAGACTTTGTGCCCCCATAATTGCCTTTAGTGTGTTTTCTTTTCATTTCTATAGAAAGGACCTTGGGATGACTTTATGCCTTCATTGTCCTTCGTATCTTACTCTTGAGCAATCTAGGTGGAGACTTTGTGCTGCATCTCGATTTGCTGGTTATTACATCCTTTGCTACATTTTGCATTTACTACCAGGAGTATTCTTGTGGTTTGATGAATAGTAGTTCTAAAAGAAGAGGAGTGATGTCTGTCATTTCCCTTGAGTTTTTCTTTTGATTTGCACACATCATCTTTGAAGAAAGAGAGATGGATGGTTCATCCTACCCTTGAGTATTAGTTTTTGTTTATATATATATATATATATATATATATATATATATATATATATATATATATATATATATATAGGGAACCTCCCCTTGATGAGAAGAGAGATCAGTCCCCTTCTGATGTGGTAAAACTACACATTTTGATGACTAATCTTCCTACTTTGGCTGATCAGACTTTTTTTTTTATCAGTACACTGATCGACAAAATATTCAACCAACATATATGATGAGTTCTTATTCCAACATAGTGAGTATTGTTGTTATATGACGATTAGTGATGTGAGAGTAGTATTTGACTTGAGAAATATCATTGAATATAAGCATGAGTGAGTAAAAATTAGTGTGTCAAGCATCTTGATCTTGTAATTTTTTGTTTAGACCTTGTGAGATGGTATGTGGAGGTAGCATGATGAAATTAGTGAACTCCAAATATCTATGTAAGCTCCTTATCTGAATGAGATATGAAGATGGGAATTATCTAAATAATGTTTCAAAGTGTTTGAGTATGAGAGAGTTTGTTTGAGATTATACATGAGGTGTTAATGGCCTTGCAAATGATTAAAAGGTTATCTCTAAAGATCTATGTACGTAGCTCTGAAGATGCTACAAAAATCCTTATTAAATCTCTAAAGATATGTAAGAAGCTCCAAAGATGATATATCAAAGTTATGAAGAAGAGTGAGTGTATGAGTTTTCTTGAGCATACACCAGAGGCATTAGAACACTGGAGAGTTTCAAGGTGAAGTCTACAGGGTGACTAGAAGGTCAGATTCAAAGCCTAATGAGACTTGTAGGTCAAGGCTTAGAAATCATAAAAAAATGATGTCCATATGGGGTATGAGGATATGCTACCATGACATGGGTGAGAAAATGATAATTAATATATGTGAATCAAGTTGTTTTAAGTATGTGCATGAAGTTTTATGTCATGTTTTGTAAGAAAATCCTTGAAAAAGTGTTTCAAGGTTTCTTGAGTGCACAAAATGAAGAGTTGTCTACCTGATAAATTTTTTCAAGTGCTCATTGGAACATGAATCATATAAATGAGAATATAAGATGTTCATGGTAGATAAGTAAGGGTTATATCTCAATTTTATAATCATTGTTTTTTGGAAAGAGGAGCTAAGTTTTATGAATGATTGTTAAGGCTAAAAATTGATCTAAACCCTCAAAGAACCTTAATAATGACCCCCTGTTGAAGATATTGTTCTAAAGAGATTAGAATAGTTTGATATGTATAGATAGGTAATTTTAGGTTGAATTCAAATCTCTCAGGAACCTATAGGTATGATTGGTTTCTTAGGTTAGTGAGTAAACCCTACAAAAGAGTGCTTATCTTTCAAAGATTTATTGTAGAAGATAGAGTTGACCAAGTCAAAGTTTATATGTGGATGAAGGTAATAGTTTGATAATTTTAGTTATTTTTCATTAAGTTTTATATATAGGTTCCATATATAATAAGTGAAAAGGTTGTGATCAAAGTTGGCTAGTCACTAACAAACTAATAGTGTAAACAGTAAGAAAATCAAGCCGTTTTGAAAAGATGATTCCTGATGTGTTTTCATTTAAGAGTGATGCATTGAAGTACATGATGATATTGTTTAAGAATTTAATAATTTATCCATCATTTACATAATATTTTAATTTATTGTAAAATTTTGGAACACTGAAGCCAAAATGGATTATCTAACTGAGTAGAGTTTATGAGAGAGAAGATCAACAGATTAGCCTAAAAGACCAATAATATCCATTGAAGATTATGGTGTATTTTATGGAGGTTTTTATAAGTATGATATAATATATTTTTAATCTATTTAAATCCCTTAAGTATATATAATCAGGTGTCATAATTTCATATTTCCTTAACTATGTTTTGGATTTAGTTGGTAGTTCTGAGCGAACATTTTGCAGATAAGAGTTTGAGCTAGTACACCCTAATTTGAAGCATTAGATGAAATTTGTGATGAACCTGAGGTCATTTGGTTTTATAATATGTAATTTTTTTTCATGTTTTTTTGTAAAAATTTAGTATATACCTCAGTTGTTCAAGATAGAGTTTTTGTATATGCATAGGTACTTTATGAACAGTGTTTTGAGAAAGGGTTCAAGTGGTAGTTGGACCTAAAAGGTATTATGGAACGAAATTTAAGTTGGATAAGGTATATTAGAGTGTCATATGATGTTTTAATACCATATAAGGTGTTTTTATATGCTTCAATAAATATCAAAGGGCAACGTGTTGTTAAGAAAACTTATTTGGTCTCCTTAAAGCCTAAAAGAGGAGTAAGGGCTAATTGAGCCATGACCAACATAATGTATTGATTAATTAATGATTAAGGAATGATATTTTAATATTATAATACTTAATTTAATGCTTAACTAAGAATATAATTATGTTTCTGACTAAGAAAGATATGATCAAGTGACTTGTATAAAAGCAAGGTAGTTTAGGCCTATTTTGGGTGCTAAGAGAGTAGAAGAGAATAAGTGAATGTTATATATCATTTGTGAGAAGAAATAGGTCATGTGTACCATTAGATAAGTATCATGACTAAATAATATAGGTTATGCATATGAGGATAAATTTTAGAAGACCTAATCAAGCCATGAAGAGGGCTAGATGAGTGAAGAAGGTTGAAGGCTAGTTTGAGAGGGATATAAGTGAGCAAAGAGTTCAAGGAGAATATCATCATATATTATATGAGAAAAAAGGTATTATTAAGGTGATAAAATATTTAGGTTACTAATTTATTGCTAATTCATCTAGGGGGTTGGTGCCTCCTTGCAAGTGGGTGCTTGTTAAAGCCTAGCTGAGTTGGTGTTGAGCTAGTTGGGGTTGGTTCTCCATGTGGAGTTGGTGCTTCACTAAAGATTAATGTTTGTATTATAGGACTATAGCTAATTTGATTCATCAATGGGTTTTATTCACCTTGAGGTTTTCCCACATATATGCTATGTTCATGTGTTTTATACTCTTATGATTTGATGCTTATGCTTACTAAGATGTGCATGCTTTTTAGAATGGTTCATGTATGATTAAGTGTAATTGAATGAATTTTTTTAAATAATTATTCAATCCCTCCTCTCATTCATCTTGTTTACAACATAAATGATTGAAATAATTAAAAATAAATGATTGAAAAAAGGATAACTAGTAAAAATTATGAAAAACATAACTTTTTATGCTCATCGGTGGTTTATGTCATATTTTTATAAAGTGTGAAAAGATAAAAATAGGAAGACCCATAGATTATCTAGATGTTGGAGGAATATCGATGTAAGCATATGTACATTGAATAAGATATGTACACTATATAATAATTATTCTCTACCTATCAATTTGTTATTTCATATAAACCAATGAATTAATATGCTATATAGGTGTAATAGTTAAAAATATGTATATGTGGGGGATATCAATCATTGACAGAGTGTGAAAGATTAGAAATTTATCACTTCAATGCAAAACTCTAATATGATAAGCAATGATTGAAATACTTTAAAATAGATAAAAATGTCAAGTGTAATGATGTTGAGTTGAGCATAACCACCCCCAAGATGAATGAACATTATTTACATAGCCAATAGTACAAGGAGGGAATCAAGTCTCACATAGTTATCCCTCCTAGATTGATATATGTAATGGTGCTCCCTTGACTACATGTACGTATATAGAATCAACTTAAATATTTGATCAATGTTTGGCTTAGGTATGGATAAATTAGGCTCTAAACTTTGATAAGGACTATAATATATGATTAGAATCAAAATTTTGATAAATAAGAAACTTTTTGTCTTTGTGCACTTCTATAAATAAGCTTATGCCTCGAATATGCTATTGATTACCTAGATGGGAAATGAAAAGGACTAAGTATGCCTTTATGGCAATCCAAAGGGGTATAACACACACTAATAAGCTTAAAATTATAGAATGATAAGTAAGTGAATGAACTTCATAATCTTACCATTAGGATGACTTGGATAGGTACACTAGGGTAGGTACAATTTTGTAAAACATTACTATCATTAAGATAGCTATTTTGTCTGTAAGGATAGTGCCAAATAATGGCTATGGATTCATCCAAATATATGATTAAAGGATTTTTTCATCAATATTATTATTTTTATAGGTCATGGGTAGGTGTTTTTCATAACAATGGGTCCTCACTAGGGTTTAAGATAGGACATGGTGTCAAAATATGTCCTAAATAAGTCCACAAGTTACTTAAATGGAAAAGGGGTAAAATCCAACATTAATCAAGTATTAAAAACCATATTTAGGTTAGTTCATTTACCCCACTTTATTTTAAATAATGAAAATTTTTAGATTAAAATGAAAATTACACCTTAGTGTGTAAAACACACTTTTTCTTTGAGCACATACTCCAATCGTTCAAGGCACCATAATATTTGGAAAATTCCTACAAAACACATGAAGTAGTTACTTTGTTCTTTTGAAAAATAAAATTTGAAAAATCCTAAATTTTTCAACTTGATTGAATTTGAGACTTGCTTATTCTTTTCCATAATTAAAATGCTTAAATTTTGAACATACCTATATGTGTTTGACCAAAAATGTTGATTTATGTAATTTTTATTTGTGAAGACATTTATATAGTTATATGTTCCTATTTTATACAAATCACAAGATATCATATGCCCACTCTTTTCTCTTTCATTTCTTATTATTTGTTGAGAATTATAACCATTCAAGATACAAAAATTAATTAATTAAAATTATTAATTGTGACTTCGTCGTTATTTAAAATATGGCATTATAACAATCCTACTTAAACTTATAATATAATGATGCATCGTTTGTATTAATAAGTTTTATTTCAAAATTAATCTCAGATTTGTTTCAATTTTATATCTTGCTCTTTTAGATATATTCAATTTTAAATCTTGCTCATTTAGATATGATATGTGATATATGTGTGTTCCATTTTATTTTTTTATTTTATTTTTTTTAATCTTTTGGGTTTTTGGTTTTTTCTTCTAAAAATTGGTTAGGATTGTAAACTCAATTTAAATTTTAAAATCCAATATAAATTTTAAAACTATTTTAGTTTTTAAAAAGAAACAAATTTAAATTATAAAATATAAAACAATAAAAAAAAATAATCTTAATTTTAAAATTTATATTCTAGTTTCTTAAAATTAATATATATATCTTAAATAAATTTATGTAAAAGATGCAAAAGATGGAGAGACATATCATTTTCGAGGCACCTATATGATTTTGGATTTGTCAAATGAATATAATTGGTGCTTATATGATTTGAGATTTGTAAAAAATATGGAATGGGACACCTCGATAATGATATATTTTGACACATTTTACATTGATTTATCTAGGATATATATACTTGTTTAATATTGATTTAAAATTAAAAAATAGAAATAGAAAAAAAAAATTAATTATTAATTTTTTAGTTAAATTTATTATTATTGTTCATATAGTATAGGGTATTTATCTATCATTTATAGTAATACACATGAGGATTGGGAGTTAATTTAGAATGTTGTAGTTATTTAAAATTCTTCCATAATAAACTTCACTCACCAAATATTAATACTTCACTCAGCAAATAGTTAAGTTTTTAAATTTTATTATATTATACATCTAGTTCAAATAGGTCTATTTTTTTTGTTATTGGTCTAATCATAGTAAGAGATGAAAAAACTAAAGGTGCTTTAATAGTTCTATGTGCTCAAGATCTCACATTACATCTATGAAGTATTTTGATTGTAATTTAATAAAAATAATTATACATAAATCCATGAATCGTACAATGATCAGATTTGCTTTACAACCCTAAGCATAACTCTATTTTTATTTCAATTATAAATAAATAAATTTGTAAAAAAATATTGTCACTTGGGTCTGGTGCAACATAACTTACATCTATAGAAAATAATGTTTTTTCTTTCAAACTCTATTTGTAGGATCATCTAATAAAAAAATAACAACTTAGTTCTTAATCTATCACGATAATAGGTTTTTTAAGAAGAGAAATGAATGGAGTTTTGTAAGTATCATTTAATAGATTTGGAGATCTTGGTTACAATACCACTCAAAATACACTTTTCAACCTTAGATGGAAGAAGATGTGATTATGTGAAAACACACACCAGAGTTGAAACTTAAATAAAAATAATCAAATTTATTGCATAGATAAAAAACCAAATATCGTTGTTGGACTTGGTGTTACATGGAGCAAAAGTGAATCAAGTTTTATATTATGGATAACTTTATAAGTTTAAAACCTTAACGTGTCAAGGAAGAGATAATTAATGTGTGATGTTGGAAGGTGTGTTGAATTAAAAAAATAGGTGTTATAAGTTTTTAATTTATAATTATATCTAGTCATAAAATTATATTTTTAATAAAAGTTAATATGGTATAATAACATTATCAAGTTTTAACTTCTATTAATTTTTTTCATAAAAATATATTTTTTAATAAAATTTAATATGGTAGAATAATGCTTTTTGTGTTTTTTAAAATGGAAAAATAATTAAGTGATGGTCAAATAGATGTCAGATTTAAGTTTGGAATTAAAAGTGAACACACTCACTCCATTACAATGCACCACCACCCTAGGATGTCATTTTAAAACATGTCTCGATAGAATTATTCCAACTAAAAAAAATAGACTATAAAGTAGAAATTTCCCTCATGGTGTAAGGAACGTCGAAATGGATACGTCTTTATATTTTGATTTTTTTTTAATAACATGTTGTGTGTTTATTAAGGAAAGGTAAATTTATTTTAAATATTATAAAAGAGGTATTACATTTAGTTTTTTCCCATCTGATATTCTAATAATTATGTATATATTATATTTCATTCTTGTATAGCTATCAAATATTATTGAAGGGATGATATGTAGGTCATACAATGGGTGTACTATTTATACAAGGGATAAAGGTTAAGAGGGATAGGCCCACTAAATTTTATGAATTCCAAGGATCAATATGCATTTTAAAACTTCCATGGACATGGCTTAGTAATAATTTTTTAACCTACATATCTCTATAATTGTAATTAATATCTTCCATTTGTATTTCATTTCATTGGAAAGGCTTGTGAACAACATCATGAATAATGTAAATATTGTGCACAAGATCAATTTGCCTATAAAATTTCATGAACAACATAATGATTGTGCTAAAAATGCATAATCATCTCTTTTAAATTTAAATTTGAAATAAAATGCCTCTTCTCTAGACACTACATTATTGTGTCATATGAAGAAACACACAACCTCATTTTCCACCATCACCTTCATCATTAAAAAATATTCCCTCATAAAATAATTATTCATATATTATTACACTATAAACCTTAATTCATTATACAACCCTAATTTGTGTATGTGTAGGGGCATGTTTATAAAGGAATAATACCCACCCATTTGAAAATGCTCAGAAACCCACTAACATCATTCAACACACCTTAGTTAATGCTAGAGCCTATCTTACAGAAACCATAACTTTAGATATAAAAATTTGATTTATCTTATTTTATAAAAATAAGGATCTCGAAGAGCTCCATGTAGTGGTAACCCACTCTAGCCATTTAGCTTCTATTTTAATAACTTTTGGTGTCAAAATCAACCATTTAAGGCTGAAAAATGTATTTTAATTTTATGATGACTATTTTTTATAATTTTTTCATATTTAATTATTTTGTATCTATTATTTAGCTTGAATTTAAATTTATCCTAGAGATATATTTAGACATGTAGAGAATAAAGGATAATTAATATGCCCATTCAAGCTTTAGCATGTATTTAAAATAACAATTTCGATTAAATTTAAGTAGTTTTTTTGCTCTAATAAATTTTTCTAGTTATGTATGAAAAATATATATTTGAGTAACAATTTTTTTAATTATTATTATATTTTTTAAAATTATAATGAAGAATTAAAATATAATTTTCCCTTCTACTCAAAAATTGTATGTGTTATTATATGATTTGGAATTAATGTAAGAAATATTGGTGGTAGAGGATGAAATGCCAAAAAAATACTTTATGTTTTATACATATGTGGTGAAGAAGGGAAGAAATCATTTGAGTGTTTGAACTATCATTTAGGATAAAGGAGATAAGAGGATTGGCCAAGAGTTAATTTCATTGAGGTTGAGGCATAATAATAAAATACAAAAGTTACAACGAATATATGAGAGACTTTTATTATGAGAATAACAATAATTTCTCTAAGCAAAAATTGGACACAAGATAAAGAGGGGTGATTCATGGATACGTAAAAATGTTTTCCAAACCAATTTTCCTTTAATAATTAAGGTATGTAAAATTAGTATCGATGGTGAAAGTTACAAAAATATGGTTTTAAAATAATTAGTAGAGATACTAGGTATTTAATATGAAAAACATTCATATCCATACTGTATTTTAAGGTTTAGTTTAGTAAACAAGGTTTATAAATTGATAAGAGGTGTTTAATCAAGTTTTATATAGGAAATAATTATAAGGATGAAGTATGGTGTGATGTTATCCTAATAAACGTATTCCATGTGTTCTTGTGAAGACCATTTAAATATTATAGGAAAGAAATCCATGATGAAGAGAATAAAACATATATTTTGGAAGGATGGGTCAAAGATCATTCTATTACCTCTTAAGGAAAAGGATAAAATATGATAATATTTTTAAATAATTAATGACAAATAAATAAGAAGTGCATTTTGTGTAAATATCAATAGAATCATAAAAAAGTGTTGGAATAATATGTTGATGTTATACTTGATTAGTTTGTAGATGGTTTATATAAAATATAGATATCTAGTATCACATTGATTTAATTCCAAGATAAACTCTACCTAATTGAACAACTCACAAGATGACCCCAATAGAACATTCAAAGTTGAGTAGGCATGCCATTGAACTGGTGAGAAAGGTGTAGTGAGGAAGAACATGAGTCCATGTGAAAATATTACATTACCAACTCCAAATATGGATGGAATATGGATCATGTGTGTAGATAGTAGGGAAATAGACAAGATTACTATAAAATTAAATTGTTCTAATCCTTGCATAGATGACATGATGGACATGATTCTTTAAGCTAAATAACTTACTAAGATTGATCTATCGAGTATCTATCATAAAGTTTTGATTCAATAAGGAGATGAATGGAAGATACTGTTTAAGACTATAGATGGATTATATGAGTGTCTAGTGATGTCATTTATATTATACAATAAATCCATCATGTTGGTGAATATGATGAACACAATGCTGTGAGATTATATTGGTAATTTTTTAATAGTCTATTTTGATGATATTTTAAATTTAAATAAGGGTAAATTAATGAACCAAAGATATTTAAGAATGGTATTATCAATGTTAAGACAGGAAAATCTCTATGAAATTTTGAAGAAGAATAAGTTTATTAATAAGATTTTTGTATTTTTCAAATTTTCATTTAATAATATGGTGTAAGAATGGGAAAATAAAATAGAAGGGAAATTTTTGAGTGACCTAATCCAAAAATTATATATGAGGTAATAATTTTCCATAGTTTACAAACCTTTTAAAGATAATTCATTAATAATTTTAGTAGTATTTTTACACCAATAATAGAATAAATAAGGGGAAAAGAATGTTTGTGGATAAGGATAGTAATAGAAAGTTTCAAATTATTGAAGATGAAGGTAACATAATCACTTTTTAACATTAAAAAATTATAGCAAGGTGCTTGAGGTGTATTTTTATGCTTAGCGTGTAGGCATTGTTGTAACGTTAAATGAAGAAGGTAGGTCAATATAATATTATAGTGATAAGTTGAATGAGCTAAGGAAGAAATATGTTACCTATGATGTAGAATTTTATGCCATTGTAAAAGCACTAGGACATTGAAGGAATTAATTAAAATCTAAGGAGTTTATTCTATTTACATAACATGATGCCCTAAGATATCTAAAAACTCAAAATAAAATAAATACAAGACATGAAAAGTGGGTATGTTTCTTGTAGGGATACACTTTTATTTTGAAGCATAAGTCAAGAATCCATAATTAGATAAAAGATGCTTTGAGAAATAATGTGACATTGTTAACTACTATGCTAGGTGAAATAGTTGGATTTTATATGATTTTGACCCATATTTTAGAAAGATTATTGAACAATGTAGTAATCAATTAGCAAGTGAGATATGTATTATTCATGATATTTTTAGTTTTGGTAAAAATAGATTTTTAGAGGGGCCCAAATTTAATACAAAAAGAGTGAAATATATATTATTGAATCAACATTTACAAATATTGAAACAAATTAGATTAGGGAAATAGAAGATGATGGAAAAAAATAACCAAAGCAAGCTACAAACATATTAGCAAGACTAAAAAAAAAAAAGACAAAAAACCAATAGAAAAATAATAGATAAATATCCATAATATTCATTAAATTTAATCCAATTTAAGTTCTTAATCATGGAATTCTATAACATCTTTGTCCTTTCTAGATCAGAATTATTTTCCTCAATCGTCTTCCCCTTCTCTTATATTTTATTCTTTTATTGGCTATAACAATAGTTTGATATTATTATTATTTCCAATGTTATCTTTTAGCATATGAATACTTGTTGCACAATTATTAATGTACACACTACTGAATTAAATTATTTTTTTCATATCTGTATCGGTCTTGCCTCTTTCAATGTCAAATAGAATTATCTCCTCCTCCATCTCAAAAACCTTTTTACTAATATTTTCCAATGTGTCTAATAAATTATCCTCATTCTTTTCAATCGTAATTTCCATGTTCTTTTTTATATTGATCACATTGTCTCTAAGGGTTGAATTATCTTTTGTTAACCATTTAATCAAGTTTTTATCCCATATAATGTCCTTCTCCATAAAATTAAATCTTTCCTAGATATTATCAATGATTACAACATAGATTGTCCTTTTTTGTTCCTTATTTTATCATCAATGTCCTTTACAAGAGCATGAGGAAAACCATCGTCATCAATAGTATTTTCTACTTTAGCATCATCATTCCCATCCATAAAAATACTTTGAAGGTCACTATTTGTAGTGGAGAGATAGTAAACCTATTTATTTACAACATATTTCCATTTATTATCATCTACTATGCCTTGATTAATATATTTAATATTATCTATTTTTTCTTGGGATGTGGATATAATATGAGTTTTGTAGAACTTGACTTATCCCTCCATGATATCCCAACCCCTTTATCACTAATGGTTAGAGTATGGGAAGACCTCTATTTTTTGTTGTAAATTATCTCGACAACATGAGCTAGCCCATAATCTAGGTTCTTAGTGTTGTAATTGAATTTTAATTAATAATGAAATTAACCCTAATTAGAAAATATTGAATTAGAAAAGAAATAGTGCTAGAATTACCCTTTTTACAAGAAAATGATCAAAATAACTAAAAAAATGATTGAAATTCAGGATAAATAGGAAAAAAATGAAAAACTTATTTTTTTATGTTCATCATTGGTCCATGTAATACTTTTAGAAATAAAAATTGAAATAGAGGAATACTCAAAAAATATCTAGATGTAGGAGCATCACAAGTCGAAGGATATGTACATTGAGAATAATATGTATGCTATAGAATATTTGTCCTCTAATGGTCAATTTTTTCCTTCATAGAAAATAATGAATTAATATCAAAAATAGGTGTTGTAGGTAATAATTAGTCTATGTGGGTGATATCCATCATTGAAAGAGTGAAAAAGAATATAAATCAATTGATTCAATGCAAAGTTCTAATATGACATGAAATTATTGAAATAATTTAAAAGAGATAAAAATGTGGAGTGTAATGAGGTTGATCTAAGCCTAATCATGCCCATTATTAATGAACTATGCTTGCATATCCAATAATATAAGGAAGGAATCAAGCCTCACACAGTTCTTCCACCTAAAGTACTTTATGAAATGGTTCTTCTTCAACTACATGTATTCATATAGAATTATCTTGAATATTTGATCAATTATTGGATTAGGGATGGATAAAGTAGGCTCTAAACTTGGATAAGTACTATAACATATGATTAGAATCCAAATTGTGATAAATAGGGAACTTTTGATTTTTGTGCAATTGTGTAAATAAGCTTTTATCTCAAATATGCTATTGATTACCAAGATGAGAAATTAAAGGGACTAATTGTTCCATTATAAAAATACAAAGGGGTATAAAAAAGGCTAAGAGTCCTAAAATTATAGAATGCTAAGTGAAATATTAAATTTAGAAGATGACTTGGAGAGGTACACTATGGTATGGATAATTATGTAAAACATTATTATCACTAGGCTATTTATTTTGTTTATAAGCGTAGATAATAAATAAAGGTTATGAGTTCATCCAAATATATTGTTAGAGGAATTTTTATCAATATTATTATTTTTATAAGTGACAGATAAGGGTTTTTCATAATGGGTCCTCACTAGGGCTCAAGATAGAGTGTGGTGTTGAAATAGGTCCTAAACAAGTGCATAAGTTATTTAAATGGAAAAGTGGTAAAATATGACATTAATAAAGTATTAAAAACCATATTTAGGTTACTTCATTTTCCCTCACTTAAATCTAATAATGATAATTTTTAGATTAAATAAAAGTCATACCTTAATGTGTAAAACACCCTTGGTATTTGAGCATGTAATCCAATCATATAAGGAACCATAATATTTGGCAAATCCCTACAAAACACATGAACTAGTTACTTTCTTATTTTGAAAACTTAAATTTGAAAAAAAGGTTGAATTTTGAAACTTGATTGAATTTGAGAATTTGAAACTTGTTTGAACTATTTATAGTGAAAATGATTAAATTTTGAATATTTGAATTTTGAAAGAGAGAAAGGAAAGAGTAACATACATGTATTAGACCAAAATTGTTGATTTATGTAATTTTGTTTTATGAATTATGCTTCCTTTAAGCACTGGATAGTTTGTGCTTATTATGAATCACTTAGTGAAGATGGTTCCTTGTTGAACCTTTGGAGAAATTTAAGAATGATCAAAATACCCAAATTGGATTTGAAATTTTATAATAGAAATAAAACCCTTTAATGGATACAGAGACATCAATTTCAACTCAGTTGGTCTTTGTAACCCCAAGACATGAAACGGGTTGGATTCACCTATTAAAATGAATCAACCACTATAGATTGATTTTTAGATTAAATTGTAAATTTGTTCCAACATGCATGATCAAAATAAAATGGAGTACACCCATGTTCCTAGCATTTCCATATATATTTTTAAAATGTAAGACATGAATATATATCATGGACCCATTGTAACATGTCAAATTTGATAAAATGTAGAATTTGAAACTATATGTAGATGCCCATTATGAATATGTTCAAAACTTGTACATAAAATTATATTACTCACTCAATAGTTTATAATTTTTTATTCTTAAAGACTAAAATATGAGTGCTTAAGCTCCCATAATCTTGTGTTAATGGATTAAGTTGGAACCTTTTGTAAAATCTTGAAACTTTTTATTGTATGAAATTTTATTTTGCTCTTGAATAAGGCTTATATTTTGTTTGGGAATCCCACTTGTATGCCTCCTCTTTTAAGGTGAGGTAATTTTCCTCCTAATAATTCACTCATCTCAAAATAAAATTTATCTTGCAACATGTATAATTTTTTGTATTCTAAAACTATAGTGTGTAATTCATGAAGCAAGGTATATAAAAATGTATCATTAAAGCTAATAGTAATATGCTATTTTAAACTCACATAAATGTATCATTTAAGCTCATAGTAATAGAAGTGTGAGTTTAGTGTATTAGTGTTAGTTAGTGCATGATATATATCATGAAACTCATTAAACTCAATAATCACATGAGCATAAACTCACATTATTACATTTTCAAACTAATAAATCTAGTGCTTGTATACAAGGAACATTCTTAAATGTCGTAAAATATAATTTTTCACTAATAAGGCCAAGGGCTAAATTAAAGGATACATTCAAATTTCCTTCAAATAAGATATAGTATAGATGCTCATACAAATTTCATACATGGGACAAGGGACAAATCAAATAACATGTTAAAATTTCCTATATACTAAGAGACATGCTTCAATGGAGCATACACATATGGGCCAATGGCCAAAGCAAAGGACATGTTCAAATCTCCTACACCAAGAAACTTGTTCGAATGTTGGACACACACATGGACCAAGGGCCAAGAAAAAAGACATGTTTAAATGTCTTACACCAAGAGACATATTAAAATGTTGAAGACACTCATGGGCCAAGGGAAAAATCAAATTACATGGTGTTATTTACTATGGAAAATAAACATCATCGATATTTATATAGATTTAGAAAACTAAATCTACACTATGCATATGTCATGTAGTTGTATTCTAATATATAACATGTTCCTATACACTATATAAGATATAAATGTTAGATTTTTTTTTAATAGAATATGAATATCAACATTATGGGAGCTAAGTGAAACTTATGGATATTGTCACCTACATAATAAGATGCCCCCAATTTAACAAGGCTAATGAGTATAGGAAATTCTGACATCTTAGTCCTTAAAATGGTTGTATGCCCTGCATAACACTCAAACATACTAGTGAAATGCATTTATGATAAAAAATAATATTATATAGAATATATATGAAATATATAACATATTTCACAAATGTAATCTAGCTTGAAAATCATGTTCACGTCCTAGTTTTTTTTTACCTTTTTTAATGTTTTGAATGTTTTTTACTTTTTAGAATATATATTTTATTTCTATTTTTCCATGTATGAAATTAAAACTAACAAAAATAGTAACATGTAAATATTAAGTTTTGAAAGTAGAAAAATAGGTAAAAATACTTGGACAATTTATAATATGCTTCAATTTGAACTAGGCACTAATGATAATTATGTAACGATGAATGAATGACATACCCCCATTGTGACATTAGGCAACATAAAAGGATAATGCTAATATGAAGAAATAATAGATTTCACATTCTTATTTCATCAAATTTACACATATTAAAATATGTCCTAGTGTGAAGGAAATAGTAGAAAAAATGAAATATATGTCATTGAATATAGTTAATTACATACTAAAACTATATAGGATTGTTGAAAATTAGTAAAATTAAGGTTCTATGTTCTATAATTTTGATTTCTATCTAAATTTAGCCGAGGAAAAGATCACTAGGATAAGGATTGTTATGCTAAAACTTTCTATACTAAATATGACAATTGTATCTATGATAAAAATGACAAATGTTCAGTGCAAACTGAAAAATTCTAGAAAATTCATGGAAGATAGTGGTTGAATTAAGGTTATTATTGAACTATTCATATTTGAGTAACAATATCTAAGAGGCTGATAAATTTCAAAAGAAAATAGGGATTAGAATAATTTATCAAGAGATCAAGTACGCATGAAAAAATAATAATGAGATGCAACATTCAAGATGTTATGTATGATTAGATTTTTGATTTTTTGAATGTTTTTAGTATTTTTGAATGTGTGAAGATGAAATATGGCAACCAAATAGTTTTTTAATTTAATACTGAAAAAATACATGACAATGGGTGGATGTATGATTTTATATGTAATAAAATCATAATCAGTAGGTGATTCATGTGTTATAACTAGAATATCCATATCACTATTTTTGTAATCATTCATAGGAGTAGGCATAGGAAAATGTTATGAAATATAATGAGTTTTAGTATAATCTTATGCCTTTTAGTAAACATGCTTATGAATAACTAAATTAGGATATGCTTCACATTATTTTACTTTTTTAGGATTTGAAACCTTTTTCTAATAAAGTTATTTTTGTATTTGTTGCTTTGGAACCATTTCTGTATTTTGTTGATTTTTTTTTGATTTGGTCCAACAATGGTAAATTTGATTTTCTATTTCTTAGTTATAGGCATGAATTATGGTAGTTGGTGGGGAGGAGTTACCATAGATTGTAAAGGGTGTTCATACTTGATTCCTCAAATCTTAACCACTTGATTACAATGAATATACTTGAGGCATTTATGTGCCATAGAAGGTATAACACAAAGCCTTTTAAACCATGGACATCCTAGAATCATATCAATTACCCTATATTTTATCATAAAAATGGATTGTATACAATGATTGGTCCCACTTTAAGAGGTAAAAATTATTGTCTGAAAGTTGTTTATTTTTTGCCATTAAATTTATTGACACTCTTATTTTTAACTTGTATATCTTGGATTCTATAACCTAAAGAATGAAACAATGTGATTACATAAGCATTTTAACTAGATTATTGTCCACTATCACACTATGAATGGGTTGTTTATCAACATAAGCTCTTACACATAATTCATGAAAATATGAAACAACATACACTATCTCACTATCCTCAAAGGTGATTGTAGGATGTGAATTTGAAATTTTACCAATAATGTTATTTAAAGCTTGATCACATGAATTGGGATGTGGATAAGCTTTGTAAGTATAATGTACTACTGAATTATCCTTGTTATCATCATTTTTAGGAAAAGGCTCACTAAAAATTTTTAATTTGTGTTTTTAATGCCATTAGCATCAATAAGATATTGAAATGCATGCATTTGATTAAAACACCTCTTAGTAGAGTATTATACTTAATATTTTATTTTATTAAATTCAAATGTAGGATTCAAATTTCTTAAATTTAAATCTATTAATATTTGAAAAAAATTATGAGGTGGTTGTGGTAATCTTGTAAATTTACTTCTTAGATTATCTGATAGGACTATTTTACTAGTAGGTTGAGAGATTGAATTTATTATAACCTATGTATATTATTTATTTTCTATTAGTTTAACCATATAAAATGGATTTATTTGAAATTTAATTGTAGTAATTTATGTATATATTGGTGTATAATTAATTATGTTCAAATCTAGAAGATTGACTTCTCTTTCTCTTAATACATGAAAACTTTCTTCAAATTTATTACACTTATTGAAAATTATTGATTCATGCAAAGGTTACAAAAAGCTTTGGATGAAAATTTATTGTATCTCACTATCTACTAATCTACTATTCATCTTATCAAGCATTGTATTATATCCAAACACAAACTCACTAATAAGCTCATTAGGTCCTTATTTTAGTTTTGAAATTTATGCATATGAAACATTCTAATCTATGTTAATTGTAAATTATTTTATAAAGTGATATGTTTATGGATTTAAATATTTTATTTATTGCATGGGTAAATCACATAACCATCTCAAATAATAATCCTTTAATCTTTTATGGAACAACTTAGTGCCAACTTGTCATTGAGGGCATTATCTAAACATGGTGCATGAAAGTATCTTAAATGTTATCATGATCTCCTTTAACTTCCTAAGATGGAATATTAGGGTCTAAAAATATGGTAGGTAATGCATAATATCCAATTCCAAATGCTATTGGATTATGTAACAAATCTTGAGAAATAAGAGATTGATTAAACTTTATATACCCTGCTTTAATTGTAACACTCTAACTTGTAAATATGAAAGTTTTTTTCTCAAGGGTATTTTTAATAAGTGATTTAGGTGATATAATGTATGTATAAATAAAAGGATATGTATTATGATTAACAACATGTTTTTTAATGGAAGAAATGGGTTAGATCTAGATATACTAAGAGAATCATTTTTATTAGGCTCTTATCTAGTCATGAATACTAATGAATCAATTTATTTTAGTTGTTCATATAAATATTAAATAAACTCCTATACATCAATGAGATAAAATTTATCATGATTGGAATGATGTGGTTTATCCCTTCTTATTACCATAATCACTATCTTAAGATGGTGTGTAGATGCACACTCTTGCTCCCATGTTATACTTGACTTAACAAAAAAGATCATTAATGCCTTTTTAAAAAGTTTAACAAATAGCCTATCATAAGCATCAAAAGTATATATATCATTCTTATATAAAATATTAAAATATAATAATAATGAATAAGAATGTAACAAAATAAAAAATTAATGGTATAAAAGGTGATCTAGGTAACGATTTGAATGATTTGTAGGCTCTCAAAAAGACTTTCTCATTCATTGATTAGTGTTAGATAAATATTTTAGAGAACTAATTACATAGGTAGAAACACACTTGTAACTCATTAACCCCAATTTTAAGGGTATGGTGAGAGTCAATTCCTTGGGTTATATGTTCTTCTCAAGAGTGCCACAAATAAAATGGATAAATGAGGCTTTATATTGGTGTAAACAAGGGACCTTAGGCATTTTAGATATACTATGAGACACGTGGAAACTAAAATCCATGTTTAGTGTTAGATTAAGGCTATGATTATTGGAGTAAAAACCATCATGACATGATGTCTATAAATATAACAACACATATACCTTCACATCAATCACTAAATATTTTCAAAACTATCGGAACACAGTTTATAAAACAAGCAAAAACAATGAAAAATAAAGTGAAAATAAAAAGATCAAAATATTTTTGTTTAAGGAATCAAATATTTTTGATTTTTGAGATCAAATATTCATCTATAACCCTATACCACATAAAAATAAATCAATAAGTGTTCTTAAAATTAAATTAAGGTTCACCAATATATTTTACTTGAATTTTAAATAATAATTAAATTAACCCTAATTAGATAAAATTTAATTAGAATAGTACTGATGCTGAAATCACCCCTTTGACAAGAGAAACATGCATCAAATGATTGAAATAACTCAAAATAAATGATTTCAAGTAAGGTTAATTAGGAAAACAAATGAAAACATTATTTATTTTTGTTCATCATTAGACTATGTTAGATTGTCAAAAATTAGAAATAAATAGGTAGAGGAAGACCCAAAAAGTATCCAAAAATAGGATCAACCTAAATAAAAAGACATGTTTGTTTAGTAGGAGAGGTACTTTGTTGCATAATTATCCTCTACTTGTCAATTTTTTCATTTGAACAAAATAATGAGCTAATGTGATAGATAGGTGTGATAGATAAACATTATTTTTTATGTGAAATATTAGTCGATATAAGTGTGTGGAAGATAAAAAATTAGTCATTTTAATTAAAAAACCCTAATATGACATGCAATGTTTGAAATATCTACAAAGATAAAAAAACCATGAAATGTAATGAGGCTGATCTAACCTAAATCACCCATATGATGACTAATCATTGCCTATGTATCAAATACTCTAACGAGGGAATCAACCCTCACATAGTTCTTCCACCTACAGTGCTTTGTGAAATAATTCTCCTTCAACTACATGTCTATATCTATAATTGTCTTGAATACCTAATCAATGATTGGATTAAGGATGGATAAATTAGGCTTTGAACTTTGTTTAGACTACTAAGACTCAATGTTATAGTGAGAATAACAAATAAAATAAAATGTTGATCAGTTTCATGTGGTGAAAATGGTTTATAAAATTAAATTGGTGGGACTGTGAACAATTGAATTTTCCTTCAAGGTTAATGTATCTAATGACCTAGTTAAGTACTTGGTTCTAGGGAAAATTAATATAATCTCTCAAATACCACCTAAAATTCAATAAGTTTTTATTTTACTATAAAAAAATCAACAACTTGTTAAGTTTTTGTCTATCTTAGATTTAAAAAAATTGATAATATCATAGCTCATACCTATAACCATAGAAATATAATATTCAGAGAGAGTGAAAGAGACTCCCCTAACAATCACAACATGTTTTGACTAGGAATTAGGGAATTGTGTTAAGATGTGTAGGTCACATCCCCTTATTATTTTTAATTAAATTTGAAATCCCTACCTAGTGTAATATTATCCATACCATGGAATTATTATTTGTCATTTTTGATGTCAAAGGCTATACCTAGTTATTATCATCCCCCATGACATTTTTTTAAGTTAAAGAGTATTTTGTTAGTAGTGTAACCATGATTAAACTATCAATGGGATAGTTAAATCTCAAACACACTCTCTTAAAAAACTCACCCCAATCATAGAAAATATTGATCACATGATCATGAATGATGCTACAAGTGTCATAAAAAATATGATTAGGAAGGTTGCATTATTGGCATCATAATTCATTCTTAGCCCTCTTAACTTCACATGAAGGACAAAGTCATTAGTAGAGATAGGGGTGAGTTTCCATAAAAGGGAAAATTAGATGGAAATAAGAGGAGATAAATCTCTTAAAAAACATGGGTCCAAGAAACTTAATAAAAGATTTCTTGAATTCATGAACTATATCACATGTTTTAACTACAAGAGTTGACTTCCTCATGGATAATATATGAAACCTCTTTAAGTAGAAGTTGAGAATCCTACCTATGTTTCATATCATTTAGACTGAATCATTTGTTGTTAAAACAATTTATGAATTTATTTCCTTCCCTATACACATGTTGTATCTAGAAGCCCTAAAATTATTGAGAAAATGTTGAAGAGAACTAGTCACATCGTTGATCATGTTCTTTATGGTCCAACTAGGATTATGCTTCTTATCTAAAAAACAATAATTTTAAGAGAATTAAATTAAAAATTAATATGATTTAACCCCATATCCCTTGTTATTTGAATAATCCATAATGTTTTCGTAGCCTTAGTCAAATGATTAGTTTAAATTCCCAAATTTCCCACATATGTTATTATTTATTTTCCTTTGTTGTTTCATAGAATTCACCCTCCACCTACTTTACCAAAATTACCATTAGATGCACCATAAAATTTTAGATTTATCCACCCTAAATATGGATGAATTTATTTTACATCTATTTAAACAATTTTTCATTGATAAGGTTTAACAAGATCTTCTATACTAAGGTTCCGTTTAAGAGAAATTATATTTTCATCATCCCTAATTTTATCTTTATCTTTGATTTTAATAACCAATAAATTCTCATAAATTTATCAAAGGAATTTATGGACCACCATTTCTAATAATTTATTTTTATTAATAAAAATCCCATGTTTCAATCCCACCATAATCTCCAAAACACATGGGTGTAGTGAGTTTCAAACTTTTAAAGAATTTCACTAGAAGATATTAGTGACCATTGGAGAATGAAAATGAGGGAAAATGTTTGGTTGAAATTAAAAAAACTTGAAATAGGTAATAATAATTATTAAAGTTTTGTAAGCATAGGGATAGAGTAGTAGAGTGTGGACCATAGATTTAACATTTTGTTTGCACAAAACACATGTGTTAGGTATCGTTAGATCTCACTTGATCAGGGTATAAATTGCAATAATATTATATTTTATTTTAAGACAAATAATAAATTTATTTTAGGAAAAATATGTGTATTCTAAATAATCTTCTAGAAAAATCCATTGTCTATAGTGTTTAAGGAAATCTTATAGATTTATTTGACATTGTAGTTTTATTATGGCATAAGAGCCTAGACTAATTCATCATCTAAAATATATTAACTATTTTGATATATATTAAGGAAATTATTTTTATCTAAGATAATCTCTTGTTCATCTTAGCTAAAACCTTTAGAGGGATTATTTCTCCAAATAGTGTGTTCTTCATTAATCTCTTTGTAATCAAAAATTTTCTCTCCATCACTCTTTTCATTCTATTGTTGATTATGTCCCAAGGTTGAGATTCACTCAATGGAGAATTTAAAATCCAAGAATATTTATCGAACATGGTCTTATACCCATAAACTACATTCCATTTTCAGCCCTTCCATATCAGTTTTATACATTCAACTAGAAAATTCCAAACTCAAGAACCCAATGATAATGATTCAGCTATCATTATTCTTTATGGTTTAGGATTGTCCAGATATTTATCTTTAATAATAATTGTCCATTAATTTAACATATTTTTAAAATATTGAACCTAATTTAGGATTACATATTTTTTCATATTTATTAATTTGTGGATACCCAACCCTTCATGTCTTCTGGGGAGGCATTTTATCCTATGTAAGAAATATAAATCTTTGTTTGTCCTCCATTCCTATCCATAAAAACCTTCTTTGATTTTTTTTCTAGTTTCTCAACTATCATCATTGGTATATTAAAAATATACATCATCTACACTGTAATATTTTTAAGAGTGTTTTTAATCAATTGAAATTTACATGCTTAGCTAAGAAGATAGTCTTTCCAACCTTCAACTTTTATTTGGAACATGTCAATAAGGGTGTCCCTGATCCAAGGGATTTCCACCCAATGATTTCATTCAGTTTATAGGGATTATATGTTAAAGTGGTACAAAAAAAAATATAGGAAGGTTAATATGTTGTATCTTTTTATATTATAATATAGATGTAGATGTGATGTTATCTGGCCAATAATGCGACACCTTTGCCTATAACATTTTAAGTAATTTTGAAAAATTGCCACCCATATAAATTTATATATTTAAATATATTTATTGTAAATTAGTAAATATATTTTAATATATTTTTAGTAATATATTTAATTAAATATTTATATCCCATTTTCTTCAAAAATACATACCACTCTTATTATAAATTACATGCATATTAATCCTTATTTAAATGATATTCATAGTGTTGACTTCTTGGCATTGCATGTTTTATTTAGCCAAGTCTTTATTGTGACATATGGCATTTGAGCTTCACCTTGCTTGGAGGTATATTATTTAAAAGAAAGGTGTGGATATATTATTTAAAGAAAGGCATGGATGTATTATTTAAATAAAGGCATGGTTTCATGTTTATTAAAACTCAAGTCTTTTATTTTTCAAGATTATCAAGTGGTGTTATAAACAAATATTGGCATTGAAACTTGGCACTACTTAATTATTGTTATTAGTGTGGACTCTTCAATCAAATGATGCCAATCACATTGATGCCAAACTATTTATATTACTCATTAATTACCACATGTATCTCTACCTATAATGCAGATATTCAACATCTAACACTAAAAAGGGAGTTGAGAAATAGATAGCAGTAATGTATCTTGGCATTGAACCGGAACCATTGAGAGAATCCAGGGGTAAAACTCTAGATAATCCAATGAAAGTAGATGTATTGAAAATAGCCTATTTTGATGGGACATCCACCCACGATAGAAGGAAACTCATTACAAGTAAATAATATTGATTCTCAACCAATATGTTAAGGCTGGAGAAATACTAGAAAGCCAATGTCATGTTGTTGAAACAAGAAAAACCCAATTTGGGGAAATTGTTAGTGCACCACTAGGGAAATTTGTTAATACTTAGCCAATGCCAAGTAACATTGAGAAATATATATATATATATATATATATATATATATATATATATATATGTATGTATGTATGTATGTATGTATATGTATATATATATATATATATATATATACATTATATATATATATATATATATATATATATATAGGGAAATTTGTTAATACCTAGCCAATGCCAAGTAACATTGAGAAATATATATATATATATATATATATCTGCATCTATTTTTGTAGAGGAAGAATATTTTGGTAGAAAAGTAGTGGATTTTCATGGAGGAAATTTGTAGATAGATATATCTAGTTACAAAGGAAGTAGGAACCTCTGGTAAAATTACAGAGGTTTATTTTGTGTTGCACAAATAGATATATGGTATAAAAGTAGTGTATTATTTTTACTCAAAGAGATTTTAGAATACTCATAGAGTGGACTCAGGGACATATAGCCATTTGGTGAACCCCATAAACAAAATTCATGTGTCATTGTTTTTAATTTCCTCTCTGTGATAAAAAAATCTTTTCAATTTTATTTATTAAATTATGAAAGTTTTATAAATTAATTTTATTGATTTATTAAAAGGGAAATTATAAATTAAATATTCTATTTTATTTCAATCCAAGAAGATTATAAAAGTTTTTATAACTTAGATTTCTAGATCAGTTTGGTATCAGAGCCTGTGATCAAGGCCATTTAACACATTGTCTGGAAATTGTAAAAGTATTGTATGTTAACCAGGACTTGATCAAGCCATGGTAAAATATAAATTATAGAGTTTGATCTTAAAATTGTTGCATGATGTGCAAAACAATAGACAAATATGGGAGAGTAGATATGTTTGATGTAGAATTCTAGAGTGCTTTCCTTAGTATGAAAAACATGGTTGAGTAAATATACGAGGAACATAGATAGGAAAAATAAGCAAAAGAAGATAAATTTGAAAGAGAATAAGTTCCTCTTTCACCTTCCAAAAAATCCTCCTCCTTTGCAGATGGTAACACAATCCCATAATTGAAATTAGATGTTAAATTTGATTTGCCAATTTATAATGATGAGATGAGCACAAAAAAATGGATAACTGGGTGAAGAAGATTGAGATATATTGTAGGATTCATAATATTATTAGTGATAAATCCAAGATTCAATTGGATACTCTCTATATGAGTGGCAAAACACTCATCTAGTGGGGGAGTAAGATTTAGGAGGATCTCAATAAACATGGTAAGATAATCTCCTCCTATAATGATTTTGTTTCTGAAATGAGAAAACAATTTTATCCTTTGGGTTAATGCAATAAGCTACTATGGATTGATAGAATTTAAGAAAAAATAAAGGTTAGAGTGTGTAATATTATACTTAGGGTTTTAGAAAGAAGGAATTAATGTTAGGCATTCCTCTATACAGTTAATAAAAATTTATAAGGTATATTGGAGGTTTAAAACATACAATTCTCATTTTTAATCCTTCTAACCTTGATGAAGTCTATGTGCAAGCTACCCATATGGAAACTAGGGGTAAGATGACCAAGGAAGGCTATGGAAATAGATCTCACAATTCAGTTCAAAACAAAGGTAAAAGTAAAGAAAAGGGCAAGGGTAAGTCTACTTACACTCTTAAGAAAGAGGAAGGAAAACCTTTTTGTAATCATTTCAAGAAGAATCATGATGAGTCTAAGTGTTGGAAACTCCATCTAGAACTCAATCCAAAGAGGTTATAGAATAAAAAGGAAAAGAAGGCTAATGTTGTGATCCAACAAGACCTAAGATTAGATTTTGGTGATGAAAAAAATGTTACTACCATGGGTTTGCAAGGTTCAAATTCTTCCTCTTCTAACACTAAACCTTTTGTTATTAATTCATCTTCTAAAACTAAATCTAAACATGATGAAATAAAAAGAAATTAGCTTTTCCACATAAGATTTAATTTTAAGCATACTAAAATAGATACTCTTTTTGATAGTGGATCACAAGCTAATCTTATTTCTAAAGAAGTTGTTAAAAAGTTAGGACTCAAAGCTAAGCTACATCTAAAACCATATACTTTAGGATGGTTATGTGATGATTCAAAATTTTAGGTCACAAAAACATGCACCTTGAGGTTTGATATTACTTATAAATTCAGTGATGAAGTAGAGCTAGATGTATTCCCTTTGGATTTTTTTTGGAATTATTTTGGGAAGTCCTTACTTATATGATAGGAAAGCAATTTTGTATAGAGAAGAGAAAAAATATGTGCATGTGAAGGATGGGATTGAATACATAGTAAGAGCCCATCAAGTTAAAGCCAATTTGACTTTTGCTTGTGTAGGACAAATGAAAATACTTGTAAACTCAAGTAATATATTTTTCCTCATGATTGTGAAAGCCAAGGATAGTGAAAAATGTATGGCCTTAGAGGGTTGTGATCCTAAACAGCAATTTGAAATATAAAAGATTATTTATAACTAAAATGATGTTTTTTTAGGAACCACAAGGTTTACCTCTTAAGATGGAAATTCAACATGAGATTCAATTGTAGTAGGATGCCTCTCTTCCTAACATTAGCATGCATAGGTTGTCAGTAGTAAAGAATGAAGAAATAAAGAAGCAAGTGATGGAGTTACTTGAGGAAGGAGTCATTCAGACAAGTACCTCTCCATGTGGTTCACCTATTGTCTTGGTACCTAAAAAAGATGGTACATGGTGAATGTGTGTGGACTTTTGAGCTTTGAATAAAATCATGGTTAAAATTGCTACCCTCCTCCTCATATTGATGACTTGTTAGATTAGTTGAAAAATTCAAAGTATTTTACTAAGTTAGATTTGAAAAGTGGTTATCACCAAATAACAATAAGTGATGGTGATAGTTGTAAAACCACTTTAAAAACTAATCAAGGCCTTTTTGAGTGGATTGTTATGCCTTTTAGACTTTGTAATGCACCTACCACACTTATGCAGGTTATGAATAATGTGTTAAGACCTTTTTTTGATGATTTTGTAATTTTTTACTTGCATGTCATTTTAATATTTAGTAACACATATGAAGATCATATTAAACACATCAAGAAAGTCTTAGATACTTTACAAAAGGAGAAACTTTTCCTAAAGATGTCAAAATGTGAATTTGCAAAAACATCTTTGGTTTAGTTAGGCTATGTTGTATGGAATGGTTCAATAAAAATAGACCCTATAAAAGTTTAAACCATAGTGAAATGGCCAAGGCCTAATAATGCAACAAAAGTTAGAAGTTTTCTTGAAGCAGTTCAATTCTAGAAAAAAAATATTGCTAACTTATCTATCATTGCATCTCCTTTACATGCTTTAATAACTGTTAAGAAATTGTTTCAATGGGAGAGGAAAGCATGAAAAATATTTCAATACTTTGAATGAAAAAATAAGTACAACCCCAATTCTTGCATTTCTTGATTTATGGTAATCCTCTAAAATATAAACTAATGCTAGTGGGTATGGATGGGGTTAGTGATAATACAAAGACCAATGTGTTTTCATTTGTAAACCTTTACAAGTGCAATTAAAAATTATCCTAATTATGATAAAGAATTGTATGCTTTAGTGTAGATTGTGAAAAATTAAAAACATTATTTTATGGGTAAAGAGACAATCATCCATATGGATCATTAGGCTTTGTAATACCTTCAATCACAATCCAAGCTACAACAATCAAGACACTTTCGATGGATGGGATTTTTGTAGCAGTTTCATATTGTTATAAGGTACCAAAAGGGAACACATAACAAGGTTAGAGATATGATTTCTAGAACTCCTATTATAACATCTACTACTTTGCAGCATAGTCCTTTTGTTAATGAAATCTATAAGGAACAATATGCCAGAGAAGTTGATTTGAAGGATGTCTATGAATATTTAACAAATGGTAAATTAGTAGAAGCATTTGACTATCATGTTCATAATGGAATGTTATATTATCTTGGAAAAATTTGTATTTCATAGGATGAAAGAGTTCACATGATTAGAGAAGCACACAACTCTCTTGTTGTAAGTCATTTTGGCATTAGTAAGATAGTTGCATAGTTAGAAAGATACTACTATTTGCCCCATATGACATAAAATGTATCTAAAATTATCAAATGTTGTATTTTTTGTTCCATAAGTAAACCTAGTAACCAAAAGTTAGGATTTATACACTTCTTGTTCCTAACCATCCTTGGGAAAGTATTTCTATGAATTTTTAGGAGGTTTACCTATGTCACGAAGAAAACATGATTATCTATATGTGGTTGTGGATAGGTTCAACAAAATGTGTATTTTGGTTCCTTGTCCTAAATAGGTTATAGAAAAGGATAATGTACATTCATTCATAAAAAATGTTTGGATCCATTTCAGGTTACCCACTTCTATTATATCCGATCATGATGCTTGATTTGTTGGTGATTTTTGGTCAACTTTGTGGGACATGATGGATACTAAGTTAACAAAAATCACAACCTTTGATCCACAAACTGATGGACAAACATAAGTGGTCAACTAAATAGTGGTACATTTACTTAGGGGGTATTGTGGTAAATATCCTAAATTATGAGTTAAACATTTATATTATGTGCAACATTTTTATAATTATGCTTTACATTCTTATACTTTAAATTCTTGTTTGGAGACTTATTTTGGTTATTTAACTATGGCTCCTTTGGAATTCTCTTTTGAAAATAAATATAACTCAATGGTGGATGGAAATAGTGATGCCATGAAGGATAAAAAGTTCATTCAGAGAATTCAGAAGATTCAAAAAGTTGTTTAAGAACATTTGGATAAGAGCCAATCTAAATATAAGGCTAGGCATCACAAACACATAGTTGATCATCAATTCAAAGTGGATGATTAGTTTTGGCTTCACATCAGTAAAGAAAGACTGAAAGGTGAAGGTAAAACATTAAAATCAATCAGGTATGGTCCTTTCAAGATTTTGGAAAAGATTGTCACAAATGATTTGCAATTGGATTTTCCTTCTTATATGTAGATTTATTCAGTGCTTAATATGGAAAATTTGAAATTGAATGAATATCCTATGATATGGATCAAGATGAGGGTATTCAATTTATTAATGTTGATGATTTTTATCTTAAATCTCTTCATGAGTTAAAGGAAGATGTTATTATTGATAGGAAAACTAGAACAACACAAAGGGGTGATGTAGAATATCTTCATGTTGATTTGAAAAGGCTACATCTGAATAAGGAAAAATTAAAACCCAAGTATTTTGTTTATCAAGATTATCAAGTGATGTTATAAACAAAGATTGGCATTGGAACTTCACACTAATTAATTATTGTTATTAGCATGGAATCTTTAAAAAAATGATGCCAATCACATTGAAACTAGCCTATTTATGCTACATATTAATTACCATAGGTATCTCTACCTATAATTAAGATATTCAATATCAAATGCTAAAGAGGACACTGAGAAATAGATAATAACATGTCTTAGAATTGAACTAGAGCCATTAAGAGAATCTAAGGGTAAAACTCCAGATAAGCCAGTGAAGGTGGAAGTATTAAAAATAGCCTATTTTGATGGGTCATCCACCCAATATACTAGTAAACTCATTACAAGTAAACAATATTGATTCTTAGACAAAATTTGAAGGCCAAAGAAATACCAAAAAGCCAAGGCCATATTGTTGGAACAAGAAAAACCCTAATTCAGAGAAATTATTAGTGCCCCACTAGGGAACTTTGTTAATGCCTTACCAATGCCAAGTAGCATTGAGAAATATATATAGCTACATGTGGTTTTATAGGAGAAGAATATTTTGGTAGAGAAATAGTGGATTTGCATAGAGAAAATTTGTAGATAGAGATATCTGGTTATAGAGGCAGTAAGAACCTCTAGTAAATTTATAGAGATTTATTTTATTTTGCTTAGACAAATATCTAGTATAGAAGTCATGTATTATTTTTACTCAGAGAGAGTTTGTAATCATTCTTGAAGAGTTTTTAATGATATTGGAACACTCATAGACTGGACCTGGGGATGTAGCCATTTGTTTAACCCCATAAAAAAATCTTTTGTGTCATTTTAATTTCCTCTTTATTATAAAAAAATATTTCAATTTATTTTATTAAATTACAAAAGTTTTATAAATTATTTTTTTCATATTTATTAAAAGGGAAATTGGAAATTAAATATTACATTTTATTTAAATCCAAGTAGATTGTTGATTTGGGCAACAATTTAGGTGACAATTGATTACAAAACTTTCGAGAGCCATAACTTTTACACCATAGCTCTGATTGCCTCCTTGTTTAAATAATTGGAAAGCAAAAAATGAGGAAAATGTGGTGAGATGGCACAAATCTCTACTCGGTGGTTATTGAGCCCTAAAACCCTAATGGAAGTGCTCCAAATTTCAATTTTAGTAGTGCAATCAAAAAATAGTAAGTTTCTAAAAATAGTAATTTCTTGAATTTTGTATTGTTGTAAATCATGGAAGTCAAACCAATTAAGCTCCTTCAAGATTGGTGACCTTCCACATCCTCCTCATACCTTCAAAATGTGTATAAATGAAGATGTAACCTAAAATGGAAATCAAACATCTCTTCCTAGAGATAATCATATGGTTTTATTGCAATCTTGAGTAATAAAACATCTCTTATTAGAGAAATCATTATTACTATGTTACTTTCATGTTCTTGAAATATATATCAATCAAAACTTTTGAGTTTTGGATTAGTGATATCAGAGTGGTTTGTATTGAGAGTGTATGATCCTGAGGACGAGATCAGGCTACAAGAAGCTTGGGTGGGAAACAACAAAGCTTCAAAATTATCCACCTATTCACTACAAATGACTTTAAATGGTGGATGACACTAAGACATCTAATCCCTTCAAGGAAATGGTGAATGAATCCCTCCAATGGCAACAAGCATAGATGCTAAAATAATTGACCCAAATTCTCCAACAAATCTTGATGGAAAATTATGGCTCTTCATCTGCACTTCTTGGCTCCTCATCCATGGAACATCCTTTTAGTGCCCCAACACCCTTCAAGTTTTAGGTGAATTTTGATATCCCTACATTTGAAGGCAAAATCAATGCTGATGTAGCAGAAAGATGGGTGGATCAATTATCTTCCTACTTTTCTGTAAATAAATTCATCGATGGAGAAAAGATCACTTTTGCTCTTTTGAAAGCATCATTGCTCATGAAACATTGGTGGGAAGTGTACAAAAAGAGTTTTAGTACAAATGGAATTGGCCTTGAGGTAGAACCTACCTGGGATGATTTCATGGAAGTGATAAAGGAAGAATACTATCCCATTAGAGCATATGATGATCTATACATACAGTGGCAACAACTTCACCAAAGTAAGGATCGATCTATTTAAGATTACACTGATATTTTTCATTTTCTATCTATGAGATTGGGCATCTAAGAAAGTGAGAAAAATAAGACTCTCAAATATCATGGTGGACTACAATTGTTCATATGGGGAGAAATAAAACTTTTCAATTTGGAAACCCTCATTGAGGTATACAAGTTCACAGTGAATATTGAGTAGAAGCATGGAAGAAAGAATATGAAGAGTCAGCCTTTGAAATGGAAAAGTGACAAAGAAGGTAAAACATGAGGGCATAATTAGAAGAAAAAGGAGTTCTAAGATAAGAAACCCCGGAAGGGGAAGACTAGAAAATGATGTGATTACCACAAAACTAGAACTCAATCGAAAGAAGAATGTCGAGCCATCAAGTCACTGCTTTTTGAGTCACAATACTTGACATCTATTGCTCTATCTCATACACAATCAACAGTTACAAAAGATGAAGAAGATATTGTAGATGCTAAACCTGATACCATTGTTACTTCATCATAGACCCATGAGGAAAGGCTAAATGACAAGGAAAGGTTGTTTCACTCCAAATTATGGGTAAAAGGTAAGCCTTTACATTTAATTCTTGATAGTGGGAGTCAAAAGAATTTAATCTCTACTAAAGTTGTTAAAAGTCTAAATCTATCCATGAATCCTCACCCAAAGCCATATAGTATTGGATGGTTGAGCCCAGGGAAAGACCTCCATGTCACCCATCAGTGTCTTATTTAATATGTAATAAAACCTTTACAAGATGAAGTATTATGTGATGTGGTCAATCTAGATGTTTGTGATGTACTCCTTGGTCAACCATTCATGTATGATCAACATGGCATCTATGAATCATGAACTTGAAGAATCAACCTCACTCTTAGAATGTGGTGCTATAAGGTACCAGAGGTACCACCTCCCACAGCTATCTCATTGATTAGTTCTAAGCAATGTAAGAGATTGGTGGAGAATACAAAGTAATTCATTAGTATGGTGGTCAAACCAATTTTTTTTAAAAGGTCGATGTTGCAGTCCTGACTACACAATCAACACAACAATAGAAGTAGATGGGATGACTCATGGGAAAATTTGATGACTTATTTAAGTCACCCATGGGAGTTCCACTTCACTACCAGGTAAAACATTTTATCGATTTGATCCCAAGATCACCTTTGCCTAATAGTCCTATGTATCATAGATCATTTTTGGAGAATGATGAGATAAAAAGGTAGATTCAAGAATTGACTCAAAAGGGTCACATCAAGCCAAGCTCTTTACCCTATGTTAGATTGATTGTATTATCACCAAAAAAAGATGGAACATGGAAGCTTTGCATTGACTATCAATCCTTAAATAAAGTCACTATGAAGAATCACTACCCCCTCCCCAAGATTGATGACTTGCTAGACCAACTTCATGGTGAAAATTTCTTCACAAAAATTGATCTCAAATCTAGCTATCACCAAATTATTATCGATCCCACTAATATTTGTAAGACTTTATTAAAATCTAAGGAGAGGATCTTCAAATGGATGGTTATGCCTTTTGGCTTGACTAATGCACTTGCAACCTTCATGAGGATAATGGATGACATCTTGTGATCATTCACTAAGTCATTTTTAGTTTTCTACCTAGATGACATACTCATCTATAGCAAAACATGGGAGGAACATCTGCAACATGTTTGTAAGGTTCTTCAAACTCTTTAGGAGCATAAGTTCTATGAAAATGTCAACAAATGCACATTCAAGATGAAAATAATTTAGTATCTAGGGTATGTTGTGAATGAAGAAGGGGTCCATGTTGATCTAGAGAAGATTCAAGTTATTAGATATTCGCCTACACCAAGGACCCTCACAGAACTTCATAGCTTCTTGGGTCTTGCAAATTTCTATCACAAGTTTGTTCTTGGATTCTCAAATGTTGCTTGGCCACTAACCCAAGTGACTAAAGGAGGAGCTAAAGATACATTTTAGTGGGGAAAAATAAAATAAAGGGAATTTGAGAATTTGAAGAATAGACTTTACTTAACCCCTATTCATGCCTTGTTAGATATGCATCAACCTTTCGAGTTAATGATATATGCATCTGAATATGCCATGGGAGCTATCATCATACAACATGGCCATCCTATTGCTTATCATAGTGAAACTCTCACTGATATACTCAGGAAATACCCAACATATGACAAAGAGCTCTATGCCATTATGCAAGCCTATAAACAATGAAAACACTACATCTTGGGGAAAGATATGGTCATCCAAATTAACCATAGACCATTAGAATTCATCTAGACATAGAATAAACTATGAAATGAGAGGCACAAAAAGTGGGCCACATATCTATAGAAATTCCATCTAATAATTCAACACAAAAAGAGGAGCTCAAATACAACCATAGATTATCTAATCCACCCACCAATTACTGCACTCATAATAGTTCTTGACCTGTGTAGACACGAGACTACCACTTGGGGTACTCAGTATGAAGTATATCCTACCTTTGCTGATACATATTAGGTGCTTCAAGAAGGTAAAGATGTTTCTAATTTACATTTTCAAGATAATGTCCTTTGTCACATGGGTCACATGTGTGTTCTAGCTACAGAGCAATAGAAGATGATATGAGAAGCACATTTCACTAGGATAACTGGACACTTTGGTGTAGATAAGACATTGGTAGTTCTTAAAAAAACACTTATACTAGCCTCATATATAAAAGTATGTGGAAAGGTACCTTAAATCTTGTACCCCATGTACAATAGCCAAGCTAAAAAATAAGAAGTAAGGATTATACATGGTATTTCCAAAACCAACTAGGCCTTGGGAATCCATCTCAATGGATTTCCTCTTAGGTTTGCCCACTTCAAAACAAGGTAAGGACTACATTTTTTTTGTAGTTGATCATTTTTCAAAAATGGCTATCATGATTACTTATAAGAAAAATATATCTACTAAAGAAACTTTTCAACTATATTTTAGTCATGTATGGCTCCATTTTGGTCTCCCCAAATCCACTGTCTTAGATAGAGATATCAGGTTCCTAAGCATATTCTGGTCCACTCTATGGAAGATGATGGATACCAAGCTAATGAAGTCCACAACCTTCCACTGATAGATTGATGGTCTGACAGAAGTGGTTAACCACTTGATTGTTCACATGATTCAGATGTATTACTCCAAACATCCATGCACATGGGATGAGGGGATTCTTTTCATACAATATGGATACAATTGGGCCCTATATAACGTGACCAAGCACAATCCATTATAAGTATGCTTCAGGTTCTAACCCATGGCACCAATTGACATATCCATTATATTATCCACCATAAAATACACACCTCATGGGAGATATGAGGTAGCAAAATAAAAAAAAGTTCATTAAACAAATGCAACATTCATGACATCTTGGAGAAGATAAATCAAAAGTATAAGTAATGCCATGAAAAACATAGGATTGCACACCATTTTGATGTAGGTGACAAGGTTTGGTTATGGATTTAAAAAGAATGACTTGTAGGCCCACATAGAAAAATTCAAACTCTGTGATATGGTCCCTACACCATCACCAAAAAATTTGGAGAAAATGTTTTTGAGTTGAACCTACCTGCCTACCTTGGTGTGCATCCAATATTCAACATGGAGATCCTCAAACCATATAATCCACCTCTATTGGACACTTTAGTCATAGAAGAACAACTAGACATTGATGAGCTTGATCCATAGAGTTTTTCTGTATTAGAGGATGATCAGATTGAGGAAACCTGGATGAAGACAACAAGAGGATGCTCTATTCTACTTTATCAGGTGGTCAAAAGGGGCCAGCTTAGCGACTAAGGTGAGTGGCTCATAGAGAATAAAATTAAGACACAAATACCAAACTTGATGAGGAATATTGATGCAATGGGGACCATTACTTTTCAAGGAGGGAGGAATGATCTAGGCAACAATTTAGGCAATGGTTTTACCCTAATTGATGATGGAACTTCCGGGAGCCGTAACTTTTGCACTATAGATCTGATTGACTCCCCGTTTGAACTGTTGGAAAGCTAAGAATGAGGAAAATATGGTGAGATGGAATAAAGATCTAATTAGTGTTTTTTTACCCTCAAAAACCTAATAGAAGTGCCCCAAATTTTAATTTTAGTAGTGTAGTCTAAAAATAGTAATTCCTTGAATTCTGTATTGTTGTAAATCATGGAAGTCAAACAAATTACTCTCCCTCAATATTGGTAACCTTCCACATACTCCTCCTACCTTAAAAATGTGCATAAATGAAGATGTAACCCAAAATTGAAACTAGACATCTCTTCCCAGAGATAAGCATATGGCTGTATTGCAATCTTGAGTAATAAAACATCTCTTCTTAGAGATATAATTGATACTGTGTTATTTTTATGTTCTTAAAATATCTGTCAATCAAAACTTCTAAGTTTTGGATCAATTGTACATTTTTTTATAACTTGAATTTATTGATCAATTCCAAATTCTAGTGTTTCCATGGCTAACGTAAAGAGGAATCCAAGATAATTAAGATGAAATTATTTGTTCTTACATAAAAAGATTATTCAAACTATATTCTTTCTTGAAATTGGAATGTTAATAAATAACAAGGAGCTTTTGTCCAAATTCAAATTTCATCCCTTGACTTCCTCATAGTTTAATGAAAAAATATTCCACTCATTTTATTCAATAAATAAGGCTAAGCCCAAAAATATGGTGTCATCAACAAACATTTGATTTTAAACAAGTTCCAAAGAAGAAAAGATTTTAACACGTTTAATTTTTATCTTAGAAACAAAATTTGAAACATTCCTTCAAAGGGATTCAACCATAATGATGAGCAAGAAAGGAGATAGAGGATCCCCTTTGTGATTACCTATCTAAATTCAAAAAAAGAAAACATTTAGCCACACCATTCACCATGACTAAAAACATAGGTGTTAAAATACAAATGTTTACAAGTTATGTGAAGTTATCTTAAAAGACAAATTTCTTTAGAATTGTATCCATAATATCCCATGACACTCTATCATATGCTTTGTTAATATTCCATTTCAAAAACATTCCCTCTTTCTATTTTTTTTCAATAGATTGAATAGTATCAATAATAGTTATTCACATCCTGAATTTGTATTTCATTAACAAGACCTCCTTGTTTATGAGAGATTATATTAGGAAGGAAAGATTGTAATATGTGAGAAAGGATTTTAGTAAATATTTTATAAAGAGTGTTGCATAAGTTGATTTTCCATAAAATCTTGAATTGATTTACTTTGTATTTTTTGGGGACAAGGACTAAAAATGTATTATTAATTTACTTAAGTAAATACCCTGAGGAGAATAACTCATATGTATCTATATTCATATCACTCTAAATTATTTCTTAGAAGTGGTGAAAAAAGGTTGTAGGAAAACTGTCAAGGCATGGAACGTTGTCTCATTCCATGGAAAAAATACAAATTTGACTTCCTCTATTATTATCAGTTTGAAAAGAGTTACATTTTATTCATCCTTAAAAATAGAGGGGATGGAATCCAAAATATCATTCTCCACCTCCTACCTACTATTAATATTCCCTGAAAGCAAGTTTATGAATGACTGAACAACTTATTCCTTGATGATTCCTTGTTGAGATCAATGTCTAAAATCAAAATGTCATCCTCTTTAATGATTTCACTAATCTTGTTATTTTTATTATGTATAAGAGTGGATATATGGAAAAACATAATATCCATATCCTCTTTTTTTAGCCACAAGGATCTTGAATTATACCACCAAAATTTCTCTTATTTAACTATTATAAATGGAACCTCATAGTGAAGAGATTTTTATTTTTAGAATAGGTCATACTTCATACTATATAATTATCTTATGCATAATGGTTATCTCTTTAAGGAAAAAAAACCATGTATTCCATATGGGTCTTTAAGAACCAATATTGTGAGAGAAGTTCATAGTAGTGGTTTGGGTGGACACTTTCATAAAAAATAAGACAATAACTCTTGTGGAAGAGAACTTTTTTGTCTAAATATGAAGACATTTTTAGAAATTTATGTGTTGAAATGTAGGATATTCCATGTGGATAAAGTCCATATACATAATGCAAGGATGTACTTGCTATCACCAGTGCCAAAAGGACCATGGACATATTTGAGTATGAATTTTGTATCGGGGTTGCCAAACACACATAAATGTAATGATTTTTTAAATTTTTATAGATAGGTTCTTCAAGATTATTAATTTTATTTCATGCAATAAAACCAATGTATCCACTAGATTAGAATGTC
>JARHVA010004288.1:485000-655000 GCA_037957365.1 Torreya grandis | reverse complement strand
AGGATGATGAACACATTTCTATAAGATTATATTGTTGAGTTTTTAGTAGTCTATTATTTTTAAATTTTTGATGTTTAGTAAGATAAAATAAAAAAACCTAGATAATTTGAGAATTTTATTAGAATTTTTAAGAAACAAAAAATATCAATAAAATTTTCAAAGTGTATGTTTATGAATAAAAGTATGGTAATTTATATATATTTTTAGTTAGAATATGTTGAATAATGGATGAAGAACAGATAAATACAATTATTGAGTACTAATCGAATAATTATATAAAAGGTAATAAGTTTCCTTGGTTTAGCAACATTTTATATAAAATTCATTAAGAATTTTAATAGTATTCTTACACAATAAAAGATTGTATTATGGAAAAAAAAAAACTTGTGTAGACAAGGGAAACAACTGAAATCTTACAACTATTGAAGAGGAAGGTGATAGAAGCCCTTATTGTATCATTACCATATTTTATAAAGGTGTTTGAGGTGGACAATGATGTTTTACATGTGGGTGTTCATGTAGTATTAATAAAATAAGGGAGGCCATATCATATTATAATGATAATTTTAATGAGATAAATCATACATATTATACCTATGATGTTCAATTTTATGATATTTTAGAGTATTAAGACATTAAAAGCTTTAAATGTTGGTGTATAAGTATTTTATTATGTTTACATTCCATGTGAACCCAATTATGTGACCACTTAGAAGAAATTAAACAACATACATGCAAAGTGGGTATCTTTATTACAGGGGTATACTTTAGTTTTGAATCATAAGTTAGGAAAATAGAATCATGTAGAAGATGATTTGGGTAGGCATGTGGAATTTATAACTATTATGGTGAGTGAAGTAGTTAGATTTGAGAGTATCAAGGAATTATATGATTTTGATCCATATTTTTAAATATTGTTGAATAATGAAAGAATCCATTAGCATGTATGATAGGTACTATTCATGATTACAATATCATGTATGATGCTTATAATTTTAAGTGAAATAAACTATTTATTACAGTTGGGTCTATGAGAGAAAATATTGTGATAGAAATTCATAATGGTGGTTTGGGTGGACACTTTGGTAATAATAAAATAATATATTTGGTGGAAGATAAGTATTTTTAGCCAATGATGAAGATATATGTAGCAAGGTATGTGTCCAATATGCAAGATATGTCAAGTGGCTAGAGGCATTGCATAAAATATAGGGTTGCACATGCCATTTATATTACAAAAATGATGATGGAAAGATTTGATTATGTGTTTTATATATTATGGTTTAAAAAAAAAGATGGTTAAATTTTTAATTTTTGTTATTATAGTGTTTCTCTAATATGGTTTAATTTTATTGCATGTAAGAAAACCAATGACATCACTAATGTAGAAAATATGTTTTTAAAAGATGTTATTAGATTTCATTGTGTTTAATAAACCATTACTTTAGAAAAGGATAAAAATTTTGTAATTTATTTTTGGATGAAACTATGGAATAATTTAGGAACTAAACTAGAATTTCTTAGTGCATAGTATCCTAAAAATTATGGATAGATAGAAGTTTTAGATTTTTTTTTGATATGCATTGTTGGAGAGAATCCCAAGAAATGGAACTGCTCATTACCATAGATGATTTTTTATATAAAATTTAGTAAAAAGGTCAATATGAAAATAAAAATTCTAATTTATTTCTGGCATAAATCCTAAGAGTGTTTTAAACTTGATGTAGTTACCAATTATCAAGAGGGTTAGTGATGATGTAGAGGCATTTGCAGAACACATACAACAGTTGCAAGGTGAAATAAGGGGAGACATATATGAAATAAATAAAAATTATGAGGAAATAGTAGTTGTAAAAATAAGTCCAAATGTATTTATATAAGGAGAGTTAGTACTGGTGTATCTAATAAAATAGTATTTCTCCAAGAAACATATAACTAGTCGAAGTATAAGAGGATTGGTCCCTGATTTTGTTTTAAAACTAAATCACATTGATTTTGAGGTAATTTTTCCACAAGTTTAATGTTTTTATATTGTTTAATATTACTAATTTATATTAATTTTATGAATAACACAATTAATAGGAACATGAAGAAGTGGATTGGAAGAAATAGGTACCAAGGAAAAAAAGGAAAATATAACACAAGTTTTGGACAAGAAGATAGTAAACACTACGCATGGAAGATACAAATAGTATTTGGAATAGTGGGAAGGATTAAAACATAAATAAAACACATTAATTAAGTTTGGGAATTGAAAAATTTTGACAAGGAAAAATAACATAAATTTAATTAGAACAACTCGTAGGAGTTGTGATCTTTTCAATTAATGGAGAGTTATGTTAGAGCATATATTAGAAGGTCCATAACATTTGATCCAAAAATGTAATAGAGACATTTTTAAATATATATTTATTTATAAGATCCAATAAAAATTTAACCTACTTTAGTTTATTAGTGTATGTTTCAAAAAGTATCAAAGCCTAAATCAACCATCTACGAGCCAAATTTTGGATTTTATTTTTATTTTTAGTATTTTTAGAATTTTTATATTTAATATATTTATTTATTTGAGCATGAAACTTTAGATTTAATTAAACCTAAATATTTATTTATAAATTTATATAATAAGATCAATTAGTAGGTCCATTTGAACTTTAGCATATACTTTAAAATAAAATGTTTGGTTATTCTAGTTAGATTATTTTCTTTAATATTAATTTTAGTTGTGTATGACAAATCGATATTTGATTTGTGATTTATTTAAATTTCATATTATGTATTTATTTAATAATAATTAATAATTATAATATAATTTTCCCTTCTACTCAATAATTATCTATGTAAATGTGTAATATATAATTATTGTACACTTTTATGTTTTTCATCTTGTATTAGAGCAAGTTTAGCTCTAGGTATAAAATTAAAAGTAATTTTTTATGTTAATTATTATTGAGTTTCAAATTTTATTCCATAGAAAAAACTTATTATTTGAAGATAAATTTTTAGAAAAATGGAAATATGATGAGGAGGTTATGTACAAATAAAAATGAACATGCAAGAATTGTAATTCTTTACCTTGATACCCATGTTTTGTGACCATGGGATTCACCCTCATAATTATTCAAATATTATGGACTTACGCATTTTTTTATATTTTTATTAACAAAAATATAAATACTAATCCATGGTTGATTATATGTTAAGACACATATGTGGATAAATATATGTTTTATGTGATTATGAGATCCTAATTTTGTATAAGGACTTTATTGCTTTATGATATATTATATTCCTATTTTTAATGATGATGTAGCATTTAAATTAGTTATTTGAAATGTGTATGAAATTTTATATTGTGATTTTATTTAATAATTCCATTAATTATAGAGATTATGGATTCATCTTGTTATACCATAGAGGCACTGTGAAGAATCTAGTTTTATGTGCACATGATAAGAAAAGAAATATATGTTTATAATAATTTTGAGATAAAAGGGTATGAGAACTATACATTTTTCATCAAGGTATTATTTGAATCAACATATCACAATGGGAACTTCAATAATGGACATCCATCTTTTATAAAATGGGATACACAACACTTCGGTATCTTGGATAGTTGGATGCAAGTGGAAATATTTCACTTTGATAGGGATTGGTTGTGTGATCTTGTGGTAAAATAAATAAATAATGAATAATTAAATATAGATGACATATGTTTCAAGATAATTAAAATATGAAGGTAGTAAAGTAGATATAGTGACCACTTTAAATATGAAAAGGAAATGGTAGGAGATATAAATCCCAATAAAAAGATATAAACTACCTTTGAGTAGGTAGAGGACCATGTCTAATGGTTAGAAGAATAAATCATAAAATTGGAGATCTAAATAGAACAACCAAAACCCATGAAGTGGGTAAAGACAAAAGTGGTTTTCATTCCTATTATCATCCTTGGAACAATGGAATTATACTCATAGTTTTGAGATCATTGATAGAGCTAAAGGTGGGAAGGAAAAAATGTAAACATAATGGTAAATTCAAATAGATATTTGGTAAGAAGAGATAGTGGGAAATTAATAATTTAGAGAGAGGATTATAGAGGAGATAATCATTCATAGGTAGGATCCATTTTTTTCAAAGGAGAGAGAAACATTTAAAAATGAAAATAATATTGGGAAGGAACATAACAACTAACTTATATGTAGAAGGTAATATCCAAAAATGTGTTTTGATTAGTCTTAACCTTGTTAATGTTTTGGATATAGTCAAAAATTATGATTTGTTACTATGAAACTTTATTTATGAATACATTTCATTTGGTTTCCTTGTTGACGAAAGAGTTATAGTTTTATGCTTTGTGGATATAATTTTTGTTGTCAGCTATCTTGTTTGTGGATGTTGAAATAAACTAAGCAACAAGATTGCTAGGTTATAGTTTAATTATCATAAATAAGGCTAATATGATGAAAATAAGGATATATATTTACATTATAAGATATGATGGGATATGAATATATTTAATTATGATGATGATGATGATGATGATGATGATGATGATGATGATTATGATATTCCACACCATTTACATCATTATATACATTTTAAAATCCAAAGTTTACATCTCTTCACTCATTGTTGCTTTTGATAATCATTAATTAAGATTATTTAACTTCTTAGCTAATAATGAGAAGATATTTACTTATATATTGTGGTATATATGAATTTTATGCATGTAAAATATTATATATTCTTTATTATTATAATTTTTATATGTTTATGGGATCCTTCCATTTTATACAACATGATTCCCTTATTCTATAACTTCATTTCCTTATTTTTCATTATATTATAATGATAATATAAATAATACTCAAATCATCCATAGACTTAAACATTTTTTTCATCTTTGAGACAATTTTGATGAATAATAATGTCACATCATATTTATCTCTATAGTTCTTCTTTTCCTTTCAAAGCAAAGTATCTTTCTCCCTAGAGTCAGTAATTTTCCTCACAATAAACATCATTCTATATGAAACTCTCTTTGTTTTCCTTCATCCCACAATATCATCCCCTTGTTCAGTGTCATATTTTATGGTCTCCTCATTTTTTTCATTTGAGGTAATGTATCATCTTCCTCCTAAGAAATTTATTGCTCTCACAATTTGAGTTTTTTATTCCATGAAAAAGTCCTCACTTTACCTTCATGGTATGGTTTATTGGGTCCATAATTGGATATTTATTTACATATTATAATATTTATAATAGGGTATTGAAATTATTACCGTCATAACAAATCTTAACCTCCTCATTTGGTTTATACTCTTTTTTTAGCTTGAGATTTTTATTAACACTACGAATCCCATATTTCTCACTTTCATCTTGTTCATTTGTTATGGTAAATTTTTTATCCTTATCATTTGTCATTTTTTCCATTATAAAAGTTTTATCTTGTGCTTTTTGTTCTTCTTTTTTACTTACTATTTCCTCTTGGTTTTGTTTCTTTTTCCTTGTTCTTTATCTATTGTTTATTCCTTCTTCTCCCTGACATCTTCAAACAATGTCATGCTTTCATTTTATCTTCTAAAACCTATTTATATGATTATTTATTATCTTTCCATTTTTTTTTGAATTTATCTTCAATGCGATTCTTCTTTGTTTGGAATATTTGTTCATCTAGTAATATTTTTACTTTGATGAGTGTTGTATGTAATAAATTAAGATAGATATGTATCTTATCCTACTTAGTAAAGACAAGATCAAAGAAGGTAATCAACTATCATCAATTTTAATAAATTTTATATCCAACGGATGGCCAAATTAGATCCAATAAACCTAATTATAGGAGCACTTATCACACAACACTGAAAGAGAGGGTTCCAAAGCCTCTAGGAAATAATACTATGCAATAACCCTAACTAAGTTTTTATTACATGAAATAAAACTAATTTAGTGTTATCAAAGAATATAAAATGAAGGGGAATGGTTGAAAAAAAACAAAAAAATCAAGGGATGTTGGTAGTCAAATGAGGGCCTAGATCACCTAATGTGGAAGATGGAAAGTAAAAAAAACTAGAGCTATACTAAGTTAAAAGTATAGAGGTTATATAAGCAAGGATTTATACATTCAAAACCTATTACCTTTTGTGATAACTATATGTCAAATGAAATATCAAAATTTAGATATACATACTTTTGAGAAAATATTTAGAGTCTTAATCCACCCTTATCCAATGGAATTTTGCAATAGATTGTTGTGGCTTTCTAAGGGTCACACTATAAAAATAACCTCTAGGTTAAAATACTCCTAATTTACATCCAATAATTTGCACAAGACAAGATATATTCCCTTCAAGGTAAACATCCAATAATTTGCACAAGACAAGATATATTCCCTTCAAGGTAAAACCTAAGTAGTGGCTCCAAATGTAGATATAGAAGAATTATGATCTATAATAATATAAAAAATGAATGCTTATATCTATTGGACTGACATGAAGGACATATTTATATAAATGTGTTTCACTAAAATTTTGCTTTATTTTATTTAGAAATTTTTTAGTAAAACTTTAAAGAAGGGTGAGTTTAGTAGAAATTGGATTTGGTTTTGCACTCAGTGATCTAGATGATTATGGAGACTCCTCTTTGTCTAGGGAGGAATGACCTATAGATAAGAAAGAATTAAAGAAATGTTTTATTAGTTAGTTAGTAGGGTGGATTTCCTAGCATGAGATAGATCCAAGAAGCACAAGCTTCCTAAGGGGTTTTCAATCCACACTTCAAATAATTAAGTTTTGAAAATGAAAGATAAATTACTTACATAAATAACTGAAGACATTGAAATCAAATACAAGAAGTGATTGATGGGCAAATGGTTAATTTGACTAATTTTAGCAATAAATGATTAAATATCAATGTTAGATGAATCAAACATGATTCAAAAAATAGAGTGATCCTCTGTGATAAAACATAAACTCAAAAAGTGGAATTTGGTTAGGGTCTAATAGGTAAAATTAGCATGTTATTGAAAATTGATATACAGTGACCATCGGCACTTAAGGTAAAACCATCAGTGGTTAGTTACCATTCGGTGGTTAGGGACCATCAATGTTTAGGGTTATGACCATTAGTAGTTACTGTAGGATCTGGATTAGGGTAAAATTTTGGTTGAGAAGGTTATAAGCAAGTTTTAAAATGTGAATTTAGGTTGGATGTTGGTTGTGAGATAGAAGGTATTGTTTATAGGTGTCTAGTTTAGGTATAGGGTGTTCAAATGATTGAGAGAAGTTATGGGCAGTCTTGGGGAAGAAAAAGAAGTGTCTATAATTGTAGAACTCTAACACAAGAAAGTGGGATGGAATAGAAAATGATACAAGACATGAAATAAATAAATTATTGAATCCCAATAAGAAATGAATACTTAGCTTTATTGTTTTCAGTCTAAAGAATGTTTAGGTTGCCTAAAATCTTGTTGTAGATTCTAGAGAAATTTAAATAGAGTAATGATCCCTTGGTTGTTGATTGATGATTTATAGTAGCACTTTTAATCTTTATCCTAGTCACTGGTTTACTAGAAGCTTTCTCAGGTTCACCAAAAGTAAAAAGAATATCTACACAAGAATCTTTGATATCTTACACCAAGAAGTTTTGATGCTATTTCATCTCCTCTTCCTCTCTTAATATAGAGGAAAGGGAGTGGTGAAACAATAAGTTTAACAAGTTGTCCAAAAATTATCTAAAGTTAACCTAACATGCATTGATTATGCAAACAATAGATCAAATAAATATTAATAATAAATCAATCTAGTGTTTGAGTTGAAGTTAACTCTTGAGGTAGTTAAGGGAAATCATCGATGGTTGAGGTTAATTATTGGTGGTTAAGGGTTGACCATTAATGGTTAGGGTCATAGTCAAAATTGGGTAAACATAGCCATTTCTACTAATGACTAGTGGGTAAATGATTAGAAAATGGTCCCAAGGGGGTCAAGGGGTGGTCTAAGGATCAGTAGGACATCTAGAAATGTAGTGTATGGTTCTCTAGTGTCTATATTTTCCCCATTTTTATTATGTATTTTGTATCTTATAGGTTTCAAAACAAAAAAAGGAAGGTTGCTAGAGGTTGAATGCCCCAAGTATGGGAGGAAGTGTTCCCCCTCAAACCAAGATTTGAGGGGTAAAGTAGAATTAGGTGTGGGTTTTACAATCAAGTAGGTGGGTGACAAATTTGGTGATACGTTGGGTATTAAAGTGCAAACATACACAAAATATGTGACTAAGTGTGATAACATAGATCGTGCATAGACTAAGCTACCATAATTGAGGTAATTTGTAAATCATGGTTGGTATTAGAAGGACAAGTGACAAGTAGACCAAATGACTATATGTAATCATGGTGGTTATGGTTTCACTTATAAATGCAAGTATCATAGGCAATGTTAGTGTATTCACAAGTATCTAAGGTAGGATGTGATCTTGAGAAGATACAAATTGTTGGTGCACAAAAGTAATGCAAGTTCAAGTTGTTCAGTATGGCAAGGTAGTCGATGCAATCAAAATGACCAAAGTAAGGTTGTCATAAAAGTGAAAAAGTTAGGCAAAAAGGACCAAAGGAAAGGTTACATTGTAGTTTGGCTAGCAAAGAAGGTGATTTCCAATGGTTGGTAGTGGTAATGTTATTGTGATGAGAAAGTTATGGTTGTAATGGAGAAAATTTAAAGGGATTGATCATTAATGGCTAGGGTCGACCATTAATGGTCATGTAGTGATCATCGATGGTCGCATGTAAGCCCTAAAAGGGAAAACATAAAAGGTCAAATGAGGTTTTATTTCCTCACTTTTAATTATGCAAACTACAACATTTTCCTTTAGTCTTGCATGAAAAAATTAGTGATAGTTTGAGTTTATGTGGTTAATATGAGTAAGGTGTGTGAGGGAGTTGTTAGCTGAGTTTTTTCTAATAGTTGAGGTTGATTTTTTGGATAGATCAGACATGAGGATGTAGCAAGATAGAGGTAAAGCACAGGGTAAAGTGATGATAGTTTTGAGGGCTCCACCATGACAATGGTCATGGAATGAGGTAGGGTGTCCAATTAAATTTGTATTTTTAATCTTGAATTTATTATTGTTTGGGTAATTATGGGTGGGTTAGACCTAGGGTTAAGGTTTGAAATTGGGTAGGTTTAGTTTTTATTATGAAATTTATAGAGTGGGGTGAAAATTTGTTGGGTTAGGGTAGTTTTTAAGTAAAAATGAAAGGTTCTGGCATGTTAGGAGGGCTATGGATAGGGTTAGGTCACTGGCAATCAACACAAAGTGACTATCGATGGTCTCTATCAATCATCACCAGTTGATAAGCAATTATCAAATGGTCAATGATTGGACTATCATAGGTCCACCATTGAACTATCGATTGTTGACAATTGATCTATGATGGTTCTAAAAGGAATTATTATTGGTTGACACTTGACTATTGGTAGTTGTTATAAGGTAGAGATATGTTTAATGGGTAGGTTATGAATGTAGTGAAGGTTAGGTATGATGGTAGATGGGGTAGAGTAGGGTAATCTAGGATATGTTAAGTGTTAAGGTAAGACTAGGTTTGAGATAAGTCTTAGGTTTTGGTGAGATTAGGCAAGGGTTATGTAAATTAGGTAAATAGGCTAAGGTAAGAGGTAGAGGTAATAGGTAGTACTCATATGCAATTTTTATTAGATTAGGTAAACTAAGGTGATAATAAAGCTTTATAGGTGAGGGAATAGCTATAGTTATGGGACTGAGTGACTCAACTCCTAGATGAGGTTCACAAGGTGATAACAGACCATGAGTGAGAGAATATGATAGTAGTAGGCTTGGTAGCCATTAGATACTATCAATGCATTATCAGATATATAGATATGTTGGTGGCCCTCATCGACAGATGGACCTAACCACCAAAACATTCTTACTACCAAATGAGGATATCACTATCTTACCAAAGGATATTCATTATATTATGAGGCTAATACTATAAGGTGAGTTGATAGAGTACATCAGTGGCAAGGAATGAGATGAGCTCATAGATGTGATGTATGAGGAAGACTTGGTGTACATAAGGTGGCATGCAAGAGGCCTCTATTATTTACCTCTATATCATAGGGATAGGGGAGTGAGATGAGTTTTTATGATGATGATGATGATGATGATGATGATGATGGTTGTGACCTATTATGTACTACCAAACTCAAATAGTGGTATATTTCCCTCTATATTGTTAGGTGTTTTATTAGGGATGATTATGGACTAGATAGTGTATACTTGGGCTCTAGTGTTACTAGTATAGATCTATGATGAGCTTTGGGGTTATAAGTCACAAAAGAGGTATGGGATTAGTGTCAAGTTTGTTATTCATTATTGAACATATGAGCACGTTAGGATACTTCAACCAAGTGGATTATCATGGCATGGATTGGTATAGATGGACTATAGAGTTGGATTCATGTGTTGGAGGTATGATTATGCTGTCACACCACCAGGGGGAGGATTATGGGACCTAGATTGGTACCGAGATAGGTTACATGTATTGGTTGAGGGTGATGTCATCTAGAGACCATATACCTAATTTATTACATCGGTAGATCTTATAAGACAAATATTATCATTATAGAGTTATAGGTAGAGTAACGGTAGATGAGATCCTAAGGTAAAGTTAATTCCTTTTGGTAGGTGAAGAGGTAGTTTATGCCAGTGTAGAGTATCCGAATTTCTTTCTTGAGGTATAAGAGGGGGGATGTGTTGTTTTCACTACCTGAGCCATAACCAAGAGAGTTTGAGTTTGACTAGGAGGAGCTATCATTGAGGTTAGATATTGATGATGTAGGAGCCACATAGGAGTACCTTGTTTGATTCTAAGCACATTATGTTGCAATGATGTTCAATGTACATGGTGGATAGGTTAGGCAATAGGTTATGGATGTTGATATGGAGGAGGGGGTGGGGACCAGATGGATGTGGATGCCCTTAATAGTAAAACACTCATTAGAGAGAGAGGGATCAATATAGGGTAGCATTATTGATGTCACAACCAACATTAATAGTAGTGATAATGGAGAGATACATGACATAAGACCATGTGGCTAACCTCACATAGCAAAGAGACTAGGCATGAGTGCAGCTAGCCTTGGTCATAAAGGAGAGGGACACCTTGAGATAGGGAACAACATGGCCACTAACACCTATATGACCATTAGGGATAATTTGAATGTCTAGATACATTACTATAGTATAGGACTTTTGATACTATGAGGCATTAGTATTTACCCACCTTTCAGATGAGCCACTATTTTATGAGTATGTGACACAACAAGGGGGTGGGAAATCTAGCATTACTACACCAAGTCAGTGAGAAGCATTTGTAGGTGTGTAAAGAGGTCCCATAGGTAGATAAGATCTAGGGAGTAGCAATGTTCCAACACCCTATATTCTCATGAGATTCTATATTTTGATGAATTATATGATTATGATACCAGCTTGTGAGCCGATGTAGTGAGATGTATATGATTTTGAGAGATATAGACATTTATTGTTATATATGATGATTGTTATGATTCTAAGCTCATGATGTGGTTATGGTTGTGGATATGTCTTATGGTTTATTGCATATGTTTATGGATTTGTTGTTATTTTTATGATGTTGTAATGTTTTCTTATTATTATCATCTATGTTTGATTAGATGTTAGTTTGGTTATAAATGTGGATGTTTTAAATTAATGAATCTATGTTTCCTTACCTAGTAAGGCATGTGATTGATTAACATATTTGATGACTCATTGATTTATGATATGACAAATGGTGATGATATGATAGATGGAATTGGATATGATGTTGTTAATGATGTGATATTACTACAATTGGTTATGATGATTAATGATTATGTACATGATGGTATGATATGATGTTGTTTGAGATGGTTAGTTCATTAAGATGTTTTTTTATTGAAAACATTTAAACAAAGAAGATAAGATGGAAAACACATAATTGATATTTAAATATTTTTAATGAATTGCATTTGATTAGATGAAGTTGAATGAATATTAAAACACATAGAGTACGTTGGATAAAAAAACTAAATGTGAGGAAAGATAAGAAATATGAGACAATAAAAAAGACAAGCATCTTTAATAAATACGTCAACAAATAGGTATGAGAGAATAATGAAAGGACATGATGCTTCTTCTTTGGCAAGGAATAAAACAAATAGAAGTTAGATTGGTTTATGAACATAAGCCCTTTGAATGCTTCATATTAGCATTTGTTAGGTGGTTAAAAAGTTTATTGATCACATAATGTTAATTAAAATAAAAAATACCTTGTTTGTAGAAAGTATAAAGGGAAGATGGATGATAATGGAATCCTTTTGTGAGACTATCATGCCTCTTCTATAGGTTACCAAAGAGGAATTATAAACAAGTCCATTTTACATAAGGTGTAGATTGATTGATGCAGGAAGTCTACTTATAAAAGTTAATTCTAGCTTCCAAAATTATCTTTGTTTTTTTTTATTTTGATAATGGGTCTTTTGATATTTTGCTATCGATTGGGAAGACAGGGAAGCTGATTGATGTGAGAAGATTCTAGGAAATTACTATGCTTTGACAAATGCTTTACTCATCCATCCTTCAAGGGAGTCGTCTAAGTTTGTGAGATTTTTTTAAAGCTTGTGATAGTTGTCCTTGAATGGAGAAGTCTACCTTATTTTGAGCAATTTTGATTGGTTTTGGTAGCTATCCTTCAAGGGAGTAGTCTACGAATGCTCGGAATGACCCATAGAATATATGATTTATTGATCTCTTTTTTTTATTGATTTTTTTTACTATTGACATGGATTTTATTATATAGGTTTAAAAGGTTCACCTTCATAAAGTTAGGACTAAAATACAAGAAGGTTGATAATGGGTAAAAGATGTTTAAGTGATAATGACCATGGGAACCCATCCTATAAAGGGGTGGAGAGTACCATGTGAATCATTCCATGGGTAGAGCCATGGTACCCATGTTGAAGATTAGGCTAAGTCTATGATAGATAATCACATGATCCATATTTAATTAGTTATTTGTAAAATAAGGATACGAAGGTGGTTGAAAATAAGGGATGAGGTTAAGTTGGAAAAAAGGTGAGTTTGATCTTGTTTAAAAAAAATAAAGGATGTAGATGAAAAGCATTAAAGGGATTAGATTCTAGTTTCCCTTCAAGAGAGGATAACTAATAAGCTCTCGATCCCTACTTGTGTGATAGGATATAAGGTCTAAGCTAATTGAAAGCAAACTTGCCTATCTTGGTTTTTGCCATATAGGTTACATGTTAATTTTTATTTAAGATGAGATCTTTGATATTGAATTCTCATGATTTGTGGTGCTTGTTATAAATATGCTTGATTTGTTCTTGATAGGCACAATGATGGGTAAGCATGGCTAAATGACATTCATCTAATAGCTCAAATTGGGCTAAACATTGTCAATGATAATCATCTTCATAAATGATATCCTATAGGGATATATGAAGAGAGCGAATTAAGACTTCAAGAGGCAAGACAAGCTCTGATCCAAAAATAAGAGAGAAAGGGGTGGCACCCATAGGGGTTTGAATGCTAGTACAATATGCCCATAAGGCAAAGAAGATGTGTAAATACCAATCTCAACTAGATGCATTAACCATTTTAGTTAGCATGTTGTTAAGAGTTTTGTTAAAAGCTTTAGCCTATCCATTAACTTGTGGGTGATAAGGCGATGAGAAAATTAACTTGATATCAAATGCATCACAAATACCTTGAAATTTCTTATTCTTATAAGATTTGCCATTATTAGTGATTATTTTATGTGAAAACACCAATATAATAGATAGTTTTATGGTTAATAAAGTCGATATTTTCACCTTTGGATGAAATGAGAGGAATAGCTTCTACCCATTTCACAAAATATTATGTTGTAGTGATGATATAATGATGTCATTGTGAATAATGGGGGTGAATTTAACCAATAAGATCCAAGCCCCATTGTGAGAAGGGCCAAAAATCTTTGGATACTTGGAGACTATGGCTACGTGCATGATGTAAATTAGTATGTTGCTGATATTTAACACACTTCACATGATCACAAAAATCATAGTTAAGAGTGAGATTGTAGTATCCAAGGAAAAGGATATGTTTAGTGATATCTATACCACTAAAGTGGCCCCCAAAACTCCCATCATGCATTTCCTTGATAGCATAAGAGGCCTCATGACTATGTAGGCATCAGAAGAGGAGACCATCAAAGACATTTTTATAAAGAATTCCCCTTAATATGGTGTAACAAGAGGTACTCTAAATGAATGCTATTTGGCCATTCCTAGAAAGATTGGAAGGGATAATGGCAAGGTTGAGATAGTCAAAGATCTACTTATCCAAAAGGTTGGGTTAGGTCTCATCCATATTAAAGATGGATGGAGATTTTGATTTGATATAAGAAGTCTCGATAAGATGATGGATAACAATAAATATCTTAGAGATAGAGGGTGCATATAGGATCTTAAAAGTGAGAGAAGCCATTATATAGACAAACTTTTTCATAGATCACAAAATGGTTTGGATATGGTAGTGTTCAAATGATGTTAAGAGTACATTAACTAGTTACTTATACTCTTTCAAAACATCAGTCTTACATTGATAAAAGTCATTGATCTAGTTGACCATGAGTTGGGAGTCACCAAAAACACTGATCATCTTCACTCCCAAGGCTAAAGAGATTCAGAAACCTATCACTATGGCTTTGTACTCAACCATGTTATTAATACAATTGAATTTAAGATTGAAGGATAAAGGAAGAGGTTTCATGTCAAGGGGAATAATTATGATACTAACTCCCCCACCATGTTGACATTTTAATATGTCAAAGAATATGATCATTTGATAGGTGATGTCCTCTTGAGAAAGGGTGGTAATGGACTCATTAGGAAACTCAAGGGAGGATGGATGGTTATCTATTAAGGGTGATTCAACCAATTGGTTAGTGATGACTTGCCCTTTTATTGACTTATGCTAGAGGAACTCAAGGTTAAACTCAGCTAAGAGCATGAGTCACTTAGCCATACATTGGTTTTGGTATGGCTTGGAGTGCATATAATTGAGTGGGTTGGTATTGGTTATGACATAGGTCTTGTGGTTGAGAAGGTGATGGTGAAGTTTGGTGGTGATAAAGACCAAAGTGAGGCAAAAATTCTTAGTATGGGTGTATCAAGTTTTGTATTCTATAAGTCTAAGACTTATGTAGTAGACATCTTTATTTTTATGTCATTCATCTTGATGCACCAAAATTACTCCTATGGAGTGGTTAGTGTGGAAATATAAAGTTAAGAAGGTTAATATTATATAGGAGGAATGAGGATAGGTGGAGATAGAATGCACTCTTTAAGTGAATCAAAGGCCATTTGACACTCTTTGTTCCACTTAATAGATACATCTTTTTTGAGGAGGTGGTGTAAAGGTTGATATTGATTAGAGAGCTGAGAGATAAAGTGATGAATAGATTAGAGCTTCCCCTAAAAGTTACAGAGTTACTTGATGTGGGTGGGAGGAGGCATGTCAAGTATTACTTTGATTTTTTCAAGATCGACTTCAATTACTTGAAGGGAGATGATAAATCCAAGGAGCTTTCCTAACAAGACCCTAAAAATACACTTCTTGGGGTTAAGGTGAAATGGTAATGGATGAGGCATTCAAAGATAATATTAAGAATGAAAAAATTATCTTTGTCATTTAGATTTATCAAAAAGGTCATTGGAATAGTATTTTATGATTTTTTGAATAAGGTCATGGAAAATGTAGGTCATAGTGCACTGGTAGGTTACAGTAGAATTTTTTAGACAAAAAGGCATGACTGTATAGTATAAATTTATGTAGGGGGTGGTAAATGCATTTTTATATTGATTTTTAGGGAAAATAAAGATCTAATTATAACCTAAGAACCCATCCATAAGAGATAACATCTCATGGTTGGTTATAAAATCGACAAGCTGGTCAATGCTTGGTAAAGGAAAGTCATCCTTCGAGCAAGAAAGGTTAAGGTCATAGAATTCTACACAAATGCAAATTCCCCATATTGATTTGGTAACAAGGATGAAATTTGAGAATCATTGGGGATAATCAATGGGTTGAATGAAATTTATGGATAGGAGGCCTTGAATTTCTTCTTTGATGAGAAGGGTTATGTGAGGGTGCATTTGACAAAGTTTTTACCTAACTAGCTTGGCATCATGGTTGGTGACTATATTATGGGTGGTGATGGAAGTGTCAATTCCTGGAATGTTATTATAAGACCAAGAAAATTCTATGCTATGATCTTATAGGAAGGAGGCTAAATCCTAAAACTCTATGGAATTTAGTGATTCATTGATTTTGATAATATGTAGGTTATCCAAAATACCCAAGTTGATATCCATGGTGGATTAATTCAACATGGTTTAATTATCAAGAGGAAGGGATTTATGGATAGAATAATCTTCTATACCAAGATAGGAAATAATGGAATCATCATCCTCACACAAAATGGTATTAATGGTAGGAGAGTCATCTCCTACCATCTCAAAATGAGTAAGAGGAATGGTTATGATCTCCATATCCTTTTGATAAATTAGGGGTCTAAGGTTAATCATGTTGAAAAAAAATTAGGGGGAATGATGTTGAAATCCTTAGATGCTGAAGGTGGAGTGGGAGGTAAGGATGGGACTTCCTCGTCAATGATGGTAATAGGAGGTGAATTTGTTGGCTCTTCTAGTGGAGAAAAACTAAGACCAAATATTTCATAAGGCTTTTGAGACTTACATGGAGGAAACTCATGTGGTATGTGCTCATAATGTCCTAGATCAAATCCCTTCAAAGTAAATGTATGGAGGTATGTCTTGGCAAACTCTAGTTTATCTAGATAGGATAAATTAGATGTACATGGTCGAGTAGAAGAGGAGGTCAAGGGGGCAACAAATAGTTGATCAAGTACCCCATAAATAAGATTCATTTGGAGATTAGGAGGCCTAAAATAAATAGTGGTTCTAGTATTGGGGTCATAATCAAGGTTTTCGTCAAGGTTACCATACTCTTGGGGAGTAGTGAAAATATCTAAGGCCAAGAGGTGATATTTCCCAAGTGAGAGACATTGGAATATTGATTCCAAGGGGTCATTTATGGGGATTTTTGAAAAAAGAATGGATTAACTAGTCGAGGCTTGGTTGGTAAAAAAAGTGCAATCATTGTTGGTTGATGAAGACTTGGTGGTAGGAAGGAGGAGAACATAATTTAGGTGGTACATCATGTTACATGAAGTAAAAGGACTTAGGTCAGCTTGTATGGTAACTACTTGACCCTAGTGTTCAAATTTGATGTAGTGATGTAGGGTAGATGGTACATAATTTATGGAATGAATCCAAGGATGTCCAAGCATGAAATTTTACTATAACATGCCTTCTACTATGCAGAAGATCTCTAGAAGCATATGAGGTCCTAAATAAATGTGGAGGATGATGGTTCTTAGAGTTTTTTCCATAGTGTCATTGAAAGAATGAATCACTACTGTGGTTTCTAACATAATGTTCTCCAAAAATTTCATCTAGTTATATGCATGAGATGAGATAATGTCAATGTTATCCCCTCCATTAATAATAACCCTCTTTATGCAGGTTTGGTTATATATGTAGTAATGAAGAGAGGAGGATCCTAATACTAGGGATAAATGGAGGGTATTTCTAAATCTTTAAAGGTAACAAGGGTGGAAAGCTAGAGGGATCTAACAAAGGTTGCTAGAGGTTGTGGATCTTCTAGTTGGACCTTTATGGACTACAAATATTTTATAATTGCTTGGTGGTGATTGGGAGAGGTATTGATTAGTTCATATAAACTCATATTCACTGATCTTTGGTGAAGTTGCTTTAGAACTAATTTTTGGATTAAATCAAAAGGGTTGGATTGAGAGGTGCCTAAGATGGATATATTGGGTTTGGGAGAAGGTTCAGGTGTTTGGGGTTGGTTTCATGATTGGGTGGTAAAAGACACCTTTACCTTCCCCTTATATTTTTGTTGGGTTTGTGATCATGTGACCACATGGATGGTATGGATTTGGGGAAGATTTGGGTTAGATGACTACTTCAGTTCTTCCTCACTCTTGCATGAGAGCATAAGAGTAGCTAGTTTTGGAGTGGTGGATTTTAGTTCCTACAGTGGAAGTGTGGTTATGATTGGCTCTTCTAATAATAAGTCATTGATAACACACAGTTGATGGACTAGGACTTGGAGAGATTTATATTTCTCTGTGTCATGTCCCAATGTTTTATGGTATGAGCAATTCAAATTTTTATCAAACTAGGATGGCTTAGGAATATGGGGATCAAATGGTTTAATGGGAGGCAAAGTCAAGTAAGAAGCTTGCAATAATATTTATAGGATGGTTGAGTAAGAATTAGGCAAAGGTGGAAAGGATGTTGGATATTTGGTTTTGACCTCTGGGGTAGAATCCTTCTTAGGAGTAGGCTTAGTAGAGGGATTTTTGGGTGGCAAAGTATTCTTGGTGGTTTAGAGGTAAAAGTTTTAGAAATAATAGGCTTAGTAGTGGGTGGTTTTAAAATATAAGGGTTATAATTAATATGTTTGGTAGTGAACTGTTTGGTGGTAGAGGGTGTGAAAATAATAGGTAAGGGCATATATAGAAGAGGAGGCTAGGTTTAGGTTGTCTTTAGCAGACATGTTTTCTTAATAGAAGGATGAGGTCCCAAAATGGAAGATAAGGTAGATATAAGTGGCAAGGTTTAGGTTATGGGATCCTAGGTGGCTCCTCTTTCTTGGTTGGCTTGACTTTGGATTTCTTTGGTGGGATACATGGTGTTAAATCCAACTTTAATTAAGGGTGAGTAAGGCTCTAAGTAGGGATTATGCCTATCTTTTTGATGGGCTTGGATGGGGTAGTAATGTTGCTTGGGCTACCTCAGGAGGAGTCAAATTGGTTGGTTCAACTATGGATTGAGGGGTAGAGGTTTCTAATGGTTTAGTTGAGATGATTGTGGGTTCAAAAGTGGAAGTAGAAGGATGGGTTGATAAGGATGTGGTTGAGGGATCTTGCTTGGTTGGGTGAGGAAGCCCGTGATGGTGCCAAAATGTGGCACGATCCATGTAAGGTTGGGATAAGTACTCCAAGTTTTAAACCAATCTAGAAAAAGGCTTATAGATAGGTTTGATCCCTTTAGTATTGGTCTCAAAGGATAAACCCATGGGTTGAGAGAGGGGATTTAGTCACCTCATCCCTTTTCTCAATCAAAATTTCTAAGGTTTAGGAAGGTGAGTCTTCTATGGGAGAGGTAGATAAAGTGACCTATTCCTTCAGAATGCTTTGAAAAGGAAGAGTGCATTGTTATATGAGGGAAGAGAAGTATTTGGTGGTAATGGATACCTCTTTTGGTATGTCTTTAAAAGGAGAGGCTGGTAGCTCCACTACTTTGAGAAGTGGAGAAAGGGGAATAGTTATTTCCTTTGTTTCAATTTCCAAAGGAATGGAAGGTGAATCTACTACCTAAATAAGTGGAGGGGAAGGAAAGGTGGTTTGGACAATGGTTTTTTCAATAATGAGTTCACTAAGAACCACATTAACAATATGGAGCTCATGGTTGTGAGAGCATTTTTCTCTATTTTTTCCATTGTTCATGGAAAGGGCATGGCTGGGGAATGGCTATCTAAATATGTTAAGTGATTGATTTATGGGTGCATTGGGGTTATCCATCATAATTTACCCCTTGTCAATCAGACTTTGGAAAATGTTTTTGAAGGTATTGTACCTACTAACATCATGCCCAATGACATAGTAGAAGGCAAACAATTCATTCTCCTTATACCAAATAGGTACAAGATGAGAAGAATCGAATTACTATGAAAGTTTGATCATAGGGAGTTGTATGATATTTTATTTTAGTAATATTTCCATGATCAAAGCATATGACTCCTATAGTAAATTAAATTACTTTTGGTTCTTTTGGTTTTGGTTTCTATTGTTTTGTTGGAGGAATTAGAAGAGTTGGATTGGTTAACAACTGAAGGAGGGGAAGTTTTAAGGATAACTACATTATTGGTTCCTTTGTATTTGGTGTTAGTATGGGAATGTTTGGTGGTTTTGGAGGAGGAATTTTCATTTGATTTGAAAATAGAGTTCTTGTTTCTCAATTTCAGCTTGCCTTCATCAATGACTCTAATCTCCAATTTGTATGCCATGGTGAAAGATTCATCAAAGGTCTTGAAAGTTTGAACCTATAGAATGAAGGAAATATGTTTGTCACAAGCCTAAGAGAATAGATCAATCAGCTTAGGTTAGGGTAAGGAGAAAGAGAGTTGGTTTATCAAACCTCTCTAATAGGCCATTAAATTGGAAATCAACTCATCTTCAAATTGTTAAATGGAGTAGAGGTAGATAATGTAAACTTTCTTAGGTATATTTATGGGAAAATGATCTAAAAAGGTTTGAGCTAATTGGGAAAAATAAAAGAGGGAGTGCATGGTAATATCACTTTACCAATCTAATGATAGAATATATAGGGACATGGGAAATGTGAAAATAAGGAGAGCATCATCATAAGTAATCAAATAGAAAGAGTTTCTAAATGCTCTTAGATGTTTTTGAGGGTATTCCTTGCTCTAAAATTTTGAAAATTTAATAAGCTCCCATTGATGAGGATAATGTCAAGTGGGGACACATGGATGAATTGGTTCATTATAGATTTGGTCATATGATAAGAGGTTATGGGTACCATAAAAAGATGACTCCAAAGTGGTCATTTTATCCATTAACATCTTAACAAGATCCATTTGTCATTGTGAACCCTCATAGTTGTAGGGAAGATTATGTTGTGTTTGGGTATGTGCAACATAAGGATATCTAGTGGAAGATTGAAAGGTTTCCACATATTTATGTGTGGACATAGGTGGTTGGAAGGATTCCATGTATGGGTGAGTGGATACAAGAGGTTGGAAAGAATATGGATATATATATAACCTTGTGGGTTAGGAATATAGATTGGGTTGGGCACAATGGGAACTTATTGAGGGATTGACATGGGTTGGGTTGGAGGTATGGGTGGGTTCATAGGTTGAGGTTGGGTGTTAACCTTAGTACTAATGGGTAGAAGGGTAGAAGGTATGGAAATAACCAAGAATTGTAATAGAGTGGAGGTATGAGGATTATAAATAAAGGGAAGGGTTACAATGCTAGTAGAGGGCACTCTAATGGTAAGTGGAGTGCAAGTGCCTAAAGGTTGGGTTATTCCTATACTAGAAGAGTTATTGGTTGGTGTGGAAGATATTTGGGTATTGCTTGGTTGGATGGGTTAGTTTTGGATGGTGGGATTGGTGGGGTTGTTGGTAGAAGAATATGCTTAGGTGACTAAGGGTTGGGTAGAAATGGTGGCAATAGAGGTGATACCCATAAGGTGGGATGGCATAACATAGGGTGGGTCAATAGGTGGAACTAAAGTAGCAATATGGTGGGATATGGTGTTAAGGTAATGTTGGATGGCTATGGGATTATTATCCAAAAAGGCAATGAAGTCTATATCCCCTTGGGAAAATGTCTGAGGTAAACTAGGACTTATAGAAGGATGTGGAGAGATCTCTACATTTAAGACATACTCCATGGATGAATATGAATAGGAAGATGAGTGGTTGGGAGGTAGATCCCAATTTTCTTTATTTCTTAATTATTGTCTAGTGAGAACCATGCAAGGATGGGAAAAAGGAAGATACAAGTGATCTCACAACTCAAAAAAGAAGCAATCAAAATAAAAATATCTCAAGGAAAATATTGCATACACTAATGTGTGTTAAAAACATAGGATACTTTATTATTTCTCTTTTGGCTTATGCATCAATTTTAAATAAGTTTTGAAGATCAACTTTGGGCTTGTAGAGTCAGTATTGGAAGAAGATATATAAGGATGGTTTCAGGTAGTTAAAGGCTCTCAAGATATATACTAGAGCTTGGTGCATGGATTGATATTGTGGCCTACCCACTCACTTCACACACTATAGTGATAAGGGTGTTGGGTGATTAGTCAGAATATATCAAGTTACTAGATATTATACTCAACCAACATACTGAGTTGGTTCTCCCATTGATGGTGTAATATAATTAAGATAGCTAAGGAAAAGTAATTTTTAGGTGATGAAATCTCAGTTAGGCCTTATGTCAATGTTCTAAAATTTAATTAGGTGTAAGTGGTTTGGTCTTGTGTGTGTGACAAGACTGAAGATACAATTGATTTACTTGATTAAATTAAGCTATGTGAACTAAAAATGCAAGCAAACAATGTATGCAGGTTGATTTTAAACCCAAAATGAAATTTTGATTTGGTTGTATGAGCATAAAACAAAATGAAAAGTAGCTATATGTAAATTATGAACCCAAAAAGAGACTCAAGGGTCTCGCTAGGTGTGCCAAAATGTTTCAGTAAATTTTTTTCTTTATTTTCTTTCAAAATAAAGTTGTAAAACTTGAAATAAGGGTGAGTTTAGTATAACCTATATGGGTTTTGTGCTCTGTGATCTAGATGATTGCATAGACTCCTCTTTATCTGGGGAGGAATGACACAAATAAGAAATCATTAAATAAATGGTTGATTAGCTGGGTAGTAGGGTGGATTACCTATCATGAGCTAGATAAAAGAAGCACAAGATTCTTAGGGGGTTGTTAATCCACACATTCAAATAATTAAGTTATAAAAAGGAAAGATAAATGGCTTGCACAAATAATAGAAGATACTGAAATGAAATATAAGTGCTTGATGGGGAAATAGATGAATTTTACTAATTTTAGCATTAAATGATTAAATATCAATGGTATATGAATCAAACATGATTCATCAAATAGAGTGATCCTCTATGATAAAATAAAACTCAAAAAGTGGAATTTGTTTAGGGTCTGATAGGTCAAATCAGCTTGCTCTTGAAAATTGACAAATAGTGACCATTGGCGGTTAAGGTAAAACCATCAATTTTAGGTGACCGATGGCGATTAGGCACCATCAGTGGCTAGGATCAAACTATTGATGGTTAGTTGACCATTGATGGTTACTATAGGATCTGTATTAGGAAGATAAGTTTGGTTGGGAAGGTTGTAGGGAAGTTTTAGAAGGTGAATTTAGGTAAAAGTTGGTTGAAAGATAGAAGGTAGTGTTTAGAGGTGTCTAGTTTAGGTAGAGGGTGTTTATATGACTGAGAGAGGTTATGGATAGTCTTGGGGAAGAGAAGAAATGTTTAGAGTTTTAGAACTCCAACACAAGAAAGTGGGATGGAAGAAAAAGTGATACAAGGAATGAAACAAAAAAAATTGATTTATGAATCTTGATAAGAAATAGATACTTATCTTTATTATTGTTGTTCTAAAGAATGTTGAGGTTGGATGAAATATTGTTGTATATTTTGGGGTAGTTTTTATATATTGACTATATGTTGGTTGTTGATTAATGAGTTGTAACAATAATTTTTATCTTTGTCCTGGTTTTTGGTTCACCAGAAGCTTTCTCGAGTTCATCATAAGTAAGAATAATATCTGCACAAGAATCTCTAATATATTACACCAAGAAGTTATGATCCTCTAATCTCTTATACCAATAAGTTTTGATCCTCTTTCACCTCCTCTTCCTCTCTTAATATAGAGGAAAGGGAGTGGTGAAATAATAAGTTCAACAAGATGTCCAACAAGTTGTCTAAATTTATCCTAACATGCATTGATTATGCAAATGGTGGATCAAATAAATTTTAATAAAAATTCAAGCTAGAGTTTGAGTTGAAGTTAACTCCTAAGGTAATTAAGGGAAAACCATTGGAGATTGAGGTTAACCATCGATTATTAAGGGTCTACCATCAGTGGTTAGGATTAAAGTCAAAATTGGCTAAACTTATCCATTTCTACTAATGATTTATGGGGTAAATGATTAGGAAATGGTCCCAAGGGGGTCAAGGGGTGGTCTAAGGGTTAGTGAGATATATATAACTATAGTTTATGATTTTATAGTGTCTACAAAATTTATATGTCTTAACCATTATATATTTTTATTAGACAAGGTCGACCTGCATGAACTTGTTTTATAAAAAGTTACCATTTTTCCTCAAACTAGGTTGACCAAGCTGACTTAATTTTGTAATTTGTGACAAAATGTTTATAATAGGGTTGACTAGGCTGACTTAATTTTGTAATGTGTTACAAAATGTTTACAATAGGGTCAACCAAGATAATTTAGTAATGAAAATGGGTGTTTAGTTATTTAGGGGTTATTTGAAAGGATAATTTCTTATAAAGTTGGAAAAAAAAAAGATTTATTTTATTGAGGTGTGGGATAAGTGGAATTTTTAATGGGTTAAGGTATGATAGAGTTAACCAAAAATCTTTCAAAGAACTAATGGTTTGCCCACCCCTTTCCCATTGCACCCTTCATTTTGTCCACGTAGAGATATTGAAACTCAATAGGTTCCTACAAGAGATAAAATTTTAGTAAATTATAAAGTTTAAAATATTGTGTTCATACATATGCCCCACCTAAATATCATCACATATCACAATAGTGTAACATGGGATGGTGATTCATAAAAGCACATAGAAATATAAAAACTAAGCTTATTCAAATGATGTACACAAATAAATATTTTAAATGAAAGAAACTAAAAGTAACATATACATACCTTAAATTTTATTTACATTGAATGAATTCATGCAAATATCATAATCTCGATTGTGGAGGGTGCAATACCTATATTTTAGAAACCCTAGGGATACAAGACTAAAAGTAGAATAAATGTGTGTGTACATAGGATGGTAAAAGTATCAATGAAGAACTCTATAAATTGATTAATTTATTTGTAAAATTAGCACTATGGGATCACAAAGGATAAGATAGAACCAAAAAAAAATGTAAATGATAAAATGATGAAAAATGAATGTATAATACACTAATTCATGTGAAAAAATTATAAAATATTATAAGTAATCAAAATATAAATTTGATAAAATAAATATAAGTAGTAAATGAATGTAACCTCTTGTAAGATAAGCATGTCAAATCAAAACACAAAGAAAACATAAATGACTCAAAACCAAATGTAAGTCAACATGCAAGACAACCATGTCAAGTTAAGACACAAACAAAACATAAATGACAAAATGAAATGTAATTCAAGATGTAAAAAAAGAATTTCAATTAAAACATAAATAAAAACATGTAAGCATGTAAAATATCCTATTTAAGATAAGTGAAGTCTACAAAAATAAAACAAGAACATGATGGATAAATGAAAATCAAAATCTATAAAATATGAAGACTCAAACATATTTCTTTCTCTAAAATGTGATGTGAGAAAAAAAATCACCTAATGACATGACCAGTATGATATTAAGATGGTGTGGTGAGAAAATGTGAAGTGATGTTAATGAGGAAAACTCAGTCCTATCCAAGGCATTATAATGCAACTCACAAACAAAACCAAAAATGTGTAATAATGAAAATATGATCAAGGATGTGATCAATAAATTATCAATACCAAATAAGGAGATAATAGGAATAATTTGATATATACAAGGAATGTAAGCCACAATGTGGGTGGTCTAAAAATCTTTACTATGAATGAGATGTATAAGACAAGTGATAAAGGCTAAGAGCTATCATCAACAAGGACTCAGGACACTTTGACTAATGAACACAAATCTTGGGAAAATAAGTGAAGTACATAGATCATATCATGAAGGATATATTCATTAAAATTAAAATGGATCTTACCTTCCCACAATTTGTTCCCGACTCCTTAGGACCCCTTACTAAGTTTTTGGTCTAATATGAATATTGGGTATGTGTGAGAAAGTAGGTGGCACTATGATATAATGAAACCTACTACCCTAGTATACTAGCATACTATACCCAATGGAACTTGAATCTATCATGAGGATAGTTATGGAGTTTTATCTTTGACTAAAATATGAGATGTGTCAAATAATATCACATATTTTGGTTTGATATGAGTTTTGAATCTATAATTACATTTTGATCATTATATATTATTTATTTTAAGATTTGGATTTTAACACTTATATATTTTTCTATTTCTCCTCCATACAAATTAGGAGAACTAATCATGCATGAAAAAGGTGAAAAAACAAGCGAGATTATGATTGGTCAATAGAGAAAAATAATTAAATACCATGGTGTCTAAATATTCCTAGACTTTCCCATAAGAGTGTAATCTCAAAACTGATCTATGGTTGCCTTAAATTAACATAATTTATTGAAATATGGGGATCATGAGATATTCGTCCATGTAATGAGTGATAAAATGATGAATATGCTCATAGATAATTAAAAGGACATAAAATAATACTCCAAAAGGGATGAGGCTTATGATATGAGAGTCATGTTACTAAGGAATCTATACTAACCTACAAGGGATCTAACACAAGTACCAATAAAAGTATTAGTCATCCCAAAAGATGGAGAAATTAAATGGTCATCCCAAAAGAGGGATAAATCAAATAAGGACCAAAGAATAATAAAGAGACTAAGGGAAGAATGGAATGAATGTTATAAAATAAAAATCAATGAAAATATTGAAGGTGTTACCTAGGAACCATAAAGGAAATAAAGGTTGAATGAAGTAAAACCAATGAACCTAAAATGAAACATTAGTGCTAAAAAATAAAATACCAAAGAACCAAAAAGGAAACAATTGTGTAAGTAAAATGAAACTAAATGAAATAAAACACACAAAAATAAAGAAACATGAGATAAAAATAATGAGAAAAATATATTCTAAAGTCTATATCAAATATGAGGATGGTAAATAAAAGCCTATGTATATCAAAAGTTTTTTTGATGGTGAATTTATTTGCTATTGTGCAATGTAGAAGAAGAGTGGCCATCATAAGATGAACCAATGGGTAATATGAAGTAAGGATGGTCATCTCAATATTACTTAAGGTCTTAGTGATATGTGGACGGGCATCACAAGATTCCCCAACATGTGATGTGGAGTGAGGTAAATTTAAAAATTAGAATGGACTTTATTGGGTTGGTGGGTTGAGTTAGAGATAGGTAAATCTATACATTTGCTAGATTTTAAGGATTTTGAAATTGACATAGGACTTGTAAGCGATGTCTGAAGAGGTCTATAATCTAAAAGAGGAATATTTATGATTCACTTTGGAATAGGCATGATAATTATGTGCTCCTTGGGTTTGTGTGACCTAAGAGGTTAAGGTTTGAAAAATACAACCACTAGTTTAAAGTTATTCATGTTGTTTATCCTTTAATTAGTTTTACAATAAGAAAGATCAAATGTGGTTTGGATAACATTAGTAGATGAGGTAGAGGTATAGGTTAATTATTTATTATCATTAGATATGTGATGTTTATGTGATTGTGATTCTTTAGATTGGTCTTGTGAGGCTTGAAGATTGTCTTGATAGGGGTTTTATGTAATATTATCAATTTGAAATGTGGACTAAGAAAGAAGGTAATAATGAATCAGTGAAGATAAAATAAAGTCTCATGAGAATGACCTATCATAGCATGCCACTGATAAAACTTATCGATATTGTACCTTTTTGGAGGAGGTTTGGAAGGATCAAAGATCATGGTTTTAGAGGGTGGAAATTTCTTCTTAAGCTATTGTAGACTTAAGGAAGGGTGGGTGGGGTTAAAAATGGTTAAATTAGATGCTCCCTTTTTTAGGTTGGGGATGATTAGATGAATCAATGTTATGATAAAATGATTGTAAATATTCCTTAGTATTTCCTCGAGGTGATTCAAATTAACTCATAAGAAAGTCTTATCTTTTTTCTTGGTCTAAGGTTTTTTCTAAAGTTATAGAGGAAAACATCTAAACCTTGTATTGAAGAGGATATTTAAGAGTAGTAATAAATAATTTTAAAATATTATCATCACTCATATTATGGTCCACTTTTTAAGCTAAATACTTCAATCATTTTATGACAGAGTGAATAGATTAGTCAGGTAGCTACTTAGTATTGATGAAATGGCTATGGTTGTTTTCAAGAAGATCATTGAGTTGAATTTGTTTAGCTAGAGAATTAACTAGATCCTCTAGTTTTAAGATGGAACGTTTATGGATTTCATTATACCATTTTATATCATCTCTTGAGAATGTTTTGAAAATAATTTTGGTAGAAAAAAGAGTATTAGTTTGGACCCATTCCTTATAGATATTACTAAAAGATTTAAGAAAGATAGTGGGGTCCTTAGTTACACCATATGTAATAGATAAAGAAAAATTTCCAATATCTATGGATATAATTAATGGAGATAAAGGTTAATTTGAAGATGTTGATGATTTTTTTTTATGCATGAGAGGTTGAGGGATGATATGCCCATTGGCATATCTAAGAGCAGGACGCATAAAATTTTAATTTTGTTGAGTCATGATGAATAGAGGTGGTTGACTAGCCATTTATAATGTATGAGATTGCATTCACATCATTCGATTATTATGATTGATTTCTATATTGGTCATTTGTTAAATTTTTTGATGAAGCATTTGAGTAGAATTAATGGTAGGAGTAGTATTTTTGGGTGGAGGAGGATTATTATGTGGAAGAGGATATCAAACATTGATAGTAGGAGGAGGAATAGGGTGAGAAAATTTATCTACATTACATCATGTTTATCTTAACAATACAACATTCAAGTTACATGATGTAGTAATTGGTTTGGGATTAAGAATACATGAAGGAAAGAATTCAATAGGTTCATTTGAAGTGATAATATAAGTGAGGTTATAATATAAATCCTACATTATGTAGTGTTCTTGACTGATTAAAATTTGAAAAGATGATATCATTATGAAATAACACTAAGTTTACCACCTATTAAACTAAAACAAAGTTCATCACCTACTAAACTAGGTTAGACACCTACTAAACTAGGTCAGGAACCTATTGAACTAGGTTGGCCACCTACTAAACTAATTTATCCAATTACTTAAGTATATCATCCACCTATTGAATTGTGTAATAAATTAATATAAAGTGAAAATAAAGGCAAAACTCAAAAGGTGAAAAATTAATTTATAATTTATAAAAGTAAATAAACATGTATTCAACTCTTTTAAAAAAAAGAGATCAATTATGATTAAAAGAAGTTGAATTATCTTGATTATGTAGAAATTCAAACACACATAACAAGGTTAGCTATGGATTTTCTATTTGAGCAAACATAATATAACAAGGTATGTTCTAGTTGACATAGTCTTCTATAAAAATAGGCCAAAACAAACTAGGTCAACTAAGTAGACTTAATTTGTTGCCAAGAAATTTAGACACATAACTAAGTCATCTAGGTTGAATTATATGATTATGTGACACATTTTTAATAAAATGAAAAACTAGTAAGGACAAATTAGAAATTTGAAGTACCAAGTAATTTTACTATAAGATGGAAGTAGAAAACTAAGATAATTGACAAATTTAAAGCACTAAGTTGGATAGAGGGAACATAAATAATATGACAAGGTCAACCATGTCAAATTAGTTGGTTGAAGCTAAAAAGTGAAAATTATAGAAAATGAACATGGTTGACTAACATGACCTTGTCTAGAGAGACTGAAAACCAAAATCTATAGAAAATGAACTACGTTGACTAGCATGAACTAGTTTTTTAGATTGAAAACTAAAATTTGTAGAAAATAAATTGGGTCAACCAGCATGACCTAGTTTATTATTGATGAATTATATAGATAAAGAATAAAAAAAGGCTGACTAGCATGACCTAGTTTACTGTATATCCAAAATCTAAAAACAAAGAATCAAAATGTCTCGATCAGAATAACTTAGTTGACTATAGATCCACAATATACAAATAGAGAATAAAATTATGTTGATTAGTTTGACTTAGTTGATTGTAAGTGAAAATTTTGAAATGTAAGTGTTATATTCACATCATGTTAACCAAAATGTATGTAATAAATTAAGATAGATATACAATTTATTCTTCTTAGTAAATCCAAGCTTGTAGAAGGTAATTAACTAATATATATTACAATACCTTTTATAGTGGGAACATTACCAAATTGGATCCACTAAACCTAAATAAGGGATCATTTGTCATATAACACTAAAGGAGAGGGTTATAAAGCATCTAAGAAAATAATACTATGCATTAACCCTAGCTAAGTCTAAGTACATGAAATAAAACTAATCTAGTGTTATCAAAGATTATAACACAAAGAGGGATGGTTAAAAATAAACAAAACAATCAAGGGATCGTGGTAGGTAAATGGGGGCATAAATAACCTAATGTGGAAAATAGAAAATAAATAAAAACCTATAGTTATACTAAGTTTAAGTATAGATGTAATTTATGCAAGGAATTACACATTCAAAATCTATTATATTGTGTAATATCTATCTATCAAATGAAATATTAAAAGTTAGATATACTTACCTTTGAGCAAACCTATCTAGTCTCAATATCCCCTAACCAATGGTACTTTGAAAATGATTTTTATGTATTTTTAAGGATCACACTATAAAAATTAGGTCTAGGATAAAAGACTCCTACTTTTCATTTAAGACTTATCAAAAGATAAGTTATCCTCATTCCAAGGTAAACCCTAAGTAGTGGCTCCTTCAAATGTAGATATAGTAGAATTGGGAGCTATAATAATGTGAAAAATTAATTTTCTTCTCTATTGGATTGATATGAAGGTCATAGTTATAGCGATTCATAAGTCTTAACCCTTTCAATTTTTTATCTGATAAGGTTAGAGTGCATGACCCTATTTTTTAAAAACTTTCCATTAGGCCAGAAACTAGGTTAGCTAAGCCTACTTAGTTTTATAATGCATGCTAAGAATTTTGCAACAGGGTTGACTACGTGGACTTAGTATAAAATGGGTGTTTACTTATTTAGAGGCTAATTTAAAGTATAATTGATTAAGGAGTTCAATAATCAAGTTTATTTTCTTGGGGAGTTGAATAAAAAATATTTTTAATTAGTTTAGGTATGATAGAGTTAACCAAATTTTTTGAAAAACACCAATGGTCTACCTACACATTTCCTGGTGCACCCTTTAGGTCATGAACTCAGAGATATTTAAACAAGATAAGTTACTATAAGAGATCAAGTGTCATTAAAAAATATAGTTGAAAAATATTGTGTCAGTGTTATGACAACTTATTGTTGTGGTTTTCCCATTATTATGAGCATGCCATTCTTAGGTGTTTATATTTTTTTAATCTCTTGTTTTGTTTGTCTCCCTTCCTCCTTACAATATTTGCATTGAGTTAGCTACTATTTTTCATAGTTGCACACTATATGTTTTTTTTATCAACACTTATAACATGTTATTAGCCTTATATCATGTCCATATTCTCTATATTTCTAATGTATTTCATGATACCAACCTTTATTGTAGTTATTATTGTTATTTATTGATTTTACATCAATGTTTCTTGATGGTGCAGTATTGAGATGTTATGTCGTATATTTAGTTTAGCTTATTTTTTTCATATGTTATGCCATATGTTTATTCATACACACCTCTTCACAAATCATTAATTTTGATAACCATATGTTTATACTTATTTAATTTCTTAAATACTAATTATGGGATATTTACATATATATCACGAATTTTATGCATGTTATTCATGTAGACTATTTTATATTATTTAGTATTATAAATTTGATATGTTTTTTACTTCCACAACATCATTCCCTTACTATGAGGCATCATTTATTTATTTTACAACATCATTCCATTATTCCAAATTATATTATAATGTTCATATAAATCTTGCAACCAATGGTCTTTTAAATTTTTATAAACAACAAGTCAACTATTTCATTTAAAATTATGTGATTTTTATTATTATTTTTATTTTCCAGCCCTTGTGTTTTCTTTGGGTGGGTTGAAGAAGATGAAGAATAAAGTTTTAAATCTAGTGGCTATGTTGGGTTCATATTTACTATTAGCTACATAGCATAAATGCCTTCATCAAGGCATGGGAGAATAGGTTAAGTCCCAGAGTAGTGTCTTTGTGGGATATTATCTCTCCTGGGGTTAAATTTTTCCACTATATGTAATCCTATTCATATACATGTGTTACATGCCCTGAAAACACTACCTCTCATGTTTTTGTGGGTTTGGGGATCACGATTTACTATGATACTTTCCATATTTGATCATTTATTTATTTCTCATTATTATAATTGATCTATATTGACTTTGTTATGCTTTAGTGATTGGATTGTACTCCTTATGTGTTTACTATTCTTGAATCATTGTTGTTAACTATTAGAACCATATAAGACCATTCATTTTCTCACTAAATCAATAATTTAGATTATGAATGAAAAGGGAGAATGTCATGGTATCAGTTGAGAATAGAATGATGGGTAATAAAATAGTGGGTTACACAATGAATATTAGACAAAGCTTTTATAGGATTTCTCAATACCTCCTTATAGATAGTATGTAATCACTATTAGGGTGGATATGTGGAACATGGCACAAAATCATTTAATTATTTTGTATTAGATATCTATCCAAGTGAGCAATAAGTTGGTCCCATTATACCTACACTTTATATATATCCAATCTTCACAAATTAATGTTATGTTGGGCTAGGATCTTCATTAGGTCCAGCTAAATGGTTTCCTCTTCAGAAACCTAAATATTATTCAATAGAAAAAATGGGAAGGATCAAACATATATTTTATAAAAATTTCATCTTGAAAAACATCATGTATCCTAGGTAGAGAAGGAGGAAGATCTAATCATCAAATAATATGACTGATATTTTTACAGCGTTGAATGGATGAACATAGCATGGAGATAGTTTGGAAGCTTTTCCAAATTTTATTAAACCTTTTTGAGGTCTAAATATTATAAAAAAATTGTCCCAAATTTGAAGTTTTCTTATTTTTCTCTTCTGAATTGCATAAATTTTGTGCCTATTAGAGGTATATTTCAACCTTTGGTGAATAGGAGATATCTATGTATCATAATTTGATATAAATTCAAGCCCATCAACAACTCTACTCTCCAAACTTTCCTAGCCAATGGAAGTTTATCATTTTCACCCATACAAGGCTTAAAAATGTGCCATTTTGATCATTGAATGATATGCATTATTATATGAAAATTAAACTAAATATAGATAATATTTTGACATGCTTTGTTGATCCATGACATACATTCTCAACATGTTTTCTACAATATAATTTAGCCTTTTAGTTTGACCATCCATTTTTGTGTGTTATGTATAAATTAAGTTTAAGCATGTTCCAAAGAGAGTAGTTCAAGTGAAAACTTGTATCTATTAGAGATAATCACTTTTAGAACTATGTGAAGGTGAAAAACTTCCTTAATAGACATTTACATGAAAATAAATGCATTATGAATTATATTTATAGTAATAAAATGTGCAACTTTGGTGAATTTATTAATCACCACAAGTATAGTCTTGATATAAAATTTAATGAAATAAAAACCTATTAATTTTTGGGTACATCTTAGGGATAAATTAAACCACCTGGGTGATAATACTAAGAATTAACTTATTTTAATTTTAATAATTTAACAACAAAAATAACTATATCATTATTCAAACCAAATTAGAAATAATACCTTTTTAGCTGGTATCATTTTATTGACACCTAGATGATAAAAATGAGAATTGTCTGCACTTATTTCATTAATTTATACCTTATATTAATAAAAGTAGGCATATAAATTCTACATTTGTGCCTCAAAAGGCCATCTAACTCCATGGATTAATGGTTAATGTTTATAGCCATGGGTTCTTTAGCTAATTTTACACATATTTTATTATAAATTTCATTAGTTAATTGTTGTTCCAACATAAATTTATTGAAATTAGATCTTTAAAAAAAGTTTATCTAGGTAAGTACATCTATTGAGCACATCAAAAACATGATTTTACTTACCTTTAATATATGAAATATCCATGTCAAAATTACTAATAAATTTCATCCATATTCACTGATTAACATTCAAATCATCTTGTGAATAAATATGTTTAAGGTTATGATGGTCTGATTTCACTTTGAAATGCTTAAAAATTAGAAAAATCCTTCCATAGTTTCAGTATGTGTACACCATCAACAAATTCTAGGTCATGAGTAGGATAATTATTCTCATATTCTTTTAGTTTTCTTGATTCATACACAACACTTTTCCATCTTGAGTTAGGATACTACCAAACCCATTAATTGAAGCATCAATCCACATTTCAAAATTACCATTTGAATTAGGCATGTGAAGGATATATACAAATGTGAGTAGCTCTTTGATATTTAATAAATCTGCTTCATAATGAGATAACCAAATAAACTTCTTGCCCTTGTATTTGAAGGATGTAATGGGGTTAGATTTTTTAGAAATATTTTCCACAAACTTGCAGTAATAAGCAAATAGTTCCATGAAACCACACACCTTGTGTATGTTCTTAGGAGATAATTCCATTATATCCTTAATATTAATAAGATCAATAATAAGGAATTCTTCAGAAATAATATGTCCCAAGTAATGAACCTTCGATTGATATAAGGAACATTTTGAAATTTTACCAATTTGCTTATGTTACCTTAGTCTTTGCAAGATTAGGATCAAGTGTTTTTCATGCTTATATTCATTATTGGAATAATCAAGGATATCATCCATGATAACAAACACAAATTGATCCAAAAATTTCCTGATATGGTTTTCATTAAGTTTATGAATGTTATAAGTGCATTAGTCAAGCCAAATGGCATGATGATGAAATCGTAATGGCCATACGAAGTCCTAAAAGAAGTTTTATGCACATATTCCTCTTTGATTATAAGATCATGGTAGTTTGATATAAGATAAATCTTAGATAAAATAATAACACCCTTGATTTTATCAAAGGGATTGACTATACTAGGCAAGGTATGTTTGTTTTTGATTATGACCTTATTTAACATTCTGTAGTCAATAGAGTCTTAGTATTCCATCCTTCTTCTTCATGATGACTATAGAACCACCAAAGGGAGAGACACTAGATATGATTAACCCTTTATACATGATCTCTTGAAATTAAAATTGAGATCTTATAGATCTTCTACATTTTTTCTATAAGTAACTTTGGATATTGGAGTAGATTTAGGTGCTATATCAATTGGAAAATCAAAATTTATTTTGTGTGGAAGACCATGAATTTATTTAAAGAACACATCCTAAAATTATAATAGAATTGAAAATTCTCTAGAAGATGGTTCTTTCTCCTTGGGAAGTTCATGTATTTCTATAGGTTAAATTTTTCAGCCTTTATGGAGTGCCTTCTTTAACTATAAGGCTAAAAATGATTTGTGGACTATGAGATTCAATATTCCATGGACTTCTACAAAGTTATCACAGTAATCTATGAATTAAACATTTTTTATAAAGTAATCAAGCTTAACTTAGTGCTCTTGTAATTAGTCCATATCAAGAATTCAATAATAAGTCCCTGAAGGTGCCAAAAATAGGTTACCTTTGTCTGAGTAACACCTATGTGAAGCTCATGTTTTTTCATACAATCAAAGATATGGAATATTTTTCCTATATCAAACTCCACCTCCAATATTTCTCTAAATCAAACAAGTTTAATTTTACAATTGTTTGTAATATAAAGGGAAAAAGAATTATTTTTATCTTCATAATCAATCAAAATAAATAAGGAAAAACCCATAATTATACCTCTAGTATCAATCTAAATGGATTATAAATCCACATTCTAATTATCCATTGTTGCATAAACTCCATGTTTGGTATGATGATTACCCTTCAATTTTTGGAAATCCTTTATGTATTGATTATCACCACATTCCCTTCTAGAGGAAACGGTGCTAAACTGACATCAGTTGCTTGTCCATGTTGATCGATTTGTGTCTTATTTTTATTTGCTTGGCCAAATTTAGATAAATTATTTAAAACTTTTTTTTGGTTCTAAAATATATTTTAGTTATTATTTTGGACTTTTAAATTCCTTTCCAATAGGTGAAATATTTGGATTTAGACTAATGCCTATTTTTTTTGAACTTTTGTCTAGTCTTGAGGTGATATTTTTACTTCTCATCAACCCTATGGGAATATTAAATGTAGTAGACATGGTAATTGAATTTATCATGTTGACATCATGCATTAATATCTCATGTAATCCCAAATTGAACTTAGTGACCATCATATCTTCATCATTCATACATAATGCAAGCAAATTGAGAAATATATTTTATTTTAAAAAAAAGACATGTATTATTTTAGTAGTTGAAACTTAATGATTTTATATTATATATAGTTGGCATTTAAATAAATTTTATGTTTTTTTTCTCAAATGTTTACCAGGTAGGTGTTAATTTTTCATAGCATTTTTGAGAACAAAGGTGGTTCTCCTACAAGGCAATATCATCAACAAGTTAATAAGGTTGTACATAATACTAAAAATTTGAGCACTTGTTGTGTAAATTGAAATATTTATATTTACTTATTATCCATGCATATGATTCATACCATATTATACTCTTAAAAAGGTGGGTATAGTAGTTTTTTTGAGTTCATTTATTAAATGATTAATTATAAATTGAAGATCTAGAAGTTCACCTTCCTTTTCCTTTTAGTTTTTCATCTGATTATTATCACAGTTGTGGCCTTACAAGTAATCCACTATGTTTTCTTGGGATTCCAACATCTCTTGGACAATAAGTGAGTACTCCAAGAATTCCAACCAAAACATCATCGTTCTTTGATAGTAAATGTTGGTTAATATTATTATCAATGCCAACATTTTTGTTCTTATTGACATTATTATTGTCATTATTAGGTAGAGGTTCATTACTTCTCCTATTTATGTCAACTCTTCTACCTCTTCCATTTGTTTCATGTAAGGTTATTATCACCCGCACCTCTACCAATTCATTTTCTCACCATCCTAAATACACACACCATAATTTTAGGGAAAAATCTTCCAAAAATATCCTTAGGGTATTATTGTGTGCTCTAATACCAAATTTTTAATCTTAATAAATAAGATTAATCACCATATGATCTTGCATAAATATCTTCACTAAGTGATCATATCTTCTATCAAACATGATTTTACAACACAACTCAAATAATTTACTGTTAGAAAAGAAATAAAATGTTGTAAAACAACAACCTAAAGTATTTGGAAATGAACTAGGGCAAAAATAAATACAACCATTCACATTGGATTTCTCTAAGATTTTTATTTTATCTTAAGAGTGTTGCAAGGAAACTAGATATAAAGTCTATTTGATGAGAAAACTATTTCTTAAGATGATTGGGGTGAATTAGGGCTTAACATTACCTAAATTATCATAATTAAGGTAAGTCATATTTTGAATTTATTTAAAGTTCTAATAATATTTTGGTCTAAATAGAATCCTACTAAGACTAGAGAAGAAAAAAATCCTATAGATGAATGTAGATCTATTCAACTCAAATATTTTTGTGGAATGAATTAATTAATCTATACCATAGTAAAAAAACTCATATTATGCTACTTTATGGAAATATAATTCATGGAAAAATCATCCAATTAATTTATCCAGAGAAAAGCCATCAATTTAATGAAACTACATATGCCTTTCAATCATATAATTTATGTTATTCATCTTAGCTCGTAATTGTACTTGCAAATTCTTAGACCAGTAAGAAAAAATAATAATAGCATATAGTACATTATTAAGTGATTCAAATTCTTAATAATCTTATATTATGTGCTCTAAATTTTAAGTTAGACTAATTTATATAATGTTATTAACTTAATAGAATGGAGTTAGATTACCCAAACATAAAATTACTTAACCATTGAATTTTCATAACCCTATTAAAGTGTTTTACCATAATTTAGTTTTAATAACTTTAATAGGATATAAACTTTTAAAATAATTTAGATTGATAAATATAACATTCAAGTATATATCTAAATGTAAAATAGTAAAACTAATTGTAATGTTTTGATAAGTGGTATATGTTAAAAATAGCAATTACAACAAAGGGTTGAGTAATTAGATATTCTAACTGACTCTAACTATTATTGTGTTTTAAAGGTAGAAAACAAATTGAAGCAAAACTATGAATTTTATAGTTTATAAACTATGTTTATATTTGTGTAGGGTCAAATCCATTAGATTTGGGTAAATATAGATAGATAGTACTGACTTGTAGTGGTTGAAAGTGATTTATACCAAAAAAGTAGGGTAGTTACCATATGGTCACATGTGATTATCTTTTCAAGATCTATATGTGTGTTGTTTAACCTTGATGATGTGCAAAACTCTAAAAATCAACTTCTTTTATCTTGAAACCCTGGGTGTGATTTTTAGAAATTGGAAAAAATCAAAAAAGTGTAATGGCCTTAATTAAACCCAATCACACCTATTGATGATTGATCATTTCCTATGTACTCAATATTTTGAGGAGGGAAATTAAGCCACACTTAGGTATCACACCTTGTGTGATTATGATATTATTATCCTTCATTATATGAATGCAATTAATGATTTTAATTTGATACTTGACAATGTTTTATTTGACTTGTATTTAGTATGCTTCAAAATTAGCTTGAGACTATTCCTAGTGAAGGATTTAAAATTTTAGAAGAGTAAGGTAGATTTTCCCAATGTGTAGTGGTGTGTAGATATGTATTAGAGAAGTGAAAAGTCCCATATCAAGTGAGGCCTTGATTTGTATATGTATGAGTCCAAAAGTGTAATTTTTCATTCCAATAACATGATAGGAAGATGGGATGACCCTAAAGAAATATATAATTTTAAAAGGTATACATTGTTGGGAAAGGGTCAATACCATTTATCTCATATTAATATCGACTAGCTATGCTAACCCAATATAACATTACTAAAGCTTGAATAAGAAGACTGAATTGTAAGTTTGGATATGTCTATGTAGGATAATAAGTAGGTTTGAAATGAATAGTGAGGTTCTTATAGGTGTGTAACAACATATTAGAAGGATCAAACTCATAATATAGAATTTAGGTGTGATAGAATGACAAGATATGACCATATTTTTTCATGCAAGTCATTCATGGTAAATATATGTTGAGTTTGTCATTACCAAGTACTTAATACCATATTTTAATACTACAAATGCCACTTTTATTATAGTAATGGAATTCTTAGAATAAAAGGAAAAATGTAGACCTAAATTTTTACAACATACTTTTATTTAGTAGGAATATCCAATTATGAGAGTGACTCATTACAAAACCTACTACAAACATGTAGTAAAAATTTTCATAGATTCCAATTGGAAGTATGAACTCAAAATAGGAAAGTCAAATAACAAGGAAGGATTAAAAATGTGTGTTGGTCAAAACCATGTTTCCATTGAAAATTTTAGGAGAGAATTTTGTTACTAAATCATTGGAGAGATTTTGATTCCTTTTTGAAGCACATGGAAAGTTGGGGTGAGTATGCCTCACTTGTTTTAACTATGCAAGCCCTTTAGTTGGGAAGATAACATTCCCCAACCTTCATATATGTGTGGATAAGTAGCTCATGTACTAACCCAAATAAATACTAAAAAAATAAAGGGAAACAACATGATGGGTTCACTATTAGTAAGACTAAATCAACCACTGTAGATGGATTATAAATTTAATTTTGTAGTTTCTCTCAAATTTCCTCAAGTTTTCTCCATATAAAATAAATGTATAATCAAAAGAGAATAAACAATGTCCATGCCCCCATCATGGCCTTAGTTTTTTTGAAGTTCACTCAAATTATCTTTAATTAGAATAAATGCATGATCGAAAGAGAGTGAAAACTATTCATTCCCCAATCATGACCTCAATGTCAACAAGTGTGAGTTAGTGTCATATCCATTTGTTATTAAAATTATAAACTATTGTGGATACTAAAATAATTTACCTGGTACTTGATAATTATAAACTTGACACACATTTGCCACATATTAATTGAACACATAAACAAGGTCCTAATCTACCATTCTCTCACACTTGCATGTTATTTTATGAATTGAACATCTTATTATTACACCTACATGAACCTCACTATCAATTTCAAACCTACTAAATATCTTTCACAAACATATCTAGATGTTCAATTCAATATACCTTTACATACATTGATTTCTCCATATTTGGTTAGTATTACCAATTGATAATGACCTAATTTAGTTGGAATCAACCATCTCCTAGAGATAGTTAATTTTTAAAATCAAACCTCTCCTTGGGATCAACCTATTTTCATAGCATGTTAGAGGCATAAAAAATTACTCAATTAGACTCATACATAGAAAATCAATGTCTTAATAAAAAAGGACTTGGAACTTATATAGAAAACATCTATACACTATTGTACATTTATATTTTTTGTCTTGTTCTTAAAAAATTACAAATCTATCACTAGGAGTAGTCACAAGCCAAGTTTGAAGCACACTAAATCCATGTCAAAGCAATAATTATCGAGTATATAATCCAAATAATTAGTTTCATACATATAGTAAAGGTCATAATTTCATAATCAAACTAGGTGGGACATATGGCTTGATTTCCCTCCTTAGATTAATGGATATGCAAGAAGTGGTCAATCATTAAATGGGGGTGTTTTGGGCTATTTCAACCCATTACACTTTCTTGGGTTTTATGGGTTTCTATCTCTCATAAGCATAATTGGTGTTTCAAGGAAAATAAAATATAATTTTGGAAATATATGCATCATCAAGGTTTATGATACTAAATAAAAAGTATATATAAACATGCATAAGTGATCATATAGTCACAATACCTAATTTACACATAAGTTAGTACTAACTAGCATATGTTAGTATCAACCAATAATGTTGAATCAGATCGATGAAACCCACCTTGCATAGATAGATAATTTGTTCTAAAAATTAAAAAAACACATGATTTCTTTATCTTAATTTACACTCCCAGAATATAGTCACAATCATACAGTCATCTTTAAAAGTTAAGTAATGTTGGCTCAAATATTGGTCAGGGGGACCAATTGGTGACTTTGAGTCAACAGTGTGGGAACTAAGTCCTTACGTTAGTCAACAACATAGAGATAAAGTGCCTTTCTTATAATCAAGCATGGATATCTTTACTGAAATCCAAAAAGAGAAAATTAGGGAAAAAGTTATTCATAGCTATTTACAACAAAAATGTTTTCTATAGGGGTTTTTTACTTTTGATAAGAGTGTACGAAAATGAAATAGAAATTAAATGAGGTGAATGATGGGAAATAAAGAAAGGAATAAAAGGAGAATGATATTATTGTATCCAATTAAACACATGATCTACAATGATAATCCATAAAAAAATGAAGGATGACTTTGAGTGACTAAATGTAAAGATTCACTAGAATAGCCCAAGAAAGAGAAACATTATGCTTATGAAAATACCTTCTCATTCAATGGGTTATAAAGACATAATTACACCCTTAGGAGTACAAAAAATTCATTGAGATGATTATTTGATACTAATAAAAAACCAAAGAAAACCATTCCATATTTACCTATAAAAAATAATTAAAATATTGCTTAAACCCCATGAAGATTTCACATTTGTGGAAATAATAGATATAGATTCAAATGAAATTCTACTATGTAATTTTCACATTACAACTAATTGATAATAGTTATGATAATGTTTTAAAAGCAAAGATTTGAATAAAACTAAATCATACACACATTCATAATTCATGAAAAGAATATGAACACATAGTTTACAAATATATTTCTTTGTATTGGTCCTTGTTGAGTTGTAATACAATATCACCTTCCAAAAATATGTCTTAGAGTTTTTTTTTCAAGAAGCTCTTTATAATGAGCCTAACACTCATATTTGTAATGTGAGAAGGTGGTTATGGTGTGTGACCACCTTTTTTTCATTTTAGATGGTGCATAAGTGATTTTAAAAAATAAAACCACTTAAGTGGTGTAAAAATGAGTTGGTGCAATTACACCACATGCAAGAGTACAAAAGAGAAATTACACGACTTGAAAAGTGTAAAGGTGCAATTGTGATTTTTGAATCAAGTGTAATTAGCACTCATGACTTACAAAGTTGAATTAATGTATTTGTACAAATTACATTGATGAGTTTGCACTTATAAAATTTATAACTATAAATTTCAAAATAAAATTCAACATTTACATGAAAAGACCAGAAGCTTTTGATATAGCCTATTCATCGTCACTTTAACTGAGGACAATTTCAATTTTCTCTAATAACTACTTATTTTTTCACTTCCATGATATTCAACCACATTTATATGAGAATCCCATAAAGAAAACTCGGCCAATGAATTTGACATTATTAACAATGGAACCAAAACAAAACATAGGGATTCTGCATAAAATTCTAAATATATTGACGAAATGAAAGCATAGGTAGAAATATTTTTCTCATCATCCAAATTCTCTCAAGTGAAACCATTATATGGAAAACCACGCCACTTAATGAATACCTCTGAAGTTCCTCCTTAAACATAATAGCTATCCACTATTCATTATGATTAACACCATATTTTTTGACATATATTCATTAGTATATTCTCTCATTTTACTTTGTAATTGTAAATATTTTACTTTGCAAGTGTCTTCAATGATAATTTATAAATCCATTATTATTAATATTATATTTCCATACCTACTTGACCAAAATTCCACTTCATAATAATCTACTTGCATGATGGAAAGCAATTTCATACAAATTGTTTGATTTGTATTTTTTTCTATTGACATGGTCATACGGCCTCACCGAGTGAATGAAAATAAACAAAAATAAAATTAAAATCTACACTCATTTTTTTGGGTTTTACGACCTCTCTATTTAGCAAGGATCAAAAATAAATCTGATTATACACTTTCCTTTTTTAATTTTTTACTTCTCCCATCTCATTTGTACTGTACAGATCACTTTTGCAGGCAAAAACAAATTAAATTTTCTGATCTATTTAACTTTTTACCTCCACCTGTATGTTATAGCACCATACGATTTAGTTTTGGCTGGGGAAAATGAAAAAATAATTTAATTTATTCCTATTTTTATATCATACATGCTTCTCATAGTGCCATATGGTCGTAAAACCATACAATTTCTCTTTGCAATTAAAAGAAATAAAAAAATGACTTAAACCCTTCTTCTTCTTATGTCATATGGTTTTTATTTGTAGGCAAATATAAATAAACTTTACTTCTTTCTTTTTATATTCCACTTTGTATCTTCTTCCAATGATAATGTATGGTTTCTCTTTTACAAAAATCACAGAAAATAATCTTTTATTTAGTGCTAAGTTAGTATATGCAAAATCATTTGAAACTTTTTCACACTTGGATGGTGTGGAATGGATTCAAAATATTTGGAAGAGAAGTTTTATTTCATCATGACTCATGGAAATGATAACAAAAATTGCATAGTTTTGAGAGAATAAAATTCAAATTACATGAAAGTGAAGGGAATATTTTAATTACATTATTTGGGGATGTGTGAAGACTCATTTTCATGACCAAAAGAAGCATCCACGATAGTGAAAATTAAAAAGGAAATTTGTATATTTTAATTACAATAAAAAAATATTATACAAAAGAAGCATCCACGATAGTGAAAATTAAAAAGGAAATTTGTATATTTTAATTACAATAAAAAAATATTATATATATATAATATTTTTTTATTGTAATTAAAATATACAAATTTCCTTTTTAATTTTCACTATCGTGGATGCTTCTTTTGGTCATGAAAATGAGTCTTCACACATCCCCAAATAATGTAATTAAAATATTCCCTTCTATATATATATATATATATATATACAATTGTATTACATATAAAGGTGGAAATACAAATTGTATGACTTGAAAAGTGTTGAGGAAATTTAGTGTAATTTAGAGAAAATTAAAAAGCACTTGCACAACTTGAAAATAATTAATGAAACTTTTACACAATTATAAAAAAATTTAAAATATTTTTAAATGGCACGAGAAATTTAAAGGGTATTTACACGTTTTTTTGAAACAAGTCATTTTTCTCATAATTTTTGTTTTCAATTAAATTAATTAATTAATAAAAATAATTAATTAATTTATAGTTTATCAAATTTAAAAATTTTAGACGTAAACCAAGATTAACCAAAAATTAATTCAATTTTCACTAATTTTTAAATCTTCAAAAATTATGACAACAACTAAATCTGAATGGAATTTCAAACTGCAAGGGATAGAAATAACTCAGACTCTAATTTTGCAAGCAAGTAGCATATCCATTAGGCAATAAAGTCTTAAATTTGACTGCAACTTGATCAACTAAGAAGTAACCAATCTTTAATAAAATGATGGATCCTCAAAACATCATAATGATATCACATGATAATAGATAGTGTACATGAGGGCATCAGGTACTCAACCTAATAGATGTTGTCACATATACCAAAGTATAGTGTATGCGAAGGCATTTATTATTATGTGTTTTCACACAAACTAAAATGCAAAGAGAGAAATCTCTCCTAAACCTTTTATGATTGACCTTAGATATAAAGAATGATGAAAAATTGTTAAAAAAATGATTGAGGATTGAATTTAGTTATCATGACACTTATATTTAACAAGTGTAATGTAAGGCTCACATTTGTCCACCCTGATTTAACGAGCTAAAAATCTACTTGACTATCTCAATTATATGATAAATGAACATATACTGCCAAGCCAAATCACCTATATAGAATAATTTTATTCATATCTTGATCTGACCAATTGATATCCAATTTACCCATCTCAATCCTATGAAAAATGAACATACATTTTTAGGTTAGATCTCATCCTCATGAGAATTCAAAATGTTTACCACCTATTCACTTGAAGAGATCCATGGAAAACCTATCCATTCTATTATATGAGGAACAAACATCCATAACATCATTTTTAATATTAAAATAGTTATTTTTTGAATCTACTATCAATTTTTTTGTCTTGTAGATCCACTTAGCTGAACAACTTCAATGTTTTATTCTAAAAATGTGATTTTTCATTGACCTTGAAGCTACAAGAATTTTTACACCCTTAAAAATCATATGATTTCTCATGATTTCTCCCAAATCAATATTATAGTTATAAATTTATGCATGCAAAAAGACCAAAACACAAAGAATATGATCAACAAATAGATTGTTGCATTTATTGAAAAGCAACAAACACACACACACACACACACACCATAAGGAAATAAGAAAAGAAAACAAGCCAAAATATGAAGAACATAATTATTTACAAGGTGTAGAGGTAAATGAGAAGAATATACAAATACATTCACTAGATGAAATAAGTACCTATCATTTTATAACAATGAATTTGACTTATGAGGTTCAAACATATTCAATAATAATGACCAAGTAGGTTGGAAGAGGAACTTTGTTTTCCTATTTTTAAATGAAATGATTATGATCATGAATGAACAAATACATATGAGAGATGAGTAGGAAGTGATCAAGGATGAGGGAGGGATGATGATCAAGTGAAATTAACATGTAAAGTAGTTGTTTGATGTATGTAGGTCATCAATGTGACCTATGCTACCCAAATAACACCACTTTGCATCAATTTCAAAGTTATTGGTTTGAAAAATTCAATTTTGATAAACTTAAGACTCTTAAAAATGCTAAGAATCAATCAAGAAGGCATAAAAACCTTAAAAATGACTATATATTTATCAAAAATGGATATCAATTACAAAAGTTATTCCCCAAAATTTGCAGGTTTAATACTTAGACCCTGAAAATACCAAAGTACTGACCTAAATTGATTTTAAAAAACTATTTTCCATGTCATACGGCATGCAATTATGAGACCAACTCTATTAGATGCTGAGTGACCCTAATTTCTTATATTTACTAATATATATATATATATATATATATATATATATAAATTAAACAATATATATGTAAACTTATACTTAACATTTAGAGTAGTAATTATAAGCTTATGTCCAAAGTTGCTTTCACATAAAACTCGAACATGCTTGTGGAGATGGTTTCAGTCATATAACAAAACAACACGTATGTATTATAAAACACATACACATTGTATAATACATTATATAATGTGTACATGTTGTATGAGTTAGTTGAATTTACACTAATTCATATGTGTTATTGTCTTATCAATAATGTGATCGCATTATGATTTGGTAATTACTAAGCTATAATTTAAATAATGTGATCACATTATTTAATAATAGGATTGCGTTACCTAAAATATCCACAGAATTGTCCCCCAACTTTGTACACATAACCAAGTAATAAAATTAATTAATATGGTGTGTGATTTGGTACTTCCATTTTCATTTTAAAACATTAAGAAAAGATGAAAAACTATGTTTAGTCTCTATTTCAATAGGAATGGTTCATACACCAAAGTTATGGTATTGTATGTTGGTTCTTATGCTAAAAGTTAATTGTTATAATAATGTGGGTAATTTACATAAATATAATAAATAATAATTATACCATCATTTGGTTAAAATGATAAGCATTATAGATAATGTTGCATCTATTCTTTTTTAAGAGAATATGATATTGAAATGTTGGTGTTTTAACAAATTTCTATTTAAATAAAAGAGACGTCTATTATGAGACGTGAATAAACCATTTTGACAATCCTAAACTTACAATGGAATAAAACATAATGATGTAATTATAGAATGAATAAGTGTAAATTTATTTATTATTGCTTTATATAAATAATATTAATTCAACCTATAATTTTTAAATAATTTGATAAGCTATGTGCTTAGTTAGATTAAATAGTTACCATGTAAAAAAGATTTATATGTTTCCTCCTAGAATTGAATTAGTTAAGGGCTTGATAATAATAGAATTATATATTCAATGATTAATCATTGTGACATTGACCATATATATTTAAGGGTTTGTATGCTTATTGGATTTGACATTAAGAATGTCCCTCCGACATCATGAAAGGTAATCAAAATTGGTAGTCTATCAATCACCTTTAAACATCCATTGTAGGCCCCTTTATGAATTGATTCTATTGGAATGCATTTTTTTTGGCTGAAGGGCAATGACATCTTACAGGAGTTAGATGTTTCCTAGCTGCACTTTCTTAAAAATTTGACCAATATTTCCTTTGATAACTTGCATAGGTCCTTCATATTTAAATGTTTTCCCATCGAAGCCCTTAAATATGTTGGACACTTGTCTTGTCTTCATTGGTTTTTCATTCACTCCCTTGCATTTGGCCATCTGTGTTTAAACCTAATCACATGTTAACTTTGGTCCATGCTTAGTCAGCTAATATTTCCATGCATGATCATCACACATGGTGTGGCTTATCTCTAAATTTTTATAAGGAAATGTTCTAACTTATGTTTTAGTCACTATATTTGTTCTCCAAATGGACTTTTCCCATAGTTGATTGCCACAAAAGTCTCATAGCGTATAGACATGGGAGGTCTTGTGGTGGTTGAAGGCATGGGATAAGGAACATGAACCTAAGATAATATTTTTCTATATTTGTAATATTTTGAAGATAGAGAAGAGGTTGTAATGACAAGGCCCATTGACTTCAAAATACCTAGAGTTCTTAGAGACCTCAAGGATATGATGCCTCCAAGGAAAATACAAGAATGGAAGGAAACCATGAATCATTTAATGAGTGAGAGTGTGATCATGGTGTTCACCAAGATAGAGGGATCCCAACCTAGTTTATAGAAGAGCACCCACTAGGGGAGCTCATGGTAGCAATGACACCCATTAGATTTAGGATAAAATCAACCAAAAAATATAAAAATTTATCCTTCCAAAATTCAATCAACAAATCTTTGGGATAGATGTTGAGGCTTGGATAATGGGCATGAAAAGGTGATTTGGGCTAAGAAACTTATCTAGTAACAATATGGCCAGATTTTTTCTTTTATAGTTGATCCATGAAGTAGCATTATGGTGGGATTACCAAGAAAGAATTAAAAAACTAGACATGTCCATTATCACTGGGGAAAGGTTCGAGGAATTGTTTTGATGCCACTACTTGTTAGATACCTACTTCAATGATAGTATAAAATAATTCCATAAATTCTTATTGATTGAGAAGACAGTAAATGAGTATGATGCATAATATTTAAGCTTCCTTGAGTATGTAGGATACATCATAGATGAGACAACACAAGTTAACAAATATTTTAGTGGGTTCTCAACTTCTATTGGAAATATGGTAAAAATGTTTGAACCCACTATACTAGTTGAAGCTATGAAAAAAGACCAACTAGAAGAGCAAGAAGTCACATGAGCCAAGTTATAGGAGCATTATAAGGCCCAAAAAGAGACCTATTTTAAGGGATTTTATCTCTATGTGGTGGTTTTTAATTTAACAAAATGAACAACAACAATGTGGTAGACAATGTCACCCAAGATATCAACATTGAGGAAGAAAAACTAAGATTTGACCTCCTAAATCCTTAAGTGTAAAATCAAAACAAGGTAAGAAACTTGTGAGACAATAAAAGTAGGGTGAGACAAATAATGTGATCACCAAGTAGAATACAACCCAAATAAAGTAGAATGTCTTAATTGTGGTGGACCACAATTTGAATGACAATGTCCATGACATTCATAAATGCCACTGAATCAGGATCAATACAAGAATTCAAATGATGATGGTTTCAATCACTAAATTCATGTAATATTTGTAGGCATCAAGCCACTGTGGTTGAAACTATAGGTAATATTATTTCCACTATTTGCTATTTTGAGAGATCCATGTGCCACTAGTTCATTTATTTTAGTAGTAATTTTTGGAAGGTGTGGTTTGAAAATCATCTCACTAGATAGATTACGTAATGTGGAAATGGCCTTAGGTGTAAAGCAATCCATTACCTCTATGGAAAAGAATGGTCACTTTAGATTGGGTAAATTCATGACCAAAATAAGCCTTTATTGCACCACCCTAAGGTCATATGATTTTTAACTTGGAATGGATTGGTTGGAGGCCCATAAGGTAGTGATGAATTTATTTTATAAGCATGTGAAGTAATTAGATGATGATGGTCAGACTACAAATATTCATGGGATCAAAAGACCCATATATCTAAGGTGTATCACAACCATGCAACCTAAACTATCAATGAGAAATGATTGTCAATTTTATGTTATTAGCATATTAGAGGATCGAGATGGACCATATTTGAGTGACTTTCTAATATTGACATAATTTTTTGATGAATTTCCTAAGGAGTTCCCAAGATTTATACCTAATAGAGAAATTTATTTCTCTATATAATTAGTGCTTGGAACTGAACCTATTTTAAAATCTCTATAGAGGATGACAACCCCTATATTTCATGAATTAAGGGTGCAACCAAAAGAATTGGTTGACAAGGGATTAATGAGACCCAATGTGTCTCCATGGGGAGTACTAGCCATCTTTGTGAAAAAATAGGATGGATTGCTATGACTATGCATTGATTGTAAATAGTTGAACAAGGAGACCATTAAAAATATATACCCCTTTCCAAGGATTTATAATTTGATTGATTTATTAAAAGTATAATGAATATTTTCTTAGATATATTTGTGGTCAAGATACCACAAACTAAGGATAAAAGAGAGGGACATACCAAAGAATGAATTCCATAGTCAATATGGTCACTATGAGTTTATAGTGGTGACATTTGGTGTCACAAATGCACCATCTATGTTCATGAGTCTCATGAATAATTTTTTTATGAAAATAAATATTAAAATTTGTGCTCATATTCCTTGATTATATTTTTATGTATTATTGGTCTAAGGAAGAGCATAAAAGGAATTTAAGATAGGTTTGGTAGTCTTTAAGGGAGAACCAACTCTATGAGAAACTATCTAATTAGACATTATTCCAAGAAGAAGGGCAATAATAATGACATATCATATTTGAGAAAGGTACTAATGTTGAACCAATAAAGATAAGCACCATAATTGAGTGGACAATACCAAATAATGTCTAAGAAGTTCATAGTTTTATGGGACTTGCAAGATATTATAGAAGATTCATTGAGAAATTTTCACAAATTGGATCCTCAATTGTATACCTACAAAGAGAACGAAAGAAGTTTGTATGGATTGGGTAATGTGGTGAAATGTTTCAAAAGTTCAAAGAAGTGTTGAAATGGCCCCTATTTTAGTAGTGCAAGATATGAATTAGGATTTCTTTGTTTTTACATGCGCATCTCTTAATGGTCTGAATGGATTTTTAATTCAAAAAGTTTGAGTCATTACCTATGAGTCAAGGAATCTCAAATACCATAAGATTAATTATAGAAGTCATGATTTAAAACTTGATGCAGTGGTGCACTAATTGAAAATCTATAGGCACTAACTCATTAGGTGAAATTTTTATACTTTGAACTAACTACATGAGCTTAACCCATATATTCATTCAACCAAATTTGATTGATAGACAAAGGTAATGGATGGATTTTTTGGTTGAGTGTGATCTTTTTATTGCTCACATTAATTAAGGATAAAAAATGGTGGATGCACTTGGAAAGAGGCCACATCTACTTTCAATGTCAATTGTGCTAGAAAACCTAAGAGGCTGCATTTTAGAACTACAAAGGCAATATGCCTCATATAAATAAGTCACAAAAACACATTAGGACAACAAAATAAATATTCATCCCAAGTGTAGTGATTATTCAGTAGTATAGGATTGATTCTTACTATATTAAAAACAAACATATGTGTTAAGAGATGGAAAAGTGAAGGATCAAATATTTGTAAAAGAACATAAGGCCCTCTATTCCACTCATCTTAGGGAAAATAAAATGTATGTAGGTCTATGAACCTTATATTAGTGGCCTAGAATGAAATGAGAAATAACTGAATATGTGGCATGATGCTTATAATGTTAGAAAGTGAAGATCAAACATTGATACTAGGTGGATTTTTTTACCCTCATGACATCCTCACATGGAAATGGGATTTGGTGTCTATGAATTTCATCATTGGATTTCAACTTACTTAGTAAAGATACAAGTCATGTTAGTAGTTTTTGATAAACTAATTAAGGTCAAACATTTCCTACCAACCAAGGATACTTATGAGGTAAAATATATTTTCTGATTGTATGTGGATCATATTGTGTGCTCACATGGTTTTATACTCCAAATAATTTATGATATGGATTCATTTTTAACATCTTGATTTTGAACCACATTTGAGATAGATCTAGGTACAAATCTGAATTTGAATACAACATGCCATCATCAAATGGGTAGTCATATTGAGAGGGTTATTTAGGTCCTATAGTACATGTTACAAACATATGTCATGGAACAATAGTCTTGGTGGGAGAATTATCTATCATTGGTAGAGTGTGCATATAATAATAGTTTCCATATTTTTGTTGACATGGCCCCATATGTAATGTTGTATGGATGACCCTATTCAACTCCATTGAGTTGGAAAAAGATTGAAGACCATGTTTTGATTAGTCTCAGTATGATAAAATATATGGAATAAAAAATTGTACATATTTTGTAATGCCTTTGTTAGATGATTTCAAGATCATGAAATGTCATAGATTACATGATTTAACCCTAGGATTAGGTGAGATCAATGCAAATAACAAAATTGGTTTTCATAAATGTTCATTAGCTTATTCATTAGTCAAAAAATATAAAGGAGGTACATTATATATTGAGATATAAGGTAACCATCAAAATCAAATTAGAAAACACATAAAGTGTATTTATCCTAATGACCTTAACAACCCTAAGCAAGTTGACTAACAACCATGTAGGTAAAACCAAAAGAGATCAAAAACTTACACTAACAACCCTGCAAAGCATAGCTTATGTGGGTAGAAGAATTGGGTATTGACAATGAGACCTGATGAAGTATCCAAGTACAATGTATCTCCCATAAAGCATGGAAAGGGAAAAAACCTATAGGATAAAACTCCTCCACTAAAAGAGAGTAAAGGAGGTAGAGCTAAAAATATCCTCTATAATCTATAACTACCTAAATCCATCTGATATCCTATAATAGAGTTCTTATATGTGATTGTGGATTAGAAGTAGATGTAGTGAAGAGAGGATCACCTTGGATTAGTGAATGTGTCCAGCAATTGATTGATTGATCTTAAACCAAGATGTGATTCATATACAAGACACTATTCTACTCATGTAAGGTATGATGGCCAACTAATCTAAGTAATAAAGGTGGAATGGGATCATAGCCAATGAAGGACTATTGAATTCCATGAAACTATGGAAAATACTACCCAATGTTTAATGTGTTCTAAATCAATATAACTTTTCCCTATAATGTTTGAAGTAGACTAGAGGTAGTTTGATCAAGAAATAACTCCTCAACATTTGTAAGGTGATAGGAAGATGATGGAGGTGTGTCCCCATCACTACTGTAGTCATATCTACTAGAAGAAGAGTCATCAACATCATAAGTGTGTTGAGGCTTAGAAATGTTAGCATGTTCAAGTGAGTTTGAAGAAGGGGAATTGGAAGGAGAGTCAGGAGATAAGTGTGAGAGGTTATATAGTTGAGTCTGATAAATGACCATTCCTAATACCAATATAGTCTCACTATATATCTCTCTAACTTACACTTAATTTAGAGTGAACTCAACTTGAATGTCCAGACCAAGGTGAGTGTTTTCATAAACTAATAGGAGATTAGTTGAAAGTGAGTGAACACTTAGAACATTGTCTAATGTTCAGCCACTCACTTAAATAGACCCTCTCTTGAGAACCTTTTAAGAAGTGTCATCACCCAATTGTATATAGGACATGTCACATAGTTCCAAGGAATTGAAATCTATCTATGAAGAGGCCATGTGATGTAAAGCACCAAAGTCAATAACCCATGTACGAGTCTGAGATACAACAAAAACTAGGTCATTTTCTTTTGTTTTCAAATTACTATTCTCTTTTTCTATTTCTTTACCATAGTCATTTGCCTTAGAGGATTTATGTGTTTAATTATGATTGGTAGAATTAAGAAAATTGATATTGTGCTTCTCGAGCATCTTATTTAGTTGGTGAATTTCTTTCTTCAATATTTTTTATTTTGTCATGCTTTGCTGAGCAAAACCTGCATTTGATCAAATATTTCTTGGGATTAACACTGGGAGAAGAGCTCTCATTATTTGATTTATGGGTGGGAGTATTTTCATCCCTCTCTTGATCCTTTTATTTTGTTTCTTCTCTATGTTATTTTAAACCTTCCATTTCTTATAAAAAAGTACATGATATTTTGAGGACTTCACTGTGCCCATATGTATCAACTCATCTTTCTCCTGAGTTAATTTAGAAAAAAGGTATCTAAATAAGGCATCTTCCATGTGACTCTAAGATAAAATTTTGTGGAATGGAAAGTGGACACAAATACATAATCATCTAGACCCAGTTTGGAGAGTATAGACAGAATAAGTTGATTAGATTTATTATTTGTTCCACATTATTTTAACTACAACCTTAGAGATTTAGAATTAGTGAAGAAATAGTTTAGTGTGTTAAAGTCACTCGAGATCAAAATAATGATCTCATTATCTAGTTCATGACTTCTCATAACATCCTAATTCCTAAATATTATTTCCAATGTGGTCCATAGTTCATTTTATGTTTTAGTAGAGTCAATGTGAAAATGTAAGCTAGGAGAAATAGATAAACTGAGACAACCATTACTTGATCACATCTGTTAAACCATTTATTTTTATTTGCATCTACTGTAGCTTCATTTTCCTCATTCATATCTATCCTTTATAAACCTTGTTATCTTATATTAAGTATCATGTTACTTTTTTGTAAGAGGTGGAAATGCCAGTAATCCATGATGTAAGAAAAGAGGTTTTTGTAGAAAGTAAAGAAGAAATGAAAAAAATATATACAACACCACACATTACCTAAATATAAATATCAAAGTATCCCCATTAAGTTTTAAATATAATCATGCTCGTATAGATATCAAACACATCTAAGAATGCATCTTGAGTAATTTGTGCATAAGTATGAAAGAACTAGAGGGACGACATGATCTACCGATAATGCATACATGAGTGTATAAAATTTGGTTCTATGGGATATTTAGTGAGCTCAAGATCACTTATAACATGTATATTATGAAAAACAATCACTTTGGAAGAAGAAGACACTCAAATCTGAGCTACTGATAAAAAGTTATGGTTATTTGAAATTCTTCTCGCATGAAACCTTGGTGGAAAATAATGGTCAATTTTTTTTTATGCATCAACTTTAAAACTAAAAATTGAAGCCTATCTTGAGCAAAATGTAAGCACTTTTGGGTTGGAAGTTACAAAGGGATTTATTTTCATATTTTCAAGGGCTAGGGGTTAAGTTGAGTTCTTCCTTCATGTGACCACACCATATGACTAGGGTGCTAAGGCTTATTATGGGTGATCTCCCAATCCCAATTTTGATTGATGTGGGAGTGAAATCATCCAAAAAGTGTCTATATTTTTAAAATAAAAATTGTCACTTTCTACTATCTTAAATTCAATGATCTCTCACACATGAAATAATCTAGGCTTAAATTTGACATCTTTATGGTCATCATAGATGCAAAAGATGTGATCAGAGATCAAAATGTGCTCATACAAGTCATGGAAAATAGAGGGTGATTTTGTAGATGTCATAGTCTATTTGGTGTTTTTTAGTGATTAGAACATGGTGCTTGCCTAGACAAGTATCAGAGTTTGAGGTATGTTTGTGAATGCATCAGGGTTTGATGGTGCATTTGATGTGTTATCTGAGTCCAGTTGATGTTCATGAAATTTTTGAAGTTTAATAATTTTCTAGGCCTAGGTCAGAACTGGTTGGCATCCAAACATGGGTCAAAATTTGATAGTTATTCGAGCATGGGTCAAAACCTGATGGTTGTCTAGGCACAAGTCAAAACTCAATAGCCTAGACAACCATCAGGTTCTAACCCATGCTTGAATAAATGTGAGATATTAGGTTACCATAAGGGTAACAACCCAACTCATAATTAGAAAACCCCTAAAGTGTATTTACCATAATGACCTTAACAACCCTAAGCAATCTTACTAATAACCATGTAGGTAAACCCAAAAAAGGGAAAAATCCTACAGTAACAACCTCAAGGAGGTAAAGGGTTGAAGGAATAACTATGCCAATTCACACAGGACAAATATGGGTTTTAATATTGGAGACATGGTGTTCTTGCAAGTGAAACCACAAAATATTGTATGATAAATTGGTGGTGGACCTAATCTAGCATCATAGTTTGTAGGACCATTTGATATTTTGGAGTGACTTTGCCTAATTACTTATCACCTTGAATTTACACCCAACATGTTTAGGATCATGACATTATTAATGTTTCTATATTAATAAGTTATGTATTTGACCCATCACATGTGCTTGATTGGAATTATTTACATATGGACAAGGATTCATTTAAGATAGATCCCATGATATTTTAGATGAGCATTTGCTTTAGATTTGGCACTATGAAGTTGATCAAACAAAATTCCAATGGGATCAATACAACCCAAAGTTTTTTTAGTTTCAAAATTACATCAAAATTACAACATCTTTATCCTAATAAAGATTTTTATGTGAAACTTCATGATGAATTTTATAAAAGAGGGGAGTATGTAAGGTGCCAACCTAAAACCCCTATTTTGTGACCATGGGATTCACCCTCATAATTAATAAAATTTTATAGGCTTACCAATTTACTTATCTTTTGATTAATGAAACTCTAAATACTAATCCATGGATTATTATATGTTAAGACACACATGTGGATACATATATGTTTTATGTGATTATGAGATCCTAATTTTGTATATGCATCTTATTACTTTATGTGATCTTATATTCCTCTTCTAAATGATGATGTGAAAATGAAATTAGTTATTGAAATGAATATGCCATTATGGATTGATATTTTTTTAATTAATTACATTGATTATCATGATTATAGATTCAATGTGTATACCATAAAAGTACAATGATGAATCTCATTTTTGTATAGATGACAAGAAAATAATGATACATTTATTTTGATGTTGATATTAGATGGTATGGGATTTACATATTTTCCATCGATGTGGTATATTATTCTACATGACATAGTGGGAGCTTCAACAATGAACATCCACCTTACATATAATGGGATACACAACACTTGAGTCTCTTGGATAGTTTGGTGTAAGTGGACATATTGCACTTTGAAATGGACTGGTTGTATGAGCTCATGGTTGCAAAAGAAATAATGAATAATGAAATAAGAAAAGAACAAGGGTAAGTGCATGGAGTCAGGGGACAATTATGTGGATATTATAGGTAATGTGATCACATTATTTACTTAATGAGATCATGTTATTTGAATTATGGCTTAGTGATTACCTAGCCATAACATAATCACATTATTATATAACACAATTGCATTTTATTAAATAATAATACAATCAAATTATTAACAGAATCATGTTATTGACATTTTCAATAATACGATTATGTTAATAATGCAATTTCATTAATAACGTGATTATTTTACCCATGTGTCAAAAGAATTAAAAATCGAAACCCAAATTCAAAAATCCTCATTTTGTATTCAAGTTTCTTTGCTCCCCTCTAGCTTCTGTTATCATGTTTTGCATGTAATACACTATAGAGTGCCAAGAAGCTACACAATTCATCCCAAAAACTTGTTGATCGATGATGCTACCATGTAGGAGAGGTAAGTGATATAAATCTTTGCTATTTAACCCTAGTTTTTTAGTATTTTCATTTTTTAACCCTAGTTTTTAATTGTATTTTTTTAATAGCCTGTCCTACTAACCCTCCTAACCCTCCATAGAACCCTCTTCTTGTTCCTCCTCCTAACCCTCCACAAAACCCTCTTATTCCTCATATTCCTCCACCTATCCCTCCTATAGTTCCCCAAAAACCCCCTGATAGTCAAGAGATTATGATTGACAACATTGTGAGAATTAAACTTGAAATTGAAGAGTTAAAAAGAAAAATGAGGGAACCCACTTTGACCAACCCCCACTGCATCCAACTAGTTGATTCTATATAGACCTTATTAGGTCATATTGACTCTATAATGAGTTAAATAGATAGATGGACCTAATATAGGGATGAGGCATAATATGCAAAAAAATTGTCATCCGTTTAGTTTAAGAACAAACAAATTTTAAAAGCCTCCATTTTCACCCTATTCGCTGACCCAACCACCAATGCCCCATTTCTCATAATAGCTAAATGTTTTTCTATCCATCATTTTGTACATAAGTTAATCACAACTAGGTTTTGGGATCGATGGTGGATGGTCTTTGACTATCCACCATGTAGCAACCATAAGGTCCCATTATATTATTTTGAGGAAACTTCACTGTGATTTTGTCCTCAACAAGATTCACAATTATTTTGATTTTAGTGAGTTTCAGGGCTTATGAAAAGGCTCTATGTAGGATCGACCAGGTGTAAATCATGTGTATAATTAGCCGTCATGGATTTATATCCAAAATTCTATTGATCCTGAGATCCCCTCTATAATTCAATAGGTCATGAATATCAACACTCTCCATGATCTTAGTTTACTCACCGATACACTCATTCAACATACGAGTAGGCTTTCACATAGTGATGCTATAGATACACCATGTACCTGACCTAAACACACTATTGTAGCTCATGTGGAGCTATGTGCACAAGCCCTTATGATGATGATGACATTGGTTGATCTGTAAACTAAAAATACAAATGTAGTACATTCAAAAATCACTTTTTCATGTTTAAGAAATCCTTCAAATTATCACTTTCTTATGTTTAATTTTTCATAAATAAATTAAAATTAATATCCAAATGTAATAATAATCAGAGAAAATCAAAGATAACACCAACAAATTGATAACAAAGTTCGGCTTCAATAGCCTACATCTCCAGGTCTGTTCAAAGTGAGGACCATTCTATTAAATTGGTGCAACAAATGGCTTCCAAAACCTTTCCAAGTCTTCAATTCACCTCCTCTGATCTCTATTTTCTTGTAAATATTTCTCTTAGACCTGAAAACAAAAGCCCAAGGCCATACAAGGCAAAAACAAGGCTCTAATCCTCTTAATTCTCTTTACACAATCAGATTTCCATGTCAATACAAGTAAAAATTACTCCCTTTTATAAAATTTCAGCCACTGTGGCTGAAGTCATCAAGACCTTAGCCTTTTAGGAGCCAAGTCTAAAGTTCCAAACTCTCCTCCTCCAATCTAGGTGCCTAGGGAAGTGGGCAAGGGTGTCCTTCCTCCAAAAGCACAGTTTGACCAAGGAATTAGTCCCACATTTGCTGGGAGTGGTTGTTTTAATGCTTTAAATCGAAAGTTTATTGAAGTTTTCAAATGAGAAATATTTGGGTGCCAACTTTGGATGCCACCCAGCCTATTCAAACACCTAGGAATGAGAGATGTGCTTAGTGTTTGTGGCGTGGAGGTTTGGCACCTATTTTGATTTGAAAATGTCAAATATCATGTGATCAAATAAAACACCTAACAATTTTTTTGCCCCTTAATTATTTTCCATGTGTCAAATGGAGATTGGTCCACTTGGCATTCCTCAACTATGCCACGTCACTTTTGACATCCTTGTCGCATGATTTCTTCAACTGGCTATATCTTGAGCATTTGGACTCCATTTTTTGAACCGTGAAAAGCACTAGAAAGCTCTCGACAAATACTACAATGTGAAAATGATTTGAACTAAATTTGAAGACTTTGAAAAATAGAACAGTACATGGATCCACCTAGATCATTCCTCCCCACTAAGAACTTTTGGACCTCCAAAAGTTGAAATTAATTGGTAATGAGGTGAGGGTATTTTTCCCTCACCTTTTTGACTTCCATCCATCTGGCCTTGCTTGGGTGCATCCATTTGAGACCAACATCAAGATATTCAACATTACCTCTTTGTGAAGTCTGCATATTCCAGTAAAGTATAGTATCTTCCTGTAATTATGTTAGATATTCAGGAGAAAAATCATCAACAAAAGGAATGGATACACTTTCATCATGATCAATGATCATTGGAGGCTCATACAATTTCAAATTTTCCACATTTACCACTAAATAAATTTTCATGTAAGATGGTAAGTCTAATCGAAAAGCATTGGTGCCAATTTTTTCCATTATCCAAAAAGGACCATACCCAATTGGTTTCAACTTTTAACCTTCACCTATCAGTCTTTCCTTACTAATGTGAAGCCATACCATATCTCCTACAACAAATTGGTGATCAATACAATGTTTGTCATGCCTGGCTTTGTACTTGGCTTAAATTTTCTCCAATTGAGTATGAACAGTCTGATGAATGAGCTGTATTTGTTCAATGAACTTCTTGGCTCGAATGGCTTCTTTTGGTTCACCAACAGCTGTATCCTGTCCATAGCAAACATCTAGAGGAGATTTAGGCAAGTATCCATAACAAACTTCAAATGGAGATTTCATAGTAGAAGAATGAAGTGCTTGGTTATATGCATGATGTATGTAACATAATTGTTCATCCCATAACTTTGGATTTTTATTACTATAACCCTTAAGCAAATGTACAACAATGCGGTTCACAACGTCTATTTGTCCATCAGTTTGTGGATGAAATGCAGTGCTCTTTTTTAATTTAGTGTCCATTAGTCCCCACAAATTTGACCAAAACTCCCCAATAAATCAAGAATCCCGATCATAAATAATTGAAGTAGGAAAACCAAAATGAACCCCTACATGTTTAAAGAACAAATATGTAGTGCCTTCGCCAGTAATCTGCTTAGTGCAAGGAATCAAAACACACATTTTGCTAAATATATCCACAACCACATATAAATAATCATGTTTCCTTTGTGTCATAGGCAATCCCCCCACAAAATCCATAGAGATACTTTCCCAAGGGTGAGTAGGAACAAGTAGAGGAGTGTAAAGTCCCAATTTCCTGTTACTAGGTTTACTTGTGGCACAAAGAGTACATCCCCTTATATATTTAGCAACATTTTCCTACATACGAGGCCAATAATAATACATTTTCAAATGTGCAGCCATTTTATCAACTCCAAAATGGCCATAAATAAGAGAAGTATGTGCTTCTCTAATCATGTGCACCCTCTCATTTTGAGGAATACATAGTTTCCCCAATTGATACAAAAGATCATTGTGTACATGAAAGTCCAATTCTTCTACTTGTCTACTACTCATCAAATCTTTATAAACATCCTAAAAATCAAGATCATTAACATATTGTTCTTTATAACTTTCATGAGACAAAGAACCATGTTGTAAAAGAATAGATTCAACAACCATAGGAAGCCTAGATAGCATATCTACAACTTTATTCTGAATTCCTTTTTTATATTTGATCACAAGATGAAATTGTTGTAAGAAACCCATCCAATGAAAATGTCTAGAGTATTGTAGCTTAGTTTGTGATTGGAGATACTGTAAGGGCCGATGATCTGTATGTATTATTATTTCTTTGCCCATTAAGTAATGTTTCTATTTTTTAACACTTTGAACCAACACATACAATTCCTTACCATTAGTTGGATATTTTCTTACTACTCTTGTAAAGGTTTCAGAATGATAACAAACAGGTTTCTTACCTTGCATTAAAATAGATCCCATAGCCTACTCACTTGCATCTGTCTCGATCTCAAATGGTTGTTGTATATCAAGAAGTGCCAAGACTGGAGCAGTACTTATCTTTTCTTTCAAAGTATCGAAAGCTTTTTGATGTTTGCCTCCCTACTGAAAGACCTATTTCACACTTGTCAAAGAATGCAAAGGTGATGCAATATATAAACATTGAGCAATAAACTTCCTCCAAAACTGTACTACACCAAGAAAACTCCTAACCTTAGTTTTGTTAGTGGGTGTAGGCCAATTAACAATGATGGCCACTTTTGTAGGATCAATTTTCAATTTACCATGTCCTACAATGTAACCCAAGTATATCAAAGAGGTCTTGCCAAATTCACATTTTGACATTTTTAGATAAAGTTTTTCCCTTCGTAATACATCCATGAATTTCTTAATGTGGATCACATGCTCTTCCCATGACTTGATAAAAATCAATATATCATCTAAGTAAACTATAAAAAAATCATCAAGGAACTATCTAAAAACATCAATCATCAATCTCATGAATGTAGCCGGGTCATTACACAACCCGAAAGGCATAACAAGCTATTCAAACAATCCCTGTTTTGTCTTAAAGGCAGTTTTCCATACATCACCTTCATTAATTCTTACTTGATGATATCCACTTCTCAAATCCAACTTAGTGAAATAAATAACATGTTTTAATTGATCCAACAAATCATTTATACGAGGAAGAGGGTAACGATTCTTAATATTAATTTTGTTTAAAGCCTGAAAATCAACACACATTCACCAAGTGCCATCTTTCTTTGGCACCAAAATAATTGGCAAACCAACAGGAGATGAACTTGGATGAATAACACCTCTATCCAATAGATCCATTACCTATTTCTTGATTTCCTCATTTTCCACCACTGATAACCTGTACATGCCAATGTTAGGGAGAGGAGAATCCTATAATAGCTAAATTTCATGTTGAACTCCCCTTTTGGGAGCTAATCCCTTAGGATCCTAAAATACATCATCATAAGTAAAAATGATTTCAACTAATTCATTCTTGTGTCTAGGATCACATTTTTCCAAAGCTTGAGTATATTCTTTTTCCTTAGACTTAATTAATATGAGACAAAAAGTCTTGCTTGAATTAACTAGTCTTTTCAGTTGCCCTGTTGTAACCAAGGAAAGACTTGTTCTAATGTGATGTGCTCTAACTATATATTCAATGCCATCCTTAACAATCAAGTACTTATTCTCCTCTATATAGAAGATTGATTTTCTATCATAAAGATATGGGCTTCCCAAAACAATCCCACATATGTCCAATGGAACAACATCCAACTCAACCTCATCTATGAACTTGGATGTGATGGCAAACCTTAGCCTACAAGTTTGTGAGACTTGTAGCTTCGCATTGTCACACACCCAACCTAGTGGATAAGGCTTTAGATGGGGATTGGTTTGTAAGCCTAGCTTCTTAACAACCTCTTCAGAAATTAAATTTGCTTGTGAACCACTATCAAATAGAGTGTCAATCTTAGTATGCTTTGAAACAAATCTAATGTGGAGCAATTCGTTTCTTTTCTTATCAACATGCATAGAATTTTATCTAGAAGAAGATGCATCATTTGATGACTTAGTGCTAGAAACTGAAAGAGAAAAAATATTATGTAAACACATAGCTGTGATCTTAGTTTCATCACCTGAATCTGATCCTAAGTCCTAAACCATAGCATTAGCCTTCTTTTCTTTCTTTTGAAACTTTTTAGGCCTTAACTTAGGATGTAGTTTCCAACACTTAGGCTCATCATGATTTTTCTTGCAATGATTACAAAATGGTTTTCCTTCTTCTTATTTTTTAATAGTATTATTGGATTTTTGTTTACCCTTTCCTGATGAACTTTCCCCTTTGAAATGCTTAACATTAGATTGCTTACTTTTTACTTTAATAAAAATATTCTTTTGATTGTTTTCCTCTAGCCTCTAAATGAGTGGCTTAAACACATACTGCATCTAAATTAGTGGGATTGAACATAAGAATCATGTCTTAAGTAACTATGCAACCCACCTATATATTTTAGCAATGTTTCTTGTGTGTATAGAGGAACATTCAAAAGTAAAGATTTTTTCCTAAAATCTTGTGTATAATCTTGAACACTTTGGCCTTTTCCTTGTCTGAAACTTTGCCAATCCATCATGGCTTGTTGCATATAGCCTAAAGGATAGAATTTCAATCTGAGTTCTTCAATAAATTCATTCAAGGTAGAAATTGAGTTACCTTTTTGAAGCTCGGCTTCCTTCAACTTACTCTCCCACCAGATGAGAGCTATACCTCCCATACGAAGAGTAGCCAAATGAATTTTTGACTCATCCCCTGCAATCTTTTGGACCCTGCAACAAACTTTAATCTGCTTGACCCAATTATCCAACTTTTCGGCATTAACTTTGCTATTAAACATTGGTAATTTAAACTTAATATCCAATTTTAGTGAAGGGAGAGATTCTACCATTTTTTTACCATCATCCGGTGGAGAAGGTTTTTTGATTTCTTTACCTTTTGATTCTCATGAATCACCTTCTTTTTCATTCTTGGATTTTCTTTGTTTGTCACAGTATAGTTCCTCAACCATGCTTCTCATGTCCATGAAAGCTCGGCAGAAAGCTTTTTTAGATTCCATCTCTTCTTCGGCCATCCTTGAAGCATGCCTTAAACCAATCTCTGGATTATACTCAACGACTTTTCCTTCACCCTTTTGGGATTTAGACCTTGTCAACATACACTAACAATCATTGTTAAATAAAAACCACTTTGATACCAAAAATTTGATCTGTAATATGAAAATACAAGTGTAGTACATTCAAAAATCACTTGTTCATGTTTAAAAAATCCTTCAAATTCTCACTTTCTTGTGTTTAATTTTCATAAAGAAATTAATATTAGAATTAAAATGAAGATCAGAATGCAATAATAATCAGAGAAAATCAAAGATAACACCAACAAATTCATAATGGAGTTAGGCTTCAATAGCCTACATCTTTGGGTCCATTCAAACTGAGGACCGTTCTATTAAATTAGTGCAATAAATGGCTTCCAAAACCTTTTCAAGTCTTCAATTCACCTCCGATAATCTCTATTTGCCTACAAATATTTCTCTTAGACCTGAAAACAAAAGCCCAAGGCTGTACAAGGCAAAAACAAGGCTTTAATCCTCTTAATTCTCTTTACACAGTCGGATTTTCATGTCAATACAAGTAAAAATTACTCCCTTTTATAACATTTCAGCCACCGTCGCTGAAGTGGTCAAGACCTTAGCCTTTTAGGTGCCATGTCTCAAGTTCCAAACTCTCTTCCTCCATTCTAGGGACCTAGGCAAGTGGGCAAGGGTGTCCTTCCTCCAAAAGCACACTTTGACCAAGGAATTAGTCCCACATTTTCTAGGAGTGGTTGTTTTAATGCTTTAAATAGAAAGTTTGTTGAAGTTTTCAAAGGAAAAAGATTTGGGTGCCAACTTTGGATGCCACCTAGCCTATTCAAACACCTAGGAATGAGGGATGTGCTTAGTGTTTGTGGCATGGAGGTTTGGCACCTATTTTGATTTGAAAATGTCAAATATCATGTGCATCAAATAAAACACCTAACAATTTTTTTTCCCCCTAATTATTTTCCATGTGTCAAATGGAGATTGGTCCACTTGGCATTTCTCAACTGTGTCACGTCACTTTTGACATCCCTGTCTAATGATTTTTTCAATTGGCTATATCTTGAGCATTTGGACTCCATTTTTCAAACTGTGAAAAGCGCTAGAAAGCTCTCGATGAATACTACAATGTGAAAATGATTTGAATTGAATTTGAAGACTTTTAAAAATAGAATGGTACATGGATCCACCTAGATCATTGGTGGTTTAGATGGATTAGATAATATTTTAATGAGTGATGAGTTTTTAGCACACACATTTCATGTGCAGACATCAACCACCACATATATGTAGGTATATTTTATATATATGTCATGTTAAATTTAAGTTATATTTACAAATTTAATTTAGCTAACAATTAATTTACATATAAATTTAATATAATATATATGTTATTTTTTATATCATAAGAGGTGATGGTTCCTTCATCATCATAGTTGGCATTTACAAAATTTGATTTGCCATGGCCATTATTTACATATTTAGTTGCATCTACTGGGACATCCACTACTACATCTTTCTCTATTAGAATGACACCATTTACCTATACAAAGGTAAAATTTAGAATTAATATTATGCTTTATGTAATTTTAGTCTATGTATATTTTCCTTATAAGTTTAATTTTAATTTATCTCTATGTTTTCAGACTTTGTATACATGTTATCTCTCTTTATCCTTGCTTTGTTCTTTACAATAGTTGAAATCTATGAGAATGGACTTAGAGGTATTTATATAACTTATTTTGGAAAATCCCACAAAGATTCCATGAAAAATCTCATTCAAGATTAGATAAGGGTAGTTCACATGCCATGAGGATAGTTATAAAATTAAGAACACTTATCCAGGAGTCCTTCTAGGTAACACTATCTTAAAAATTAAGTAGCTAAGCTCAATATAGTCATATTCTCATTTTGACTTATGTCACCATTACCATTATACATAAATCCACATGCTACCCTTGAAAATGAGTGATAATAGTGAGGGGAATTTAAGGTAAAAGAGAAGAAATGCACAACATTATCATTAGACAAAACATAACAAACATATATATTTTTCTCTTTGCATCTAATTTAATTCTCAAGAATTAATGAAAAAATAACACAACTAAAAACATAAAAGTCATGAATGGTCTTATGCTAGACCATGCTTCCTCAGGATTAACATCCTACAATGCTCTTACATGGTCACTAATAAAGGATGTAGACATTGTATTCATCTCTTCTACCCATTACCCATATGGTACATTTTCTATTTCTATTACCCTAAATCAATACACTATTTTACAATAAATCTATTACATGGTTCCAGGGATAGGACATTATTTATAAATAAAACATGAATCACATTTTACCACAAAATATTTGAGGCTTCCTTATGAATATAGACCCATTTTTCTAGTGTAAATTAGCTTAGAAGTGATAATATCCTATTAAATGGGAGTCTCCTTCATATACTTCTCTCCCAAAGACTTTCCTAGTAATTCAAACTAGAATTCATATGACCATATTGCATCTAAAACCATAAGGATTAAAACTTGACATGACTACACATATAACATTTACTTCCTCATATTTGATATGTGTAAGGTTATACGATCATGTTATGTGTTGTATAATGTTCTGCTCCATCCTACACATTGAGAAGCTTATATTAAAAAAACATAATTATGTTATGTAATAATGTGATCACATTATTTTTAATATAAGCTTTGGTATTAGTAATTGGCAATGATAACCAAGTGCTTCCTATATTAAAATTAATGTAATCGTTTTATTAAATAACATGATCACGTTATACTTAATATAGGCATCAATCAGTTCTAATTGCTAATTACAAACCCCAAAGCTTATATTAACAATAACGTGATGACATTATTACATAACATGATTGTGTTATTGTTAATATAAAATTTTGAATGCATTGGATTGAGTATAACCTTATACAACACATAATGTGATCACATAACCTTGCCCATACCAAAGATGAGGAAGTAAATGCTACATGTGTAGTCATGTCAAGTTTGTGTCCTTATGGTTTTAGATGAAATATGGTCATAGGAATTTCAGTTTGGATTACTAGGAAAGTCTTTGGGAAATAGGTATATGAATGAGAATCCCATTTAATATGATATTATCACTTCCAAGCTAACTTGCACTAGGAAAATGGGTGTATATTTATAAGTAAGCTTCAAATATTTTGTGGTAAAATGTGCTTCATGTTTTCTTCATAAATAATGTCCTATCCCTAGAAGCATCTAATATATTTCTTGTAAAATAGTGTATTTCCCCCAGGTAATAGAAAGAGAAAATGTACCATATGGGAAATGGATAGAAAATATGAATACAATGTCTACATACTTAATCAGTGACCATGTAAGAGCATTGTAGGATGTTACTCCCAAGGAAACCTGGTTAAACATAAGAACATTCATGATTTCCTTATGAATATACACCCATTTTCTTAGTGTAAGTTATCTTGGAAGTGATAATATCATATTAAATTGGAGTCTTATTCATATACCTCTATCCCAAAGACTTTCCTAATAATGCAAACTAAAATTCCTATGACCATATTACATCTAAAACCATAAGGACACAAACTTGACATGACTGCACATATATCATTTACTTCCTCATCTTTGATATGGGTAAGGTTTTGTGATCGTATTATGTGTTGTATAAGGTTCTGCTCTATCCAACACATTGAGAAGCTTATATTAATAAAACACAATCATGTTATGTAATAATGTGATCATGTTATTGTTAATATAAGCTTTGGGGTTAGTAATTAGAAATGAGAACCGAGTACTACCTATATTAATAATAATGAGATCACATTATTAAATAGTGCTATCAAATTATACTTAATATAGATAAGGGATTAGGGATTAAGGCATTAGTGCATAGGGTTTATGGATTAGAGATTATGGATTAAAATTTATGTTTTAGGGATTAGGGATTATAATTTATGTTTGAGGGTTTAGGGATTAGGGATTAGGGCATGTAGGGTTTGGGTTTAAGGGTGTATATAAGGACTAATTTCTCTATGCCATGTGTGAACGTAATTTTCACTACAAAGGAAGTTAATTGGGTCTAAATCAATTGGTAAATAGTGATATTTTTTGGGTTATAATTTAGGGTATAGTGTTTAGAGCTTAGGTTTAGAGTACATAATGTTAATCACAAAAATAATTCTTAGTTTAAATGATGTTAATTTGGGCTAAAATGATTGGTTCAACATTTAAAGAGCTTATATTTATGTTTTAGAATTTAGGGATTAGGAACTTTAAGCATTAGGGCTTGGGTTATATTTTTAGGGTATATAAGGTATAATCATGATGTATATTAGGGAAAATTGGAGCTAATCAACCCCCAAATAACATTTTATAGTCATCAAATTAGGTTGAAGGGGCTCAAAATATCCCCAATTTACTTCAAGTGTATAACTAGATTGGTACTCCAAAGGCTATGTTTTGGCCATAGGTTTAAAAAATCCATTTTACGACATCTCATGATATAATCTATTATATCATAAGACTTGTATGTTTGTATCATGTAGTGGGCATTAGGTCATAGGGCTTATAATTTATGTTTTAGGGATTAGGGATTAGGGCATAGGGTTTAGGTTTAAGGACCTACATATAATTTATCTAATCACTCTATGTCATGTGAACCTAATTATTACTACAAAGGATATTAAATAGGACTAAATAGATTGGTAAATAGGGAAATATTATGGTTTACAATCTAGGTATATTGTTTAGGGTTTATGGTTTAGTACTTAGGTTTTAATGTATGTATGGTTTAGGGTACATAGGGTCAATCGCAAAGATAATTGAAGGAAATTTGAATCACTTGGACCCATTTGTGACTATAGAATGCATTTTTGGGTTGTCATTATACCGTACATGTCATTTTTCAAATTGAGTGAATTAGTTAAATGGGGTAATTAGTCATGTGATTTATGCCAAACCAAGCTCGTTGAACTTAATTCTTAGTCTAAATGATGTTATTTTGGGATAAAATGATTGGTTAAAGGTTTAAAGAGTTTATATTTGTGTTTTAGAGTCTGGATTAATAAATTTAAGGATTAGGGCTTAGGGTATAGGTTTTATAATAAATAAGGTACAATCATGAAGGCAATTGAGGCAAACTTTGAGCTCTTTGAACTTATATTTGTGAGTAAAAAATGTGAATTTAGGATCAATTATCTCCCACATCAACATATATTGAGCCTGCAAAGTCAATTGTGGTAACGAGTGATGTAATTTTAACCAATTTTATCCCTATGAACCTAATTCTTACTATATATAAAGGATGTTAATTGAGGCTAAATTTATTAGTTTAGAGTATATAATTTAAAGGGTTTGTGGTTTAGGGATTATGGGTTTGGGATTAATTTAAATGGTAAAGGGTTTATGGTTAAATTTAAATGGGACAGGGTTTAAGGTTAAATTTAAATGGTACAAGATTTAGGGTTTAAGATATTGGATATGGAGTCCAATCACTAAGGTAATTAAAGAAAATTTGAGCTATTTGTTGACCTATTTAAGACTTACTTACCTTCATGTTTTATTTTTGATAAAATTAGGGTAAATTATGCCATGCATATGTTGTATACATTTTATAAAATTTATTGAGCCATAAATTTTATTTAGGGGTTAAATTTTGCCCAGATCATGCAGGGAATTGCACAATTTGACTAATTGGATCAATTCATGATAGAAGATTGATCTTTTGATTTTTCCCCAAATCATATATTATTATTGAATAGGTTCAAATTGGCCTCAAATTCCTCCTTAATTAAAATAATCAACTAGTTCCTTCTCTTTGGTTAATTAGGTTAAAGGGGCTCAAAATAACTTGAATATACTTCAGATGTACAGCTAGATTGGTACTCCAAAGGCTAAGTTTTGGCCATAGGTTTAAAAAGTGCATTTTATGACATCTTGTGATAAAATCAGTTACATCATAAGGCATGTATGTTTACGACATGTAGTGGGAATTACGACATAGGGATTACAATTTATGTTTTAGGGATCAAGGATTAGCACACATGGTTTAGGTTTAAGGACATATATATTAATGTCTAATCACTCTATGCCATGTTCAAACCTAATTATTACTACAAAAGATGTTAATTGAGACTAAATAAAAATTGGTAAATAGGGAAATTTTATTGTTTACAATTTAGGGTATAGTGTTTAGGGTTTAGGGTTTACAACTTAGGTTTTAATATGTATATGGTTTAGGTATAAAAGGTCAATTTCAAAGATAATTACGGAAAATTTGAATCACTTGGACCCATTTATGACTATAGAATGTGTTTTTGGATTATCATTATACAATGGATGTCATTGTGCAAATTGAGTGAATTAGTCAAATGGGGTAATAAGTCATGTGATTTAGGCCAAATTGAGCCCTATGAACTTAATTCCTAATCTAAATGATGTTAATTTGGGATAAAATGATTGGTTCAAGGTTTAAATATTTTATATTTATGGTTTAGAGTTTAGGGATTAGGAACTTTAGGGATTAAGGATTATGGTATAGGTTTTAGGGTATATAAGGTATAATCATGATGGTGATTGGGGAAAATTTGAGCTCCTTGAACCTAGATCTACGAGTAAAGAATGTGAATTTGGGATCAATTATGACTCACATTATCATAGATTGAGCCTATGAAGTCAATTATGGGAATGAGTGATGTAATTTTAACCTAGTTCATGCCTATGAAACTAATTCTTATTATATACAAAGGATGTTAATTGGGGCTAAATTGATCCTAGGGGCCTACTGAGCCTCAATGTAAGGAATTTCATCCATACAATATCAATTGGGGATCTAAGTGCTCACCATATTAAAAAAAATGTATTTTTTTCAATTTGATAAGCAATTCAGTCCAAAAGAGCCATGTGCAAGGAATTACATTCATATATAATGGAGATTGGGGCTTACTGGCCCTGATTACATAACTTATTAAGCCAAATGAGTATTTGGTTCTAGATGATACATAATTGGGGCCAATCAAAGCTTACCCAAGGAATTGTGTCAACATAATTTTAATTAGGACCCTAATTGCACACCTTATTCAAATAATTGAGTGTTTGATTCAATTTTATATGTAATTAGGACCAATTGAACCCTATGTAAAGAATGACATCCATCTAATAATAATAATTGGGATTATGATTGTGCACCAAATTCAATTAAAAGAATATTTGGTTCAATATGATATAAAATTTAGTCTAAACAAGCCATTTGTAATAAATTTCATCATTCTACTATGAACAAGGGGCTCTATTGGTCCCAAATACATAACATATTGAATCAACCAAGTATTTAGTTTAGTTGAACATGCAATGTTCACCAACCAAGGTTCATGCAAGTAACTGAATACATCTAATGTTAATTATGACTTCGTTGGCCCTGATTGTAAACTATATCTAGATAATCATGTATTTGGTTTTATCTTATACATAATTGGGGCCAATTGAGCCCCATGAATTAATTTTATACATATAATGTTGGTTGGGTTCCATTAGCCTCTATATCACACCATATTGAATCAATTAACTATGTAGGTTAAATATGATATATAATTGGGGCCACTCAATCCCTAATCAAGGAATTACATCCATCTAATGTCATTTGGGGATCTAATTAAACCATGTTAAATCAATTGATATTTCTAAAAATACAATACACAATTAGGGACAACCAAGTCCTATGTAATTAATTGCTTCCACCTAATATCAATCGAGGCATTTTTCACCCCATGCAATGAATTATGTCCATCTAATCTCCATTATGAATATTTTTCCCTAGTTGCACATCATATTTAACCAATAAAGTATTTTATTTAATATAATCTATCATTAAGAGTAACTAGTCCCTGTGCAAGTAATTCCTTCAATGTAATGTCAATTAGGGATTTGATAGAACACCATATTAAAATAAATGAATATTTAGTTCAATATAATATATAATTGAGGTTAAATGAGCCCTGAGAAAGGAATTATGGCCATATGATGTCAATTGGGTCTCTAATTGCACACCATATTATAGAAAACCAAGTATTTAGTTTAGTTTGATATGTAATTCAGGCTAACCAAGCTCAATCCAAAGAAATATGTCCATCTAGTGTTAATTTGGGATCTATTATCCTAATTGCAAACCATAATGGGATCAAAGGAACAATAAATTGATTCATAGGTTAATACATCTCCAATTATCATTCAATGCTATCAATTCTTGAAAAGAACATTGGTCACAAACAACAATCCTAATCAACCAATATTTGATCTTAAGATAACTAGGCCTAATGTCTCCTATTCAGTCTTTAGGATGTTTAGAATATATAACATGATCATGTTATTAAGTAACACGATGATGTTGCTAACATAGTTAATAATGTGATTGAATTATTAACATGATCACATTATTAACATGACCATATTATTAATGCGATCATGGCATTTGAATTTAAATTTAGTTTTCATGGCTTTTGGCTTAGGAATGGCTTTGATTCTCAAGCCAAAGGCATGGACTATCAATATACAACTTAGTTTTGAAAGGTATGATAAAAAAGAACAAATTTCAAATTTTATTGCAAAATACACTAAGAATTTCAACTTGAAAATTCAAAAAATTAATACCATCATGATGAGAATTTTCTTCTCTTTCCAGAAATATTATTTTTATAATTTTTGGACTAATTTAGGGTTTCAAACTATGTTGATTTCTAACTATGCCTTTTTTAGGTCACTACATGCCACAAACATACATGCATTTACATGTTCATGTAATTTGTCTTTTGTTGATTCAAGTTAAAAATAAGTTATATGCTAATAAACTACAGCCTAATTCTACACACATTCAAAAACAATGATTTTCATTTTTTTAGGTAGTTAGGCGCGCCACACAGACAACTATAAATTTTTTTGTCAGTTTTTAGGATATATTTACTTACAAAATTCATAAAAAAAGATATTCATTGAAAAATTATAAAAAAATATAGGTGACATACTAGAAGATCTTATCTAAAATTTTTCCAAAGGGTTTGAAATAATATTAAACACTGCTTAAAAAATGGTGCACAACATAGTCGTCTATCTACTATGTTTTTTGAAAACAAAAAAAGGAGTTCCTCTTCAGATTTTAGATGGTTTACCTAGTTATATTAAACCATTTTTTAAACAACATAGTATTTTGGGAACTAGACTTGAAATTATACATTTCATGTTCTTACACCATCTTCAAATTTGTAGTGTAGATATCTCACATTATCTATAGAAGTTTAGATTTTTGAAATTTTATGAAAATCATGTCCACGAGTAGGCCACTTTTTGTTCCCAAACTTTGTGCACTTACCCACAAATGTTTTGAGATCATTAAAATATTAAGGTGGTAAAATAGAGATAGTGACCACCTTAAATATAAAAAGAAAAAGGGATGAGATCTTTATCCCAATGAAAAATATAAACTATCTTTGAGTAGGTAGAGGGACATGATTGATGGTGATAAGATCAAATGAGAAGATTGCATATCTGAAGAGAACAACCAAAACCCATAAAGTGGGTGATGAAATAAATAATGTCCATTCCTACTCTTATCCTTAGGCTGGCACAAGTAGACTTAAAACTTTCTAAGATCACTGACAAAACTAAAGGGATGAAAGAAAAATTGCACGTGAAATAGTACAAACAAAAAAATATTTGGTAAGAAGAGATAGTGTGAAATTAATAATCTTGAGAGAGGATTATAGAGGAGATAGCCATTTAGAGGTAGGAGTTACTTTTTTTAGAACGATAGAAAAAAATTTGTAAAGGAAGAGTATATTTGGAAGGAATGTAACAACATATTGTTATGTAGAAGGTAACGTCCCAAAAAGTGTTTTGATTGGTCTTAATCTTGTTAATGTTCTTGATGCATGTAAAATCGAAATTTTCTGCTATGAAATTTTATTTATGACTATGTTTCATTTGATTTCCTTGTTGAAGGATGAACTTTATTTTTATGATCTATGGATCTCATTTTCATTGTTATAAATCTTCGTTGTGGACTTTTGCATTTTTATATACAACAGATGGACTATTTCATTTAAGATTTTTTGATTCTTCTTGTTTTTATTTTCCATCCTCTATGTTTTTTTGGGGTGGGTTGAAGAAGAAGAAGAATAGTGATTTACATATGGTAATTCTATTGGGTTCACAAGTATTATTAGTTATGTAGCATAGAGGACTTCGATAAGGCATGGGAGAGGTGGTTAAGACCCAAACTAGTGTCCTTGGGGGATATCATTTCCCATGGTGTTAAATGTCTCCACTATGTAATCTTATTCATTATTATGCATGTGTTAAATGCCTTGACAACACTAGATCTCATGTTGTTATGGGTTTGGTGACCCTATTTTGACTATAATACTTTTTAGATTTGATAATTTGTCAAAATATTTCTAGATTTGATAATTTGTCAAAATATTTCTAGATTTGATAATTTTTTGATTTCTTGCTATTGCAATTGACATATTGACTTCATTATGCTTCATTGATTATATCTTAATCCCTTATGCATTTGATAGTCTTGAGTCATGTTGTTAACTATTAAACCCATATAAGACAATTAATTCTCACTAAATCATCAAATAAGATTATAAATGAAAAGGGAGAATGTCTTGATACTAGTAAAGAATATAATGATGGGTCTAGTGGATTACATAATGAATAGTAGACAGTTACATAATGAATAGTAGACAAAGCATTTAGAAAATTCCTCAATACCACTTTATGGATAGTATGCACTAACCATAAGTGTGGTCAGATGGAACATGGCACCATCATCTCCTCATTTGGAATTGAATATCCAACCAAATATCAAGCACCTTTAGTAAAATGGCGCACATGTTCTTACTTTCATTTCCATTTTACAATATTAAGAAAAGAAGGAAAAATGTGTTTAGTATTTATTTTAGTAGGAAAGGATCATACACTAAAGTTATGTCATTGCGTTGGTTATTATTCTAAATGTTCATTATTATGTTAATGTGTGTACCTTTAATGTATATAATAAATAAGAATTAGATCATCACTAGTTAAAATAATAAGCATTATAGAGAATGTTTCCTTGTTCTTTTTTAAGAGTATGATATTCTAATGTTAGTGCCTTAACAAATTTTTATTTACATTAAAAACTTGTCCATTAGGAGAAATGAATAAGTAATTTTGACAATCTTAACTTTACAAGAAAATTAAAAATAATGTTGAAATTATGAAATTATAATTTATAAAAAATAAAGTGTAAAACATTATATTTTTGCTTTATATAAACCCTGTTAGTCCAACTTATAATATGTAAAAAAATTGATGAACTATATACTTAGATTAAAAATATCCCATCTCAAAATGATTTATATGGTTCCTCCTAAAATTAAATTAGTTATAGGCTTGATAACAATATAAGAATCTCTTCAACGTGTAATCCTTATGACATTACTAATTAATATTTGAAGTTTTGTATATCTATTGGCTTATGAACATTAAACAATGTCCCCTTGGCATCCTGAAAGCTATTCAAAATCAACCCCTCTAAACTAATATTAGAAGCCCGTTTATGAACTGCCCCTATTGGAATGTAATTGTTAGGCAAAAGGATGAAGACATCTTAAAGGATTAGGACACAGCCGTTTCCCAGCTGCACTTTCTTCAAAAGTTAGCCAACATTTCCTTTTTAAATTATCTTAGGTCGTGTAATTTAAAGTTTGTCCTATCAAATCCCTTAAATAATTTGTGCACTTGTCTTGTTTTTGTTGGGTTTTGTTTATATCCCTTACGTTTGGTCATTTGTGCTTAAACCTAGTCCTATTTTGATTTTTGTCCACACTTAGTCAGCTGAAGCTTGGCATGCGTCTTCGTCACATCAGGGCGTCAGCGTGGCTTCTCGCAAACATTTTCTAAGGAAAAATTATAACTTATGTTTTAGTCACTATCGTTTTTTGGCCACGTGGACTTTCTGATAGTTAGTTGAGGTGGCAGAAGGCGCGGGAGTCTGTGTAGTCTTTAGGCCGCAGGATTTTAAATGGCCAGCTCAGCGGTTACCGTGGGATTACGGGACTCAAAAAATATACGGATGAATTAGGGAGGTCCTGTAATAGAATAACAACCCTAGAAGGAACGTGTCTTCCATAACCACGGCAGATCCCACAATGCCACATAAGCTCGGGAGAGCGTACCCTTTTAAAGGCTGTGTAAATAGATTGCCAACTCAGTAGCAGGAACGCAAGAGCGAGGATTACGAAGTTTCAAGGTAATCTGAGCATGCCACTTGGTATGATTTCATACACTCTCAGTCACAAGCATAATTTGGTGCAAAACCTGAGCATTACGAGGCTATGTGATAGTCCTAGTAAGCTTCTTGTCGACATACTATTGCCCACGCACTTCGCATTAGATTTACGTGGCACATAGGCCTAGGGCCATGAGGATGCAAGCCATCCGGAAGGTGTCAAGTGTCGTCATGGAACTTGCTCCTTATTAATGTTCAAAGCTGATATGATTTCTCAAGATTATGTAGGACTATATCAAATGATGTAGTGTAGCATCAAGTGCTGAGAAAATGGGACACGACATCACCCATCTCGCAAGGTCGATGAATCAGTTTGCCACAGTGATCTAAGAATGCCTAGTTAAAGTTTGATGGTTATATTTCCCATCAAACCATGAAGTATGAAGATTCATTAAAGCATTCACAGGTAGTTCTATCATCCTTTAGTCGTATTTATCAACCTTGGATATTTTGAATAAGGTTAGTAATATTTTATCGGAGACTAGGAACCCCCTCAAGAAGGTGGTTCGATATCCTTATGCTCAATGATGAGAATCACTCAACCATAAGGATATTTATTTATAATTGAGTTTGAAGTATTAGCTTGAGTGAAGATCAATAAGTTTATATGATATTATAACAATGGTCCAAACTTTTGAAAATATGTGTTATGTTGGCATACAATTTATGGGTTCTAGGATCGTGATCTTGTCATTAAGGAATCGAAGTGTACATAGTAGATTATTTGTATTAATATGAAAAGTTTAATTATGATGAATTAATTCATAATGTTTATTATTACGAATTTACGGGAACTTTTGGTGATTATGTTTTTGGGTATTGGGCTTATTCGTTTCATGTGAATGTAACTATTTAAACAATTTGTGTACTTGTCTTTATTTTGTTGCATTTTCTTTCTATCCCTTACATTTGGTCATTTGTGCTTAAACCTAGTCACATTTTGATTTTGGTCCACGCTTAGTCAGCTGAGCTTGGCATACGTCTTCATCACATCATGGCGTCAACATGGCTTGTCGCAAACATTTTTTAAGTAAAAATTATAACTTATGTTTTAGTCACTATCATTTTTAGCTACGTGGACTTTTCTGATGACGCAAAAGAAGAAATAGAGAAAAAAGAAGAAAAATTAGCAAAAATACAAAGAACAAGAGTAGGCACAATTTGTTGAAGAAAGGATGGTTATGGCATTACAAGGAAGGAATAAAGTAATAAAGGTGCAATTTTTATAATATTTGGGTAGATTAAAACCAAAGGAGTTGATATATTGGTTGAATTGTATGAAAAAGTTTTTCAAATGGAAAAATATGATAGAGGAGAATAAAGTAAAAATTGCACGAAAAAAATTCAAAGGTCATTCTATGATATGGTGGGATCATTTATAGAAGGAAAGGCAAAAGAAGGAGAAAATTAAAATCTAGAGTAATATGGAGAATAATTTGAGATAAAAATTCTTCTCATGTATTATTCAAAAAAATTCTAAATAAGATTTTAAAACCTAAGGCAGAAAGGAGCATAATGTGTAATACTACACAAATAAATATTATGAGATATCCATTCAAGCGGAGCATGATGAATGGAGGGAAAAAATGGATACGAGGTATGTAAATGGTTTAACTTTCTCAATTAATTATTGATAAGAATGCATATAATTCATAGCATGGAAAATGCCAATCAAATAACTTTGAAGGTAGAAGAGAATAAAAATATGCAATATTTTTTTGTGACATCCTGGGTTGAAGAGATGACAATAATTTACAAAGGTGGGTCGAGAAGCATTCAATATTACAAGAGGATAATCATCATATGGGATGGAGAAACAATAATATAAAAAACAAGGGTTTCAATATCAGTAAAAGGGAAGATGATTTCAAAGAGGTAAAGTATATGGTGGTGATAGAAGATGGAACACCCCATGAAGAACTAATTTTTGCTAAAGATATGGTGAAGAACGAACAAATAATTTTAGTGTTTGAAATATCATGTAAAATAAAGGAGACAATAAGATGGTATAAGGGTTAAGTTGGTTGTGGATGAGGTAGAATAAATAAATATAAAAGTTGGAGTTAATGTAAGAGATGATTCTATGATGATAAGAACAATGATTTCTCCAAGGAAAGAGTACGCATATTATAAATATAGTGGTGACTCATGACTGCATAAAAATATTTTATGAACTAGGTTCACTTAAGGACGTAAGGTGTGTAAAATAATTATTAACGGTGGAAGTTATGTCTTACCTAAAATTGGATTAATAGATGAATTAGGCCTAATTCATATAAATTTAATTTAATAAATCAAAGTGTTTTAAATGACTCTTTTGAAACGTAGATTAAAATTAAATAGCTAAATTAAACAAGATGTAAATGATTGAAATCAAGATAACTATGAATTGATAATATGAATGTGGTTGTTTCTTCCCTAGATCTAATTGTGTTGACTGATAAAAGGTAAAAACATGAAAATTTAGATAGACTCTGCAAGTGACCAGAAGTGGGATTTGAAGCTGAACAAAGATAGGAATGATAGACAAAGGACATGGTTGACTCCCACTACTATCCTACTTGGTCAATCCTACCTTTTTTTGAAAAATATGAATTTAGTGTATAATCATGTATGGTAGCTGGAAATAGGTTTATATGCATAGATTTGACTTTTGAGTGTGTGTGGAATACCTGTAAATGACCTCTCCAAGGTTAAAACCCTAATAGTTATATAAATGATTGAAATAACTATAAATATAAATGGGAGGAATGTAAACTATTAAGCTAACCCTAATCAATGTCATGATTACTAAACATTGCCTACGTATCCAATACTCAAAGGATGGAATCAAGCCCACATAGTTCTCCCACTTAGTGTGATTTATGTGATTTTGATGCTTTGACTATATGTATACATCTATAATTAGATTGAATAATTGATCATGCTTTTCCTAGGGATAGATAAATAGGCTTGAGACTTCACCGAGGACTACTTTTAGTGTGTGAAGAGCCTTCTGCACAAATTTATGAACTACAAAAAAAATGGAATAATAAAATTAACTTAGAATAATTCAAATATGTTATATTGATCTCATGCCACTATGAGGTGGAAACCTCCTTTAAGCAAGATCAATATAATAACGCTCATGAATACCTTCATTGGGCTTCAATACTTAAATATTAATTCTATTCTAGCAACTAATACTTCCCATGCATGTGGTATAATTCAAATATTCTACTTACTTAAATACTAATTTATTCTAGCAACTAATACTTATCATGGATGTGGGATAATTCAATTATGCTAAAGGGATGACTGATAAAGCATATGCATCCATAGTAACTAATACACTAATAACTCAAAGAAAAGGGTATGACACAAGTTTCTATCATCACCTACCCCTTAGAGAAATGCTTTATGATCAAAGATTTAGATGTGAGAATCATTGTTGAATTTGAAATAACACTTCCCATGTGGCATCTTTAGGTTACATGACATGCCACTAGATTAAGACTTTTGTGATGGAGAGGAAGCAAAATTGGTAGGTGTGCCTATCTAGGATAACTTCCAGTTAGATTAAGATGGATCCATGATTATCAAGTTTAGGTAAAACTATTTACACTCTGATGTTAGGTCTAATAACCTTCTTCAAATAGGAGACATGAAAGAATGGGTGAATTTGGGAGGAAAGTGGAAGCTCCAAATTGCAATAGACCCAATCTATTGCATAACCTTACATGGACCATAAAACATTGGGGCAAACTTATGACTCCATTTTAGTTTCAAGGATGATTATTTGTATCATTGTAGATGAATAAAACCATATCACCAGGTTGAAAGGTGCACTCAGAGTGGTGATAATTTGCTTGATGTTTCATTCATTTATGTGCCAGATAGAGATTATCCTATAGGATGCTAAGAATATAATCTTGATGGTCAAGAGTAGTGTCAATTTCTTGATCTAGGGAATTATTAGGTGTATACAAAAGAAGTGTTAGGGGCACTTGACCATAAATTGCTTTATATGGATTCATTTTAGTAGAAGTGTGGTATGATGTATTGTAACACCATTCTACTATGGGGAGACATTTTCACCACTGGTATTGTGTTCTGATGCAAATCAATGAATAAATGTTTCCAATCATTTATTGATGATTTTTGTTTGGCCATTTTTTATGGATGATTCTTAGATCTCATCTTCAGTTGTGTGTCTATGCATCAGAATAGATCTATCCAAAAATAGCTAGTGAAAGTTGCATCATGATCAGATTCAATTGAAGAAGGGATGCCATGAAGATGGAAAATCTGATCCAAGAAAACTCGTGTGACCATGGAGGCTATATAAGGGTAGATGAGGGCACAAAAATGACTATATTTGGAGAGTCAGTCGAAATGACTAAGATCACTATTTTGCTACCAGATTTAGGAAGCCCATCAATGTAATCCATAAAAATATCAGTCTAGATCCTTGTAGGGATGGGAAAGGGTTGGAATAAACTAGGAATCATTATGGTTTCACCTTTGATGCATTGGTAGGTATCACATTCGGCCACCATCTATTTTATTTCCCCTTTCATCCCCTTCTAGAAGAAATTTTTATGTGTCTACTCATATGTTTTGAGAAATCCTAAGTGCCCTGTTGATGGAGAAACATGGATTTCATAAAATAAATCTTGATAAAGGTTTATGATATTAGGAAACACCAAAAGACCTTTATAATGTATAAAATCACCATCCCATGAATAATGTGGTACTACAAAGGGGTTAATGGTCAATTATTGAATGAGTTGGTCTAAAGAGGGATCATGTGCATACCATTGCTATACAGATTCCAACCAATTTAGAATAGCCATGGAGATGGAAGACAGGTAAGTCTATTCCTCAAACCTACAAGAGAAAACATCTACTACTACACTGTATTTACTCTTCCTATAAGTAATCTCATAATCACAGCCCATGAGTTTGTTGACCCATTTTTATTGTGTCGAGGATGAGACCTATTGTTCTAGGAATTATTTCAAACTATGGTGATCAAATTAATGCAAAAAAGATTCACAAGTATGTATGGCCACCATTTTTTATAATGCATGTAAAATTTCCATCATTTCTTTTTCATATGTAGACAAAGATGAATTTCATCCAAAAAGGGCTTTGTTAGTGAAATCAATGGGATGACCTTATTAGAGAAAAATGTCACTAAGGATGTTTCCACATGCATCACTTTTGATAGTAATAATTTTGGTGAAGTCAGGCATGGCCAAAAGTCATGTGCTAAACATAGCTTATTTGAGTGCCACAAATGCTTGGTTCGCTGCATCATCTCATGTGAATGTATCCTTATTCAATAATGAAGTAAAATGAGTCATAATCTTGCCATAGTCCTTGAAAAACTTGTGGTATTATCCTGTAAGGCCATATAAGACATGAAGTCTCTTGAGGATCATTGGTCAAGGTAAATATTGCACATGGCACTAATTTTATGTAGATCCACATAGACCCTATTGGCTAAAACAATTTGACCTAGATATTCAACTTCTTCTTGATCAAAATAACACTTGGACTACTTGTCACATAATTGATTATCTAGTGGAAGTTGTAATTCCCTATCAAGGTGCTATAGATGCTCGACCCATCTTTGGTTGTAGATCAAAATATCATCAAAGAAAACAAAAGTAAATTGATAGAGGAAAGTCCAATTATTTTATTCATTTAGGCCTAAAATGTTGAATGGGTATTTGTAAGTCCAAATGACATGACCAAGAATTCATAGTCATCCTCATGAGTTTATAACATTATCTTTAGAATTTCATCAACATGCATGTAGATATAATGATAGACAAAATGAATATCTAATATGGAGAAATTTTTTGACCCATGGAGCTCATCAATAATCTCATTGATGACCAGAATTAGATACTTATCTTTGATAGTGAGGTGGTTAAGGTCATGAAAATAAATGCAGGGGCACCATGACCCACCATTTTTGTGGACAAGAAACAATGGAGAGGAGTATGGGATAGTGCTTGGGTGAATAACTCCAAACTTGAGGAGTTCCCATACTAAACGTTCAATCTTGATTTTTTTGTAGATGGGGATAGCAGTATGGCTAGGTGTTGGGTGGGATGTGATCATCTTCAGGATGTGAAGGGGAAAAACTCATTAACTCTATAAAAATGGCTGCATGCTTTTCAAATATGGATTGTAAATCAGTAGGGTAGTTAGTAGAAGTGAGGAGTTGGAGTTGGATGGAATGAAATTGGGCAATGACCCCATGTGAGCCTTTCTTTAAAAGCTTTTCCATATAATAGGAATTGATGATGTTAGTAGATTTAGGTAATAACCCTTTTGCGGTGTGATTATATTCACTATATCAATGAATTACATCCAAATATTAAAGAAGTCCCATATAATAGGTCTTAATGTGTAGAGTGACTACACCCTAAGGACCACATCACATCCCCCTAAAAGCTAGTCAAACATTTCTGATCGAAGAGTGTAATCATGTATTGAAATATGCACATTATGACAATTCCCTTTAAATGGCAATGTTACTACATTAAAAATCATGACTATTAATCTAAAAAAAATGGTGTATAAAGTAGTTTGCATGATTATCAATGTGGGGATCGATGAAATTGTGTATGTTGCTAGAGTTAGTGAGGATTGTGAGAGATTTTTTTTAAGAACCCCTTAACCTTCATGGTTTGAGGGGTGGTCATGCATGTAATTGCATGGAAAAATAAATAGGTCAGGTTTCTTTATCCATGGAGTCATCAGAGGGGCTTGGTTCTCTTGAGCATCTTAGAATTCTTGGATATCAAGCTCGTTGTCGTACTCTAGTAGTGATTCCACATATAGCAAGTTAGTATTTTGTGTGATAATTTGGTAACCGCTAATCCATTTATCATCACAATTATAACATAATCCTTTCTCCTTATGAGCCCATATCTCTATCTCAATAAGATTATTGATTGTTTTGATTATCATTGGCCATTGGTTTGTTGTGTTCTTTGTGGGTGGAAAAGTGGGAAGTTGACATTACGGTGATAGTTTATCTTCTAATAACTTAGCCAAACCTAAGGTGGCCATCAAGATATGGTATGAAACATTTCAATGTCCTAATAGTTTGGTTATTTGAGGCCATAAATAAAAAAACTATTGATGAAATCATTAGATAACCCTTCAATGTGAATAGCCAATCTCTCAAATTTAATCTAATAGTCATAAACAATGCCTATCTGGTAGAGTTTTGTCATATATAATATAAATTCTTTGAATGATGGACCAAAACTACCCAAAAGTAAGGATGAAAAGGTTTTCCAATTAGGTTCATCATTCGACTTGAGATATCAATGGTACCATTGAATTGTTTCTTATTCTGATTGAAGGGAAGAAATTAGGACTTTATTGACAGAATAAGTATTGTGAAGGTTGAAGAATTATTCATCTCGATACATCCATCTAGTAGGATATGTACCATTAAACCATGGAATTTATAGTTTAGGCCCCCATGATGTGGGGTGAGAAGTGAAACATTTCTCTGAAGAAGACTCCTTATGCAACTTTTTAAGGAGGTTATTCTATTGATTCAGTTCATGCATCCTTTCAGTTAAATCAATGACTTGGGCTTTCAATGTCATTGATTATTCCTCCGTGATTTTTGTGCTTGTGTTGATGACTACCATAACCAGTATTTTTTAACAAGGGATAAAAAACCAAATTTTATGACATAGTTAGTAATTTTTTCAATTTGGACTAAAGTAAAATGGATAAATGTACATTTATAATTTTTTTTCACTTTTTGGGTATGATTAATGAGGGCAGGGGTAATTTTAGAATTGAAATAAAAAAAATGGAAAATATATCGAAGAGGGAAAAAAGAGCAGAAAAGGGAAAGGAACACTGTGGAAAAATTTCTAATTAAGAGGATAAAAAATGAAGTTATGAAAAACTCGAAAAATCCAAAAATGAGATTTGTGGCTAATGGAAGTGGAATTGGGAGATGGGACCTCAAGGGAGAAAATGTGGTGAATTAAATTTTAGGTGTCCTATTAAATTTTGAGGCTCAAAAGAGATAGAAATGGAGAGACATGGTGAAATAATTGAAAAAAAATCTTAACTTGGCAAGTTTGCAGTGACCACTTTGCTTATCTAAAACTAGTTTTTCTTGGTTGCTCATGTTAAAATTCTTTCAAAAGGTTTGTAGTTACCAATGTGGTAATATAAAACTATTTTTTATTTATTACTCCTATGAAAATTCTATCAATAGTTTTATAGTTACCATTGTGCTCTAATGTAGTTACATCTACTAATAATCTATATAAACTGATATGTTGGATATAGGACCCAAGTTTGTTAAGCTACCTAAGGGTTTTAATAAATATCTCTAGCCACCAATGTTGTCTAAATGAGTACTGCTCTCTAGAAATGTTTGGCCATTTATTGAGCTATAAATGATAGATATTGGTTTAGCTCATAGGTGTAAAGTAGTCAATTGAGATGGTGCCATTGCCCTTTTCACTAGTAGGTCCTCTCAATGGGCCAACTACTTTGGGGTTCTTATGGTACTATTCATAATGGGTTTTAGGGATATATGCCCAAGTAATTCCCAAAGTTATGAGAAGGGGTATTTACCCTTACCCAAACCTACAAATAAATATGTAAAAATAGAGACAATAAAGAATAGTTTCTTAAATGGTGTAGCTCCTGGAAAGCCATGCTAAAAAATATCTCCAATATATACTTACAAACTAAAAAAAGTGCTATGATACCAGATGTGAAGAATATTTAGCACATATTTACAAACTGTAGAAAATAATGGAATAATAAAATAAATTTCATAAATTAACTCAGAATAATTCAAATATATTATATTGATCACATGCCACTTCGAGGGGGTAACCTTATTTGAACAATCTCAATATAATAATATTCATTAATGCCTTCATTGGGCCTCAATACTTACTTAAATACTAATTCTGTTCTATTAACTAATACTTCCCATGCATGTGGGATAAGTGAAATATGTTACTTAAATACTATTTCTATTCTAGCAACTAATATTTCCCATGCATGTGGGATAATTCAAATATGCTAAAAGGATGACTTACAAAGCATAGTCATCTAGATTTCCTAATACACTAATAATTCAAAGATAAGGGTAGGACATAGGTTCCTAACATAGTGATCAAAATTAGAATTGGGAAGGTTAGGGGACTTTTTATTAGTGTGCACTTATGTAAATAAACATCTATATTGAAATTTCCAAGTATAAGAATAAGTGACTTGAGTATGAATTTATAACAATCTAAAAGGGAAAACCACATGTTATAAATCTTAAAATCATGGAAGAAAAGTTAAGGGATGGTTAAATTCAAAAAATTACTCTTGGATGGCTAAGGACATAAACGTCCCATTGTGACAGGAATGTCTCCCACTATTTTTCATAGTGTATTTTTTTGTCCCCTAGGGATAAGTGCTATGTTTCAGATTTGGGTTTGTCTGAACATATTCATAAGGTATTTTTAGCAATCAGAACATTCATGTGAGAGAAAAATGATGGATGAAAAAATTAATAGATCTTCACAAGTGATTAGGATAGGGTAAGTTAAACAAATAAGTCTAGATTAAATGCATAAGTTACTTACATTGGAAGAGGGCCAAAACTAACATAATCAAGCATTCATTCCCAAATTTAGATTACTACATTTTTTGCCTCTTTAGTTTAAAAATGAAATTTATTGATTAAAGGAAATATACCTTAGTGTGTAAAACATGATTTTTTATCTGAGATAGCACATCAATTATGTGAGACACCATAATCTTTGTAAAACCCTACAAAACACATGATGTAGTAATTTTTTTCTTTCAAAAACTGAAATTTGAAATAGCTTACATTTTAAAAGCACTTGGATATTTTCAATTTAAATTTCTTTTAAACTTTGAGATATTGAAAAATATTTAATTTTGAAAACTTTAATTTGAAAAGAGATCAAATGAGGAATACATTTGTGTGAGAGAGACCAAAATATTTATTTCTATAACTTTGATCAGGGGTTATGATTTCTTGAAACATTGGATAATTGTTGTTTCTAATGAAGCACTTGGTAAAGAGTGTTCCTTAGCTAAACCATTAGAGAATTTAAGGGTCATCAAGTCAAAATTTGAATTTTAACTTTTAGAATCAAAATAGAAACCACAATTTAACATAATTGGTATTTGTTACCCCAAGACATGAAATGGGTTGGAATCCAAAATGGATTCACAGGTTATAGCTCTAGAGGCCACATCAATCTCCAAGTTATGCACTACACACTTAAACTGAATCAACCATTTCAAATTTATTGTCTATTCAGTCACAAATTTGTTCTTGAATGCATGATCAAAAGAGAATGGAGTATATCCATGATCCTAAAATGTTCACATCTATAAAATAGTATTGAAAATAATGGCATGAATCTTTCTAAGTACCCCAATTGATAAATATAGATTATGATAAAAGGTAGAATCTATAACTGTAAGTAGATGCAAATTATAAAAAAATTTAAAAAATTATGCATAAACATGTATCGTTCATTCAAAATTATGTGATTTTTTACTTTGAATATAAAATATGAGTGCATATGAATGGTATATTCCCCATTAGTCCATCCCAATGACTGACTTTGGATCCATTTTACAACTTTTGAAACTATATCTTATGCTAAAACTAATTTTTGCTTTTGAAAAGGCTTATCTCATGTGTGAAAATCCCACTAAAATGCCTCCTATTTGAGTTGAGAGAATTGACCTTGAAATTTAGCCATCTCAAAACAAAATTTAAATGTATCATGCATAGTAAGATGTAATCATTGAATAACACAACATATTTGAAAATTATTTTAGCATAGTAAAATTTTGCCCCATTTGAATTTTATATGTAACACATGTGGCAAGACATATATAAGTGTATCAATGAATCTAATAGAAATAGAATATGGAATTAGTATATTAATTTTTTTCAGTGTATGATATGGATCATGGCAATCATCAAGATTAAAAAGCTCAAGAAGGTCAAAAAGCTCAAAAAGAACAATAATAATAATCTAAAATAGTAATTCCAAGGGATGGATACAAGGTACATGTTAAAATGTCACATAAAAAGTAAGGCCAAGGGATAATGTAAATGGGCATGTTCAAATGTCTGACATACCAAAAAAATTATAATAGATATGCTCATGCAAGTTTGCACACAAAGGTCAATTTCCATACACAATAGACAAGAAATAATTAATATATTATATATAATTAAAACATCATAAAAGCATAGTGATCCGAGCAATATTTTAGGTGATAATTCAGGTGATGGTTCTACCCCAATTGGTGACAAAACTTCTGGGAGCCATAACTTTTGCACCATAGCTCCATTTGACTCCCCATTTGAACCGTTGGAAAGCTAAGAATGAGGGGAAAATTTTGAGATGGAAAAGATATTTTTTGGTGGGTTTTAACCCTAAAAAACAAATACAAGTGCCCTAAATTTCAATTTTAGTAATACAATCTAAAAATAGTAAGTTTTTAAAAAATAGTAATTCCTCAAATTCTATATTGTTGTAAATCATGGAAGTCGAACCAAATAATCTCCCTCAAGATTGGTGACGTTCCACATCCTCATCCTACCTTGAAAGTGTGTATAAATGAAGATGTAACCAGAAATAGAAATCAGACATCTCTTCTCAGAGATAGACATATGTTGTATCTATAATTTTGAGCAATAAAACATTTCTTCTCAGTGATAACATTATTACAATTGTGTTGTTTCTGTTTATTAAATTATCTTTCAACAAAATCTTTTGAGTTTTGGATCAATGGTATCAAAGTGGTTTGTCTTGAGAGTGTATGACCTGAGGATGAGGTAAGGCTATAATAAGCTTAGGTGGAAAATAACAGAGCTTCTAAACTATCCACCTATTCACTCCAAACAACCTAAAATGGAAGACAACACTGAGACATTTGATCCTTTCAAGGAAATGGTGAATGAATCCCTCCAATAGTAGTAAGCATAGATGCTACAATAATTCACCCAAATTCTCCAAAAAATCTTGATGGGAAATTTTATCTCCTCATCTATACCCCCACATCATTTTAGTGCCCGAACAGCCTTCAAGGTTTAGGTGAATTTTTATATCCCTACATTTAAAGGCTAAATCAATGTTGATGTAGTAGAAAATTGGTTGGATCAATTTTCTTCATATTTTTTGATAAATAAACTCACCGATAAAGAGAAGATCACTTTTTCTCTTTTGAAAGCATCATTGCCTATAAAAAATTAATGGGAAGTGTAAAAGAAGAGATTTATTATGGATGATATTGGACTTGATCTGAAACCTACCTAGGATGATTTCATAGAAGCTATAAAGGAATAATACTACCCCATTGGAGCATATGATGATCTGTATATAGAGTGGAAAAAACTTCACGAAGGTAAGGAGTAGTCTGTTCAAGATTACACTGACATTTTTCATTTTCTATCTATGAGATTGGGCATGTAGGAAAGTGAGAAACACAAGGTTCTCAAATATCATGGTGGACTACAATGGTATATACAGGGGGAGATGGAAATCTTCAATTTGGAAACCCTCGATAAGACATACAAGTTCATGGTGAAGATTAAGTAGAAGTATGGAAGAATGAATACGAAAAGTCAACCTTTAAAATGGAAAAGTGATAAAGAAGGTCAAACATGAGGCCAAAATTAGAAGTAAAAGGAAGGGAATATTGGGAAATGGTATCATTACCACAAATATAGAACACACTCCAAGGAAGAATGTCAAGACATCAAATCCTTACTTTTTGAGTCACAATCCTCAACATCTATTGGTCTGCCTCATACACACCCTACAGTCAAAGAGGATGAAGAATATATTATAGATACTAAGCGTGATGCCATCGTTGATTCATCATAGACCCATGAGGAGAGGGTAGATGATAAGGAAAGGTTGTTTTACCCTAAGTTATGGGTGAAAGGTAAGCCTCTACATTTCATTCTTGATAGTGGGAGTCAAAAAAATTTAATCTCTACTAATGTTGTGAAAAGCCTAAATTTATCCATGAAGCCTCACCTAAAGCCATACAGTATTGGATGGTTGAGTCCACGGAGAAACCTTCATGTTACCCACAAATGTCATCTCTAATATGTAATAAAACCTTTCAAACATGAGGTCTTATGTGATGTGGTCAATCTAGATATTTATGATGTATTCTTTGGTCAAACATTCATGTATGATCGACATGACATCTATGAATCAAGAACTCAAAGGATCACCCTCACTCTTGGAACACAGTGTTACAGGTTACCATAGGTACCACCTTCTACATCTATCTCCCTAATTAGTGCCAAGAAATTTGTTCTCACGGTGGTCAAGCCACCAGAATCCAAAAGGGCTAATGTTATAGCCCTGACTACACAAATAACACAACAACAAAATAAAATAGATACCAAGCTAAAGAAGCTCCCAGCCTTCCATCCATAAACTGATGGTCAAATATAAATGGGGAACAATCAAGCCTTGTACAACTCCATAAATCACATCTCCACAAAGCATAGTCCATTACAAGTATGCATCGAGAATCAAATAAAAATATAACTTTCACACTTGATGACAAATATTGATGCAATGGGGACCATTTCTTCTCAAGGATGGAGGTATGATCTGAGAAATATTTCAGGTGACAATTTAGGCAATGGTTCTACCCCAATTGGTGATAGAACTTTTGGGAGCCATAACTTTTACACCATAGCTCTGTTTGACTCCCCGTTTGAACTTTTGGAAAGATAAGAATGAGGGGAACATCATGATATGTCATGAAATCCACTTGGTGGGTTTTGATCTCTGAAAACCAAATGGAAGTTCCCCAAATTTAAATTTTAGTAGTATAATCTAAAAATAGTAAATTTCTAAATAATAGTAATTCCTCAAATTTTGTATTATTGTAAATCATGGAAGTCGAACCACTTAATCTCCATCAAGATTGGTGACCTTCCACATCCTATTCATACCTTAAAAGTTTGTATAAATGATTATGTAACCTAAAATGGAAATCAGACATCTCTTCCTAGAGATAGGCATATGTTATATCTATAATTTTGAGCAATACAACATATCTTCTCAGAGATAGAATTATTATGATTGTGTTGTTCTTATTTATTGAATTATATTTAAACTAAAGATTTTGAGTTTTGGATCACATAGAATTAGAATGATAATCTACACTACATTTGTAATTTAGTCATATTCTAAAAAATAACATATTCATGTACACAATGTATAATATAGATATGTTAGCAAAACATTTGTAAATATTATTTTTCACAATAGTATATAGGACATGGAATGATAACACCTATACTATCACCTATGGATAAATATACCCCTAGTTTAGAAAGGCTACTAGGTAGAGGAAAATCCAACATCTTAGTCCCTAAACCATATTATATTCCCTACATAACACTCATAAATACCAGTGAAAAGCTTGTGCAGTAGAAAAAAATGCTATTATTAGTAGAGATTCTAGGAAAATCCCATTATAAAATGCTAAAGAGTGGATGTGTGAGAATTGAATTACATAATTAGAACCTAGACATGAATAATACATATTAGATTATTCGGTATGCTCATACTGAAATGAATAGTTGAAGAAATGTAGACAAAAGTGCAAAGAACATCCAATACTATTATATTATGAGGTAGACTAAAAAAAAATACTATACAATGTGCAAGGAATAAGTACAAAAAAGACATTAAATGGAAACATAATCAGATCTCTATATTAATCTATTATATCTCATAACTATCATTATTTATAATTGATCCTTATTAAAAGAGATTACAAAGGCTATGGAACTTCTCATTCTAGACTTTTGATTAGATACCTGAAGGAGTATTTATGTATTCCTCAGAATCTTGACATACAATCATGTGCCAAATACATACAAAATGATATACATTATACAAAAGAATACATATTGCACACTTGTCATACATATATACTCTATGATTTTACACTTTCTTGGACATAAATAGTTGTCTCATCTTAAGACAAATTCCTAAAAAGTGTGCCGAATTGTAGAGTTGGTGGAGTTTCCTATGGTGTGTTGAAGGTAGGTAGGAGGAAATGTAGGGGGGGAGGTGGATGGCATTGGAAGGGGGCAAGGTAAGGTTTGTACCAAAATAAATACTCACACTAATCACTCATGGTTTCATTTATGGGTTTCACCTAGTATCCCTTTCAACTTTTCAACTAAGCAAGGTACTAATCTACCACCCTTGATATATTTCAATATATTAGCATAACCAAGAGACTAAACTTTATGGGATTTAAACCATCTTGGCCTTGATCCTAATTATTAAGGCCTTCCCTTGTTAAAAATTCTTCAAAATTTCCAAATCAAAACTCACAATACCTATATAAATATTTAAGGCATGAAGGGTCCAACTCTAGTTGAGGAAGGTTGTTTAGATGGTGGCACAACTATGGCTATGTCAAAAAATTTACTAAAAATTATGGAGATGTGGGAACTGTGGGTGAGGAAGATGTTTTCACAGAGTCAAATATTGAGGGCTTTGTTGTAGTCAAACTATTTTATATCATGGTTTTACCACTTTTTTATTTTGCATCTCTTATGAAATTTGGGTTAGCAAATTGAGCTTAGGTTTATCATTTATCATAGAAATATGTTGTCCACGTGGTATATATCTTAATTTAATTTCCTCTAGTTTACTATGGCATCACAGACCATACTAATAAATTTGTGCATGTGATATTGGATCTTCATAATAGCTTGAATATATTCATCCTTTGTGATAATAATGGTAGAAAATTGTGAGTTGTATGTTTTGAGATAGTTCCTCCATTCAATCTACGTATCTTTGGGTCTACATTCTAGAAATAATCTTATAAATCATCTCATTCTACCATATAGTCATCTTTTCCATGTCATTTTTCTTAAGCCTTGAGACTCTTTCAATGTAGCATCCATCTGAGCCAATGTGGACGTTTGATCTTCCATTGCCACCTTGGTTTTGTTGCCTTCAAAATGTTTAGCTGAACCTCACCCAAAGTATCTTTTATCTATTTTTTCCAATTGAACATACTATGAGAAACTTTGGGTGGATTTTTGTGCAACAATGTCGAAGACTTGGTCTTACTTTTCAAGAAGTTTGAAGATCATTTTAGTTTTAGCCTTTAAGTGTCGAACCTACACTCTAACCTATTGGATTTTCTATGGAGCCACCTAATCATTGGTGAGTCAACAAATTAATTAAATTATTTTTGTCTCTTAAGACATCACTTAGTTTCTAAGGACTTATAATACCAATGATAGACAAGTCAAATCTATTATGTTTTTAGCCTTGGGTAATTGAACATGTAAATATATGTTTTCTTCCCTTAGCTAGAGGTTGTGTTGCTCCATCTTGGTTTCCTTATGTTCTATGGAATATTACAACTTGAAAAATATGTCAATAATCTTGGATATTATGATTTAGGTCACATAAAATGATGCCTTCTAACTTATCCTATCCAAAGTAATTGATGTCACATAGGTTATCATTGGAGCTCCTTAGTGTTGTATTTATGTGATCGAAAGCAAAACATTATATACATCATAGTGGTGGGGCTTGGATGTCACATATATTTCGAATGGTTTTGTATGGTCAATATTGTGATGGTTCTTCTTCTTTCAGACCCAAGCCTTGAGATTTAATGGATGGATATGGGGAATTAGGAATTGATTTTTTCTTGGGATATTATATTACCTTTATAATATGTCTTTTTGCTTAGCCTTCTATGTGTCGACTACAAATTCATCATTTTTATTCATCTCTAGCTCCTCTTTTGCCTTAAAATATACCTATGCATGTGTTTTTTTTTGTTGTGTTACTTGTTTAGCCTACTACACAACATCCTTAATAGCTTGTTCTTTGGCCCTTTTATTTTTTTCCTCTATCGGTCTAGTATATTAGTTTCCTACTATTTATCCTACTTAGGTGTTATTTCCTTTGGAGATGTTTATCCCACATTCATGATGATGATGGGTTTATTCCTTACTTCTACCTATATTAGATAAATTAGTCCCACATACATGGGATGGTTAGGATTCTTCTATTTTGTACCTATTTGTATATCTCTATTGTAAACTATTTGATATAGATAATAAAACACACAATAGTAATTGGTTTATTCTTAGTTATTTTATTACTTGTGTGAAATGTTGAAGCTTTGATGGAAATAGTAATGATATCTTGGATAGATATTGCATAAAGAGTTTTAAAAACTCTTTAATGGTATCCTATCTATCTCCTTGAGCCATTACTCAACAATACTCTAGCTTACCACTACTCTATGCACATGCCATATCATTCATTTTGTGGGTGGTGTTGATGACAAAAATTGTGCCTAATCTTAATTAATCAACAATGGGAAGTTCCAAGCTGTGGGACAATACGGCTTAAAACAACCTCTAGATTTTAGAGAAGCTTGTCTCTTCTTTTGTAACAAGTGTTGGGGAAAAGGGATAGGAAATAAATAGAAATGAAAAATGCACGAATTGAAACCTAACTATGGTGATGCACCTGAGTGTAATCCTAATCCTAACCTGAGCATAGTGAGACTATTATAAGATTCAATTACATTTAAGAGCAGGTAAGTGCATGATCAATGTAAAAGATTGAAATAATAGAAAGAAAGGCTCACAATAGGGGCTTCTTTTGCTGAGATATAGGAAATGTCAACAAAGGCATAGTGTTGAATATTCTTAGTTCATCCAGTCGCATAAAAGGCGCAGAAGTCACGTACAATTATGCAAAAATTTAGACTTTAAGAAAATGAGACAAAAGCAAATGACGTTTCTAATCACAACACTAGAAAATCTATAGTATAGACTACTTTTGCAAATAACACAAATAACATCAACAAAGGCATAGTGTTCAATCTTCTTAATTCGTTCAATCACATAAGAGGCACAGAAGTCACGTACAGTTATGCAAACTTTACAATTCAAGAAAATGAGACAAAAGCAAATGATATTGCTGGTCAAAACTCTAGAAAGTCTAAAACTATAAAAGTCCCCACTTTTTCTTGATTTTACAATTCTTCTTATATAGACTCAAATGTCTTTTTACATCATCCTCTTTCCCATGCAATTATACTCCATTCTTTACTCTTAGGGGACAAACAAATGGTGCCCTCAATGCTTTGGATGCATCTCAATCTTATCAAGAACTGCCCTAATTGTGACATGGTGATCCATGTGTAGTACCTCCTTTTGCACTTGAAATTCTTTGTTCCATCACTTGTTTGGCTGCCCAACTGTCTATTATGCCTCCACTTATGGGGGATAAATAGATGGTGCATTTAATGCTCTAGATGCCCCAAAAACCTACCCAGTGCACTGTTTTATCTACCAAGAATAACTCCCACCAAATTCTCCCACATTTTGCTCACTGTAACAGCTAGACAGACACTCTGTTCTGTTATAATGGAAGAAGACACTTAGTCAATTCATGAAAATTCTCTTTATTGTCTAGGAGGCACCGAAGAATGACACTTGGCCACTTCTACTTTCTCTATATTCTACTCAAGATGGCTCCACCTTCGACACCTGTCACAATCCACTTCTTTGATACTTAGCAGTTTTAACACAATAAAACTCATTGCATCCCTTGCTCAAGCAAATTTTTTAGAGGGGATGGATGTACATGGTAGCCTTCACTTGTCAACACTTGGCACTTCCATGGTCCTTTAAAGTAACATTTGGGACCCACCATAATCTCCTTTGGTAATGAAGTTCAAAGATGATCTCTCAAAAGTCAACGCATGGCAACTTCCATTGCTCTTGGGAAGATACGTGGCATCTTCTACTTCTCCTTCTAGGGGTATGTGGCATCTTTCACTACTTCTTCAAAAAGGGTAGTTTAGGGCCTTCCATGACTGCCACTTGGTGCTTTCCACTGCACTGCTGCTTAGCTCATTAAAAGTCTTTGTCAAAAAAGTAGAATGAAATGTGGGTGCCTCTATAAGATGTAGATGCTAACACATGGTGCATTCCACTTAGCTACTACTAGATACATGTCACATTTTACAGTCTTCCTGAAAGTCACAAAAGGGGACTAAAAAGATGTTAGTTGTCTGACTTTGTGTTTGGAAGGCGACACTTGGTAGCTTCCACCCAAATTTAATACTCACACAAAATGAAATGAAAGAAACAAAAGGGGGAAAAGAGACCTGTGATCAGAGGGTGACACTTGGTAGCTTTCACTGCACTTTGACACTTAGGCAAAAATGAAACCCACCCTCTACCTCAAAATTTTGCCACTACGACCAAGGTATGCAGGAACCAAAATTATAGTGCTTGAAACAAAAAATAAATTAAATACGACGTAGAGTAAAAATTACTCTATAGTTACTAGCAACCCCCAAGACTTTTGAGCCTGCTCAAAAAGAACTCAACTCCTACTCTATCAAAATTTCAAAATTTTACATCTTCAAAAGCATTGTTTGGTAGATAGACCACTCATGGTCAGATAACCCTTGCTTGCTCTACAATTCAACAAAAGCCAGATCAAGGCTAATGATATCCTTGTGCAAAAAGGTGTGCAAGATCTAGACTGTAGCTTTCATCTTGAATTCTAGCTAGAAAATAGGAACTAGAATAGTTTTGACCTCTGAGGTAGAGAAATCATCCCGCAAGCTCTAGAAAACTATTTGATCCCTTTGTTTGGCCAGCAGCAATTGTTTAATATGATCGACTATCAGCACCATCCTTGCATCCAAAAATAGAGAAAGAAGGCCTAGTTTCACCAAATCTTCAATATGGTGTATCATCTCATCGATCCCTTCCTTCATGACTTCAAGATAGTCTTTGCACTTGTTGGTCATGACATCATAATTGAGCACCTCATTGACCCATTTTTAGATGGCCATTCTGTCAAGGATTCCCGTGGCTTCCAATGTTGCATCCATTGTGTCATAGAACTTTTGTAGCAATGAATGGGAGTCTGTGACTCTTCTAGAGACTGTGGCCAGAGTGTTATGTACTAAATTTTCCACCCTCTCACATAATTTCTATGCATTGAGTAAGAAGATGAGAAATGGTCTGAGCTGGATAATCTCCAAAGAGATTCTCTCCCACGCTGACTCATAGAGCTCCTTCACTAGTTGCATCACTCTGACACCTCTTGGCCTATTAGCCAGCTCAATTATCAGTTGTGCCATCCTCTATTTATCTACTTGGAACTGGGCTTGAAAAGCTGCAACCTTATTCTACTCCTCTAGTAGCCTTTGTTGTGATTGGGTAACTTGCAGTTGAAGTCATTCAACTCTTCCTTGCAATGTTGCATTCTCCCACTTAAGGGCTATTGCTACATCTTTCACAAGTGTGAGCTTTATTTTTAATTAATCATTCTGGGCTTGGACTGCCCATTGAGTCTAGAGGGAAACAATATCTTGCAACTATTTATGTAGACTAGCTACTTCTTTGTCTTTCCTATTTATTTCTTTAGCCAAACTGTTAAAGTTTGCCTTTTCTTTGGCCAAATTGGCCTCCATCTTCTACAGTCTCCTTGATTTTTTCAAATAATCTTTTGCAACTGCAGAAATGGATTTGGTTAGTGGCTCAACTCTATCATGAGGCCTGAACAGGGACATGTCAATGGCCACTACATTCATCATATAGTCCTCTGACTGCATTTTCTCACTTAGCTTAGCAATGTTGGGTGACAAATGGGTCACCGTCAGCTACTATTGAATGGGGTCAAATTGTGACCTCAAATGTAGGACAACTAGTGCCTTATTCTCTTTAATTCTCTTCTTCTCCAACTGGGCCTCTCTTGCCTTCCTAGCAGCATCGACCTACATCTAGAAGGTGGAAGGGGATGAAATATGCCCTCCTGCAAAAGGATACCCTTATGGCAGGCCATATTGGATAGATATTGGTTGGCTAGGGTTGAGCTGTAGGGGCATCTTTCTGGGAATGGAGGGAGAAAAATGGGGTAACCTTAGAGCCTGAGGCACTGATGATGGGGTGACTTGTGAAATGGGAATGGTAGCAGTGGTAAGAGGTGTCATCTAACTGGGTGGAGGCATCATGCTGACAGGGTGAGGAATAGATTGAGAGGGAGGAGGAGTAACACTTACCTAATAGCAAGTGGTAGTGCTCTACATTGGGCACTATGAAGGCTCCTCTTCCTCCTCTGAATCCAAATGGAACTGCACCCTCCTTCTCTTCCTGGGTGTCTCTACCTCTAGCTACATTTGTTTCCCTCCTACCTCTATTATTGCCAATGGTGCATGTGGAGAACTGGGGACTTCAATCACTCCCAATGATGGGGAAGCCTATGGTGGTGATGACACCACACTGCTTTGTTATTCTATGGTAGCTGCAGCTTGCTCTGAGGTTTGTAATTACTGGCTTGGACCCACTCTAGCCTCTTATTCTACCCTGAGTGTTGGCACTTGACTTATTTCTGGGCTAGATGCAGGGGATGGATTCCACTCATCCCAAAGTTCCTCCCACCTTTCATCTAAATCTATGCCTCTGAAAGCATGGGTGGTTTGGGAAATTTCTTGCCTATATTTCCAATAGGCCTCAATCTTCTCTACATCCCAACCTTTGTCCCTCGGCATCCTTCTCAAACTAGAAGTCATCCTGACTTTGGGATCATAATCCCTTTGTTTATCATAGAAGGTTTCCCATGGCCTATTCTGTGGTAGGGGCAAATTTGTTAGTTCAACATAGAGACCAGGGGCATCTTATGTAGGGTTTTTCTTGGTCTCCTAAAAGGGGTAGCCTTCATGTGAAAACCTGGCTCCAAATCTATTTGTCCTCACTATAGAGGCTATGTAATCAGTTGGGTCATAAACCCATTTGTCCTCGACTAACAGGAACCCTAGGAAGGCCAGCTTCCTCAGCAGCATAGTTTCAACTTCTCTACCTTCCAGGCTTATGTTGCTTGCCATCCATGGGAGATTGTACATTTTCCTCTTATTCTTCCCAGAACCATACACATTTTCAACTATAGATACCTACCTAAAAACTTCCAAGAATGCTAACATAAGAGTTAAGGTCTTTGGTAGCAACACTAGTTCTGCACAGAATCCATGGACTCTTATGATTGTGTGATGGGACCCGAAATAGAAATCACATGGGATTGGGCAATTGACCAGAAGGTTTGTAACACTTGGGAATAACTTTTTTATGACAAGCTTAGGGATAAGGCAATGAATAACATGGGTAATGAATAGTTCCCAAAAATCATATGGGTCACTAGTTCTTGATAAAACATTTGTCCATGCAAACCAGGAATGGTCCTTTAGGGGTCAAAAGTTGGGTCATATAGGTTTAGATTCATAAACTGGGTGAAAAGGTTAGGGTTCTGGTGCAGGATTAGATGGAACAAAAAGGAGGAATACCTGAATATCCCTTTTGCCCTGAATTGGGTCAGCTACTCCACGATTGAAAAAGTGATGTGTTTTGAGAAGTCGAGTCGATACTCCTACATTTTGTCAACTATTTTCACCCTGAAGAGGATGGCCATTTGCTCGACATATATAGCCATGTCATCCTTCATACCAAATATGAGGACCATCATTGACAGTGTGTCTTGGCTAGTAGGCATAAACTGAGTCCTTGATGCAAGAAGCATGGGTATCGTTGTATCACCATCAGCCATTTACAACTCAAACCTCAAAAACTTGGTCTGAGTGTTGAAATTTGCCCATATCCTTTACATCTTATCAATAGTGGGGAAGGTGGTAGTACTATCGTATTATAGGGCCAACATGTCCCTGATAGCTTGTGGGGTGACCTGCAGCATGAATGGACCTTGTTGGATGGTGCAAAATTTTGGATGGAGCAAGTCTGTGCATAATTCAATCACATTAGGGCATGGGTGCATAGTTGGGACCCTGAACTGAGCTAGTTGTGAAGTCCATATCTTCATTTCAAACATCTCATATTGCCTTGCCCTAGCTCTTTACAAACACCTTTGGTGTGCCCTTTCTCGTAGGTTCTTACTACTAGCTCTTTGCAGATCGGGTCCAAAATTCCATCTGTGTAATCCCTTACCTTTGATGGGTCATTAGTTTGACCAATTCCCAAGACTCTGGTTCTTAGATAGCTTCTTAATGGTTGCACAGGAGCTGTAGCGTATGATTTACTAGCCAATAACCTATTGAGATATCTAGGTGTCCATGTTCCTTGTTGAGAAGATGATGTTCCCACCATCTCTATATCTCTTGTATAATACCTGATATATGAGTCTTGTGCAAGATAAAAACACACTTACTGAGCAAACTTTACTAGGTGCTAACAATCGCAATGAGCAAGATATTTTCATAGGAATGCTTGAGAGTTTGTAAAGTTTAAAACTTGCTAAGGGATATTTATGGGCCTATCAAGTCCCAAATAGCATTAAATTTGGATGACCATTAGCAAATCTTACTCAATCTTTGGGAAACAACAAGGTGGACATGTTATGTAGTGTAAGGTACCTTGGAGATCATGAAAGATTCAAGGACGCATTTAATGTGGCAAAATTTGAAGGATTCAAAAACTTCTAAGACACCAACTCTACGTTTAAAACACTTATTTTAAAAGAAAAGTGGGAAAACAACAACTAAAAATAATGTGGGAATGGGAAACTACCTAACTACATTAATTAAAAAATCCTTATTTCCCTCCAGGATCAAAAATGAACTTTCCAATGTCTTGTTTATGACAAGCCAACTTATGTTGCCATACCAGTGATTGAAACAAGTATATCTTTGATGAAATGTCCCCTACACTAGCCACATGGATTTGCCTACACTTGAATGAGTTTGAGTAAAACATGTGTTCGACACCCATAAACTCTTCTTATCTTTGAAAGCCTGTCAAATACTGGTTATTCATGCTATCATGTGTCATCAAGAAGTCGATGGCTATTGGTTCTTCACTCTATGCCTTTTGATATCCATTATCTTTTGGTTTATCTCCTTCAGATCCTAGCTCTATTGCATCATCATGCTCCTTGATGACTTCATCCTCGCGAAAGGATGAATCTAAAATCTGGTATTCCTTCTACACACTCAGTTGAGTCTCACAGTTGTCTTCTCCATATTTGATCAGTTCACAGACTTCTTGAAGGATAGTGTCACCTGTTTCAATGACTTGGTTAAGGGAGTGTCCATGCTCCTCCATATCTTCTTGCAAAGTGAGAAAAAAGTCAAAAATGATCTCTTCCTCATCAAAATTTAAGACAAAAGCTTGTGACTTATCCTCTTGTTCATTAAAGGGTGCTCCTATGGTGATTTCCTCCTCATCTATACTTATGGAATCCCCTTTACTAGCCATGAATTGAGCGTACTCTTCTGCATACTCATTTGCTTCCTCTAAAATATATTCTTCTTTGAAAAGGGATGAAGAAGAAGGTTGTGATGGAAAATAAGAAGTTTCTTGAGGAAGGGTGGAAGGGACTTGAGGGGAAAGTGAGGGTTTGGAGTCCTCTTCCCTTGCTACTATCATAGACTGTACATTATTGGGGAAATGACCTTGACAGGTTTGACCTTGCTCATGAACAGGGGTGGCGTACGCTTGATCTAGAATTTATGGTGGTGAATATGGAGTTTGGTAGACTTGGTAAGGCTGTTTCTCATGAACACTTAGCCTCTCTTCTAGAAATGCAATCAATCTACACACATTCAACATCTCATATGTAAGCTCTTGCCAATTTTCCCTTTCAGTGGGATCCCACTCACTTTTAATCAGATCTATTACATCCCTTACTTATTGGATGACATGATAAGAAATTTCTTGGCCATATCCCCTTCTACTGTCAAGCTCTAACACATATTTTTAAAATCCCAGTAATGCCTTTTTGAAGGTGAAAATAAGGTTAGGTTGAGCATGGGATGTGACATATTGGGGAGACTGGGCATAAGATTGGTATAGCTCATGACCATCTGCATCCTTATTACTTGACATGATTCTAGGAGAAGCTTGTTCTTGAATAAAAATATATGAAGGAGAGTAAGACCCATAACTATGAGTAGCAGAATTATACATACCAAAAGGTGATTTATTGATGATACCAGGACTGCTTGATCGACTGATTTGACTCTGAGTCATTGTTGGTGTTGCTAAAACCTCTAAAGGCTAATTGGTCGAAGAACACACCAAAATTCTTTAACTCCTTAAAAGATCAGTCCCACCAGGCATGCCAAAAACTGTTAATGATGAAAATTGTCCCTGATCTTAATCAATCAACAATGGGAAGTTCCAAGCTATGGGACAATGCGGCTTAGAATAACCTCTAGATTTTAGAGAAGCTGGTCTCTTCTTTTGTAACAAGTGTTGGGGAAAAGGGATAGGAAATAAATAGAAATGCAAAATGTAGGAATTGAAACCTAACTATGGTGATGCGCCTAAGTGTAATCCTAATTCTAACCTGAGCACAGTGAGACTATTATAAAATTTAATTACATTTAAGAGTAGACAAGTGCATGATCAATGTAAAAGATTGAAATAATAGAAACAGAGGCTCAAAATAGGGGCTTATTTTGTTGAGATACAGGAAATGTCAACAAAGGCATTGTGTTTAATCTTCTTAGTTCATCCAGTTGCATAAGAGGCGCAGAAGTCACGTACAATTATGAAAAAATTTTGACTTTAAGAAAATGAGACAAAAGCAAATGATGTTTCTAATCACAACACTAGAAAATCTATAGTATAGACTACTTTTGAAAATAACATAGATAACATCAACAAAGGCATAGTGTTCAATCTTCTTAATTCATTCAGTCACATAAGAGGTGCAGAAGTCACGTACAATTATGCAAACTTTACAATTCAAGAAAATGAGACAAAAGCAAATGATATTGCTGGTCAAAACTCTAGAAAATCTAAAACTATAAAAGTCCCCCCTTTTTATTGATTTTATAATTCTTCTTATATAGACTCAGATGTCTCTTTACATCACCCTCTTTCCCGCATAATTCTACTCTGTTCTTTACTCTCGAGGGACAAACAGATGGTTCCCTCAATGCTTTGGATGCATCTTGGTCTTATCAAGAATTGCCCTGACTACAGCATGGTGATCCATGTGTTATACCTCCTTTTGCACTTGAAATTATTCATTTCATCACCTATTTGGCTACCCAACTGTCTATTCTTCCTCTGCTTATGGGGACAAATAGATGGTGCATTCAATGCTTTGGATGCCCCAAAAACCTACCCAGTGCACTATTCTATCTACCAGGAATAACTCCCATTGAATTCTCCCACAGTTTGTTCATTGTAACAGATAGACAGACACTCTGTTCTATTGGAATGGAAGAGGACACTTAGTCAATTCATGAAAATTCTCTTTATTGTCTAGGAGGCACTAGAGAATGACACTTGGCCACTTTTACTTTCTCTATATTCTGTTCAAGACGGCTCTGCCTTTGAAACCTATCATAATCCACTTCCTCGATACTTAGCAGTTTTAACACAATAAAACTCATCGCGTCTCTTGCTCGAGCAACTTTTCAAGAGGGGATGGATGTACATGGTAGCCTTCGCTTGTCGACACTCAGCGCTTCCATGGTCCTTTAAAGTAACATCCAAGACCCACCACAAACTTCTTTGGTAATGAAGCTCAAAGGCAATCTCTCAGAAGTCAATGCATGGTGACTTCCACTACTCATGAGAAGATACATGGCATCTTCTATTTCTCCTTCTAGGGGTATGTGGCATCTTTTGCTACTTCTTTAAAAAGGGTAGTTTAGGGCCTTCCGCGACTGCCACATGGCACTTTCTACTGCACTGCTGCTTAGCTCGTTGAAAGTCTTTGTCAAAAAAGTAGAATGAAATGAAAGTACTTCTATGAGATGCAGATGTTGACACATGGTGCATTCTACTCAGCTACTACTGGATATGTGTCACATTCCATGGTCTTCCTAAAAGTCACAAAAGGGGACTCAAAAGATGCCAGCTGGCTGGCTTTGTGTTCAGAAGGTGACACTTGACAGCTTCCACCAAAATTTGATACTTAGGCAAAATGAAAAGAAAGAAACAAAAGGGGAAAAGAGACTCGTGACCAGAGGGTGACACTTGGCAGCTTCCGTTGCACTTCGACACTTAGGCAAAAATGAAACCCACCCTCTGCCTCAAAATTTTGCTGCTACGCCCAAGGTATGCAAGAACCAAAATTGTAGTGCTCGAACCAAAAAATAAATTAAATACAACATAGAGTAAAAATTACTCTATAGGTGGTGTACTGTATGGTTTTGGATATATATTATTTTTTGGCCATTGACACAATCATACGGATCCTAAGTTTTGTCATTTTTGGGATAATTTTGTTGAAGTATCCTCCCTGGGCCATACTCCTTGGATATAATAGATATTTGTCTGAAACTATGTACTTTTTCATCATACACAATTACTACATCTAATTGTTTGCATATTGTATTTGGTTCATGCCATAAACCTACATGTTGTAATTGGATATGAGTTAAATCAGATCAAGGTTATGCATAGTTTTGTTTTTTTCCATTAAGTATCATCTTGCATTTGAAAATCCCTATGGCAATATTGTATTTTCATCGATGTGAGTTTGTTAGGAATTATTTCTAGAGCACAAGATCAAGGTGGATGGGCATATGGTTCATGGAAAAAATAATCATAGAGATGATGCCTTAAACACCTAAGAACACCTTGATCTTGTTGGGATGAAGGGTACTAATAAGTTTCTTGTAGAGTCATTGAAAGTTGTATATATTTTGTCATCCAATAGATTAGACACCAATTAACATGATGTAGCTAACCTTGATGGTCTTCCAAATTGATGTCATTCACCTTGGTTTCACCATCCCACAATCTTGAATTTATCGAGGGATAATTGCTAGTATGATAGATTTAATACAATGTTTCATTAGTCTGATCAATGATCCATGTAATAAAAATAATGTTTTTTTAGATTCTTTAGATAACAAGGTATATTAGACTATGAAAGGAGGATTGAGCTCCTATATTTTTATTACTCATATGACTAAGACTTTACAAGATTTAAATAAACATTTGAATAATCTTTTTTTTTCAATTGACTCTACTAGATATTGGAAAAATTACACTGCCTACCACTCCACTCAACTACCACCTTCATATTTTCTCCACTTGTCAGTCAAAAACCTTCCCTCCACATGTTCAACAGCCATGACCAAGGAGTAATCACCCACAAAAAATCATTGATCTCTCACCATATTATTTACATGGCTTGCATTATGCATCCTACTCTTGGGTATGATGTCCTTCTGATCTTGCTTTGCAAACCTTCAGTTTCAAATGGTAACACTCATCTTTGGGTCTCCCTTATCAAGAACCTTTGAAAATTCATAGAGATGAACATATATTTTTTCCTTAATCCTATTTTATTAAAAATACCTTGAAAACATATTAAAATCCATTTTATTTATATAGCTTGGTTTTTTTAATAGGTTGTTTTCTTTTAATTTTTGGCTATAAATGGGATTAATCTTTCACTTGAGAGATGATAGTGGCAAGAAGGGGTATTTATTTTACTTATGTTGAATTGAGGAGGTCATTGGTTCTATTATAGTTCCAATGAGTGGCTACAAGACTACTTTGCCCCTTGTTTGGTCATGTTTTTAAACTATAAGTGTGATTTCATTAAATACGTCATTAATGATAGGAAATATTATTATCCATAACTTTTACCTGATAACTCATATTGAGTGCCTCTTTTGCAAAAGTTATTTATTTTTTATTCCCGATCCATTGGTTCTATTTTTATTTTAAATTTAGTAAAGTTATAAAGTTGTATATTTAGGGGGGTTGCCTATGATATAGGCCATACCGCTTTCTGCATTGTACTGCTTATGCCACTATTACACTTTTGAATTATCTCAGACTCATTTTTAGCTGAGTTTAACATCCCTTTTTATGTTTTTTTATAGGTTTTCATTTTTTTTAATTTATATTTTTAGGTGTGCTTTTGCATACATGATGGTTTTTTTCACCATTTACCACACTCTTCCATCATCCCATGACATGCTCTAATCTATTTTATACATTGGAATTTTCACACACTTGTTTGTGTCATGTATGCATGAAGTCCAATTTATTATCACATTGCCTTCTACTAAGGAGACACATTTTTACTTCCCTTTTTTTGGATCATATCTCATGATAGTTGATGGATTTTTTGACAAGTCGACAATATCCTTATATGGATCCATTGTGGTGAAGACTAGTGTCTTCCTTATTTCCATTTGATGTTTCTTTGTATGTATGGGATACCTTTTACTATAACTAATTTATAAAGTGCCATGGGGGATTTGTTGATTTAGCCTTGTCTACCTTCATGCATTTATGTGCTTTATTCCAATCACTTTTTTACTTTTTGAGTTTCTTGTCTCTTCCATCACTGCCAAAGCCATCCTTTTTTAGAGACCTTATCTATATTTTTGAAACCACCTTTTTGATATTTGATAGTCTCCCACACCATATGGAGACATTTTAGTGCATAGAGTGTCAACTTATTTAGTGTTTGAGTAGTGTATTCAAACCACTCATATAGAAATTTTCATCCACTTCAACCATTTATCATTATGGGGGGGGGGGGGGGGTTGTACATATAGCTTTTTTGTTATCACTCAAAAAAATTAATAGTATGGGGGGTGTGGTGTAAATTTTGATTCTTGGGTGTTGAGCATTTTTTGCATATGAAGTACACTTTTGTACTTTTGACACTGCTAATAGTCTTTTTGATTGGAGCTATTCTAGTCAAGTTCAATGTCATTTGTTTTTGTGATTGAGTATTGAATTCAGAACACTCGTGTAGATTGAGTTCCTTTGTGACTTTATATTATTTAGAGTGTGGACTACTTCAACATCATATTTGGGGGGTGGGGGGGGGGTTATCTCTCTCTTTTTCCTGGGGGGGGAGTGTTTCCTAGGGGTTTTCTCCCTTTTCTCCACTTTATGAGAGTTATATCTATATTTTATACTTTTTGGAGTGTTTCTTAGATTCATCCTTTATACATGGATATCTTGTTTAGGCACATTGTTTGCCTAAAACTGTATGAGTATTTTTTACTTGATTCTATGGCCTTCTTGGAGATACTTATAGTGACACCTATGTGGCATCCCCACCACTATTTGTCCTCACTTTTAACCATCTTATTGAAGGGTATTCAAGAAATGATTCCCTGAGTTCATCATTCTACCCAGTATTTTAGAGTGTAATGTTCATATTCAGTGATTCTTGTATTTAAAACCATTATTATTTTCATTTGGAAGTTAAAACAAATCAACATCCATGTAATTTGACAAGATGGATTGGCATACATAGGAACACATGGCTTCAGATTGTATCCTTTATTGTACCCACCTAATCTATGCTTAAGTGGTGGGGGGGGGGGGGGGGTGAAGGGTATTCAAGAAATGATTCCTTGAGTTCATCATTCTACCCAGTATTTTAGAGTGTAATGTTCATATTCAGTGATTCTTGTATTTAAAACCATTATTATTTTCATTTGGAAGTTAAAACAAATCAACATCCATGTAATTTGACAAGATGGATTGGCATACATAGGAACACATGGCTTTAGATTGTATCCTTTATTGTACCCACCTAATCTATGCTTAAGTGGTGGGGGGGGGTGTAGGTAGGGGGTGTTGGTTTAGGATATTACTTTCCTACTCTTTAGCTTACTTAGGTGCTATTTCTTTTGGATATGTTTATCCCACATTAATGAGGATGATGGGTTTATGCCTTAATTACACATATATTGGGGAAGTTAGTCCCACATCATGGGATAGTAATTATTCTCCTATAATCTATGTATTTATACATATCTATTGTAAAATTTTTGATATAGAGAATAAAATATATAATGACAATTAGTTTTTTCTTAGTTGGTTTATTCCTTGTTTGCAATGCTGAATTTTTCATGTCTATAGTAATGATCTATTAAAGTGATATTGGCTAGAGTTTTGACAACTCTTTAAAGCTCTTCCCTCTTTTGTAGGGATTCTTTTTGTTTCTCCTTATCTCCTTGGCTATTACATCATCCTTATCCATCTTTCTCTATGCCTCTTTCACCTCCTTTTCTACTTGTTCTTTCTTCTTATGTGCAACCTCTTATTCTTATTTTCTATCTCTCTCTAACTTGAAATTTTATTCTTATTCTTTCACCTTATAAGCTTATTATTATACTTTTGAAATATATTTTTCTTTATGCTCTATAGAATCCACCTTGGTTTATTGTTTCTGTATTTATTCCTACACTATGGATTTTTGTTATTATATTTTCTATTGTGTAGTGTCTGACTTAGGTTGAGATACATGAGTGGGGGTGTAGGGGGTAATGATGGATAAGGGGGTGAATGGGGTGGAGAAGGATTTAGGGTATACTATGGTTAATGTTTAATGGAAGAATAAGGAGAGGAGAAAACCACTCATTTAATCACCAAAATATTTGTGTGAGAATGTTAGACCAAAATTTTATTTTGAAGCTATGCTTCACAAGTACCCATAGTAGTCTATTATTAATCTTCTTATTCCTCTTCAAATTATTTCTCCTCCACATCATGCACTTGGATAAAAGAGTTCATTCACTTTGCATTTTTTGGTGATATCAGAGTAGTCTAGTGAGTACACATTTTGTACGTTAATGGTTGTTCAACACTTCCTTATCATGTCATTGGTTGGTCTATCCTTATTTATTTATTTTTCATCTATGATTTTAGCATCAATTTTGTTGATTAACCTACTCTTGGTATGATTCCCTGAAACATAGTCATTGTTCTATGTTTCTTATCCTCCTCTTTTGTGACCATGTCGATAATGATAAACATAAGAGATGCCATAATTATATCAAAAGAAATGACGGAACCTTATTTCACACTTGCGAGTTGTATAATTCCTTCTAAAATAATATTTCATTTTCCTAATCTTCCTAATATACATCATGGCCTATGTCCTCCAACATTAACCTATAGATAACCTACGTAGTGACTTCGATTTTCTTTAAATCATAATCAACAACTCTCTCGAGCATGCACTTGTTAATGAATGAAGGGTTAATGTTTCAATTATGTTTGGTTGGTGGATAAGATTTCATTTTCACTATAGCCTTTATTTTTCCCATGGCTAGTTGAGATGATGTCACATAATATTTTATATGAGAGTGTTATGTTGGTGCCTCTCCTTGTTTTTTAGCAATGACTACTCTGCACCTGGAGGCATGTATAGCATAGGTTATATAGTTATGGTGACTAGAGATTTTTATCATATGAGTTTTTCCTTCACACCAAACATGGATATGAAGAATGATAATGGTGTGATGGGTGTCTTGAAAAGCTCATGGATTCAAATTTGAATCATGTTGTGTAGTTTTTTGACTAATGCATATTATCCCAAATATTTCGTGACATTTGTAGGCACCGAAGGGTGGGAATTTATGAGGCCCTAGATATATACCTACCATGTATTAAATCATCCTAACATATCATAAAATTTCCTTATCTTGGTCCATGTAATGTTTAGGAAGTTGGTCATAGGACAGAATTAAATGTCAAGTGTGATGGGGCCATTAGGAGACTTCCATTTGGTGAAGTAAAGTAATAATAGAAGAAATAGTATTAGAGAGTTTGTTATATAAATATTATTAACTTATCAAATTATGTTACTAGGTTAGTCATTAAGAACATAGGATAATTGAAGTCCTCATACAACTAGACCTTTTGACATGAAATATAGATGACCCCCTTCATTGACTACCTTGCACTCTTGGTAATATTATGGAATATTTTGGTGATGCACTTAGAGAGCAATTGCATTGTGACATCATCAAAAAAATCAATGGGGATCTATTTTCATTCCCTAGAATACTTCTCCCTTATGTCTAAATAAATGGGAGGGATTTTGATTTTGTACTACACAATGGATTTTACCCCTACTTGAACTCCCATTGACTTTTCCATGGTCATTGCATTGATTAAAAAAGTAACATAATTTTAAAATTGAATTTTCCCTTCATTATATCAATTGATAAGTTCCATCATCAGTTCATCTAATTCACCAAATGTAGGGATCTTAATGAGTTGATTTGCATCAGATCTTCATAGTTGATGTTAAATTTCTAGGGATCCTAGTTGTTCATGTATGGCTTGATCTATGTTAAAATATTTATCTTGCATTGAATTGATGAAATCTAAGGGGTTTGGGTCATGGTACCTATTATCCCATAGTCCAATACCAATGCCCATTATCTTCTTTATGTGAGTCAATCAATGGTATCCAAAGTTGTGATTAATCTTTTATCATTTATCTATAGTGTGATGCTAATAATGTTTAACTCAGGTAGATACTTAAGTATAATATCATAGATGGATCTTATTCTCAATGGATTGTAATGGTATTTCACTCTATATGCTCTCCTTTATATAAATTTTTTTTCCTCCCCACATCTGACACTTAACACTGAATTTATTGAGTTGTCTTCACATTATTACAATTTTTGGTTTAAATAGCATCAATTGTTGTAAGGTGATGTTGGAATTTTAATTTTTAGGTTTATTGCTTCGTTTGACAAAATTTATTGATGTGACTCAACATATTTTCATCTCTAATTGTGTTCTTTTATTGCATATATCTTATAGCTGACACATCTATTTGTTTTATGAGTGACACAATCTTTAAATTCCTTTTCCATTAACCACCTTGGTAGTTACTATTTGGTACCTTTCTTCTATACCTTCTTGTTGGTACCTCATTCAAAAAATTGATTCATTGACTTAAACATTGACCAATTGATGCCTTCTCATTTCTCTGCTACTACCATTTTATACTCCATGACTTTGAATTTTTAGTGGCATTTTGAATTTCCATAATATAGAGATCACATTATATATAACCACACTAAAACATTATAAAACACAAGAAAAGTTCAAATTTAAAAAAATTCCTATCTATATGGTGTTACTCAATACCCACTCCATTTCTTGTTATGAGATTTATAGATATTATTAGTGGCAAGGGTTAATCCTACAACCATTTACTCACCCTAGAAAGATGCTTCCTTGAATGTCCCTGGTAAAAGAGTTCCTTGTTGTGATACTTTAGGAATGACATATTGTTGGTGTGAAAATGGTTTTAATTTGGGTTCCTTTTACACTTCTTCACTTTAAACTTAATTATGGATTAATAGTGTGTACTTGTGTTTAGTGCACAATTATGGGCTTAATTATGTGCACATATGTTTAGTTCAAAATCTACCCATTCTCCACCATGAGTGGCTTACACTGTGGGTTATCCAAACCCACTTTGGTGTGTGTACATAGTGTTGACATACCCACTATGGGTTGTCTAATAATTTAGTGCATGCACATAATTTTAACATACCCATTATGGGTTGTCTATCCTAATCTCTATTTCCTATATACTGATGACTCTAGTATTGCATTTGTAAGGTGGACTATAGAATAATGAAATGAATTTAATCAATGAGTTCATACATTTTCACTTGTATAGGACATAAATTTTGCATCCATGATAATAATAGCATTTATTCTATCAAGTTAAATATATAGCATAAGAGTGCTTCCTTAAGGTTATAGAATCCTATGTAGGCTATATCTACTAAATCTAACATGGTACTAGAGTGGTTTGAGTGCCATAGGGAAGTATCTTATGAGATCATTTCAAATATAGATATGTTCTTCTATTGCATCCTTTCGAGGATGGTCTTGATAATAAAAAAGGTTTATGAAAAATATCACATTTGAGGGAGTTCTTCCTTGAGTTTTTCTTTTGAAATTATAATTTTGGAGATTTCAAGAGCAATTTAGAGCTCACCAGTGCATCTAGATTTCCTAATAAATACACATTCATCTCTAGTTTTATGCCAGTTGTACATCATATAATTTTTTATTGATTCATTTTTCTATCAAAAATGTTTGTTCTTTTTCAAAAGGGTTTCGAACTATAAATAATTGATCAAAATAATTTATAGATTTTGTGTGCCTATCTTTATACTTTCTACAACATTTTATAATTTTGAATTTTATAAAGAAAAAAAAATTATCATAGTTTTATTGACTATCACAAAAAACAAAAAAAATGAAAGTGAGTTTTTAAATTTTTTCTCTATGCCAAAAATTAAAAAAAGACATTGTATGACCAAGTGATGTGGTAAAATCTGATTGGCATATAACAAGTCAATATTTCAATTTTTTTCACCAGTTTTTTTTCTCAAAAATAGAAAATAAAAATGCCTTGAGTTTTTTTTATTTTATTCTCAACAAGCAAAAAATAAATATTGAACATGTGGTCAAATTCAGTTTGCACACAAAAACCTACATTGAACCTTTTTTCATTTTGTTTCTCACACAAAAAACAAAATACAAATTAATCAAAATCTTTGAGTTTTTAATAATTTTATCCATGACAAAAAAATTATAATTTGATACTTTTAAATATTTTCTATCAATAACAAAATAAAAACTGTATATTTCACAAGCCAAATAATTTGGTCAAGGTGTTTGGTCCAAAATAACCAATTTGAGTTTTAATTAATCATTTTTTCCTCACACAAAAATAAATTGCACATGTGATCAAATCAGTTGGTTAATGATGGGCTCATCGCAAGAAGACAAATCACTTGTCTTGGTCTAAGATTCTGCTCAACATTGATGGAACTCCACATTTGAGCATTCCTTTATCTCAGTGACAATCTCACTAACCCATGGTGGCAAGTAACACTACACTATATTTATCATCATTTTGTTTAACTAATACCACTAGGTTGGGCCCAATATAATATGTGGTTAGACCAATGCCCACAACCTACCCACAACCCCCCCCCAACATAATTGTTTTTTCATGTCAGTGATCTAGTATACATGCCCAATTGGCATTGCATATATCTCACCCAACATGCTAACATTCTACATGACCCTCCTTCATTCAGTATATCTTCACAGAGTCTACTTTGGCACACTTTAGTTTGTGTCATTTTTACTTCGAGTCCCCATGATTAGTGCCTTAAATTATTATTTAGAGACATTATTAAATGCCCCTTTATTAGTGCCTTGAGTTTTTTTTGTAATTTTTATCAATAAAACCAAAGTATTCCACTATTTTAAATGGGTATATTATTAGAGACATTGTCTATTGGAACCCATTTGAATACTATTAAATTTCTCATTTTCATTGGTGTATCTTTAAATTTCACTAAGATAGTTACATAACATGTGTTTGTACATGTGTGCTCTTATCACTATGCACTTTTTCAATATTTTTTGCACTTCACTCCTTGCTTGTATCTTTAGTATCTATATCACCTATTGAAAGTCTCCAAAGTTTCAGATTTATTTTGATTTCTTCTACTATTTGTATGGTGATGTTTACGTAGTGGTTTCATATAATTACATAATTATTGGACTCATGTAATTCTCGTCTTTATTTAGTTTTTTGATTGGTTATGTAGGATAATTTCTCTAGACACATTATAGATCCATTACTTCTTAGTTTACTTACTCACAGCTTGGTGATTTTTGTTTTATAACACCACTCTTTGTGTTAATTAGTCACCACATTAGCCAACTTATTCAATAGAGATAGTCATTTCAATGATCTCCCAATTCAACATTGAGGGGTGTGTTCAAGAAATGCTTCCCTAGATCTATTCTTCTACCTAGTATATTGGATATCAATGTTTATTTTTAGTGATCCTCATATTCATCATTGATTATTAATTTGAATTGGAAGTTACAGTGAATCAACATCCATGTATTTTGGTAAGATGGACTGGAATTCGTAGTGATACTTGGATTCACATTAATTTAAGGGGAGTCACATGATCTTCTTTATTCATCCTTTCATATGGAGTAATTTTGTCCTATGGTTTTTCTTCTTCTTTTTGTGCTTGAGGGGATCATTTTATACATGGTACCTCATCAAGCCTTATTGTCAAGACCCATTAATTTTTACATGTTTTAATTTTATTTTCTTCTTAAGTTACACTTATGTGGGGGTGGTGGTGGTGGTGTGAAAAGGGTTATCACCCAAAATGGTTTTGACTCTCGGTTACTTTCACACTTCTTCACTTTAAGATTATTTAGGGATTGATGGTGTGCATATGTGTTTAGTACACAATCATGTGTTTAATTATATTCATGTGTTTAGTGCATAATCTAGCCTTTCCACACCATTAGTGACTTACCCATGAATTTCATTATGGGTTATCCATCCCCACATTGGTGTGTGCACATATTGTTGACATACCCATTATGGGTTGTTTACCTCACTATCTCTTTCCTATATATTGAAAATTCTATTAGTTATTTTTAATTTTGAACATGGATTAATGGAATGAATGAATTCATGTTTTTGAAATTATATTGTACATGATTTTTACATCCTTGATAAGAGTATAGTTAATTCTTATCAATCTTAAACTATGGCATAATAATACTTTCTTAAGGTCTTAGAATCATGTGTAGATTATATTAGCTATATTTTAAACATATGGAATTTTTCATCGAATGTTCAAATTACCCAGATATGTTTAAAATCTACATTCATATAATAATACTCTATGCTCTAGATGAATTTCTTTAGATTGTAGATTGTGATCATGTCATGCCTTCTAGCTCTTATTATTTATTCCAAATTACTCTTTGCCTAGTTTATTCCATATGATTAAAATATAACTATCTATCCCAAAGTGATTCCTTATCTCCCAATTTAATTATCAATGAAATTCATAGACTAGGAACTATGTATCCCATTTGCATTATTAATTCCATTCTGTTAACAATCTTAAAAGGAGTGAATATTTTTGTATGTTTATGGTTGGTCCTATATGCCCATAATATTTTAGTAATTTTATCCTTCTAATCATATTTATACACATTACATATTTTCATAAACATCTTCTCAAAGAATTTATTTAATGATTTTGCATGTCCATTTCCCTGAGGGTGACAAGTTGTGCTCTTACGATGTGATATCATGAATTACTCAATCAAAGTATTTATAGTATTGTTAATGAAGTGAATTAATATATCACTAAATATATTAATAGGACATCCAAACCTTTTTATGATGTTCTCATACAAAAAATGGTTTTCCTTGGCACTACAATTTGAAGTTGCAGTAACTTATACCTATTTTGTGAAGTAGACCATCATAGTGATTATGTATTGATTATGATTGTGCTTATTAGGTGGATTAATAGGCCCTAAAAAATCAATCCCTCATTGTTAACATTGTTTCACCTATATCATTGTGTTTAGATGCATTTCATCCCTTTCATTTGGCCTTCTTACTCATTGATAGATGTAGTAGTGTTTTACAACTCTGTGCACATCTAGAAATAGAGTAGTCTACAACAAATCATTTTTTAATATCTTACTCAAATTATATTCTCCTATAAATTCTCATCCTATGACTCCCTAATTTACTTCTTCTATAAACTACAATCTCTCATGATTTAAGACTAATCTCCGTAGCACATCATTATTACACATCTTGTAAAGAAGCCTATTGATAATAATAAATGGTATAACCCATGTGACTAATTTATTTTTGGGTTTATCAACATAATGCACATGAAAAATTCCTTATTTTATAAAATTGTCTGTCTTCCATATTTCTTGGAATCACAAAGACACTAAACAAATACGCATCTAGTTATTCATCCTATAATTTCTCTGGTTCATTTCCATTCCTTATGAAATTGAGATGATCTGGTCTAACATTTTATTTTCTTGGCTTGACATTGATTTTAAACCAGAATTTTTGAAATAACATTAACCATATTTATATTGATCCTCCTAGCATGGGCTTATTCACTAGATATTATAGAGCTTTATGGTCTATAAATAATTCAAATGGTATAGCTAAAAGATAGTTACTAAATTTATGTGGTGTAAAAACCATAGACAAATCTTCAAATTCCTTAGTAGTATATATCTTCTCAACTACTAAAATATTTCTAATTATGAAGTGAATGGGGTGATCCAAGCCCCCATATCCTGATTGATCCAATACAACTCCTACAATGATTCTCTAATCATCTACATAAACATGAAATGGATTATACTAGTCTATAAACACCAATATTGGAGTTTTTACCAACCTATACATTAGATCTATGAGAACTAATTATCATTAAAGAATCCATTTGAACTTTCTATCCTTTCCCAATAATATTTCTATTAGATCAGATATAGTTTTATGCCCCTTGATACACTTACGATAATAGCTAATGTTCCATAGGAATGTTTACACTTTAGAATAATTTATAGGAGGTGGTAACCCTAGAATGTCTACAATTTTGAATTAATCATCTAAAATTCCATCAGTGTAAACTACATGTCCCAATAAAACACCAAAAAGAGTAAATAACAAACAATTATTCAAACTTAGAGAAATGTGAATAGCTAAAAACCTTTCTAACATAAGTCATAGCTTGGAAAATTGGTATTTGAATAGGGAGAACATAGCCCAATCATCTTGATAAATGTCTATAAAGTCATTTATGAATGACTAAAACTCTATAGAAAATAATAAGGGCATTTTTGAATCCAAAGGGCATTACCTTATATATAACTAAACCCCACTCTATTATAAAAGTTGTCTTTATTTGGTCTTTTACTATGATCAATTTATGTTGATCTCCATTAAAACCATTTGTGAATGAGTATACTTCATGTCCTATGATGAAATAAAGAATTTTGTCTATGAAAGGAAATATAAATGGATCATTAATGTATGCATCATTTAATGCCTTATAGTCATTACAAAATTACTATGATCAATTTATGTTGATCTCCATTAAAACCATTTGTGAATGAGTATACTTCATGTCCTATGATGAAATAAAGAATTTTGTCTATGAAAGTAAATATAAATGGATCATTAATGTATGCATCATTTAATGCCCTATAGTCATTACAAAATCTTATGTATTGACTTCTTGGATTTAATCGGCATCGAAATTACCTAATTTTCTTTCTATACCATATAGATAATACTTATTTCTTGCATCCAATCAATTTTATCCTTAAATTTGATTTTGATTTTGAGATTTATTTTGTATAGACACTTATTGATTGGCCGTGTGAACTCTTTTATTTCTATATTATCTCCCCTAATGAAGTGTATACACATTAAAATTTTAAAAACTTTGTAGGGAATATATCTTGGTAATCTCATAGAAATTGGATCCATTTAATTTTTTTTTTTGCATCCCATAGTTATCTATGGTCGGTAAATTTGCTAAATATTTTGTATCAATGTTTTCCATTACATTGTGCACTAGTCATTAATATATATTCTTTACTCCTTTTATGATATAATCTCTCAATATACTTCCCTTTTCATGTTATTGAATATTTAATTCCATAGTTATGCATCCTCTAATTACTTTGTGTTGATGGATTTAGGCTATTCTATATATTATTTGAGCTCAAATAATCTTTTTAAGTCTAATTATTCATCACTATTACTATAATTTACCTACTCTGCACCAGCTTGAATCGTATTACAAAATTCCATTAAGAATTCGTATTTCTACTTATTGTTACTTTAGTTATTAAAATATTTTCTCAAATTTATATCTTTCTTCTCCTATGATGATTGATCTTGCACGACTCTTATGTCTTCCTCCTATTCATGGCATAAAACTGTATTTATATTTTTGAGAGATTTCAAAACTATGGGGTTCTAATGTTCATATAAAAAATCTATTATAAATTAATGTTGGACTTGTGGCTAGTTTTTGGTCTAATTATTGCACTCTTGGTGTGTATACCATGCTCATGAAAAAGGTTTCAATGTATTCTAGAACACATGTACCTAGTATATTATTTCCCAACCCTATGAAGACCATATATTGACACACATATGGATGTAATATTTAGGGTAATGACCTTATTATAATAATATAAATTGATTATAGATCATAGGCCCTGCTTGAAACCAATATCTCATTAGTTTATAGGATTCTTCTTAGTGCAATTTCAAGGAGAAATGAACTACTCACTAAAATGCAACTACACCTTTGAGATCATAGTTCAGTGAACTGATCCAAAGATCTATGTTAGTAAGGTGGTGATCCAACTTAGAAATGAATTATAATAAATATTATTTTTCAAATCACTAGGGTATGTAATTTGGTATAAAACTATTCTCATTGGTCTTACCTCATTATCTCTGCATGCTTAATTCAATAAATTTGCATATAAATCACCACTAACTAAAGACATAGATTTCCATGGTAGAGTACCATCATGAGTGGGTTTAATGTAGTCTATGTTTATTATAATCACTTGGTATAATAGGTACACTTATAGTCTTAAATGGGATCATAATATGGAGAATTAAATTCCTCCATGTGGAACTACACAACTTGATCCATGGTTTTTATAGGTCAGTATAATAAATACTCTGTGTTCAAATAATGAGACTAATTATGTATGATGTGTGATATCAATAAATCCTCAGGTGTGAAAAGATTTTAACTTTAGTTTCATTCCTATTTTAAACTATTTTCTTTTCCATAGTTAAATGGTGTTGTAGGATCCTTAGTAATGGCATACAATTTTATTTCAACCTTGTTGAAAGGAATAATGATGATATTTTCCCCTTAATGAGACTTTAGTTGATTTTCTATTTTATTGATGGTCATCTTACCATCATATGCACACTTTTTCCTATTTATCAGAAGGTAGTGCATCTCATCAATATTCATATCAATGACATAAAATTCACATTGTAGACTTAAATAATCAGTTTTTATTTCTACATATTCCAATATCCTAGAAGTTTATACCCTTTGATAATATGTGAGACTCGAAGTGACTAGGTTGTAGTTAAGATAAGGTCATCCAATGGCCTCCCACATGGACCTAGGAATCATGTTAACTTTGATTCCAAACTCAAAAACAACATTTAGAAAGTCATATTCTATAAGTTCAATATCCATCTAGGAATCAACATCTCAAGGCTTATTAGTTTTGACATAACCAAATACCTTTTCTATTCTCTACTAACATATTTATATGTATTCCAATAGATTATGAAAAAAATTATAAATATTATGTGATGTCACCCCATTATGTAGAGACATTACCATTTTAATTAGATTCATCAAAGTTATAACAACTTTATGTTATCATAATATGTTCCAAATCTTCTCATACATCTGTGTGTTTACCACAATAACATCTCCTTTAGAAGCATTATAGTTTTGTATATTCTATATTAAATCCATTATTTCAGACATTGAAACTATTTCCTTTAGAGTGTATATGTACTTGTCCTACTAAACCTTTATGATTAGAGGCTCTTACAGTACCTCCAAAGGTGTAAATCATTAGTGCCTATATTGGCTTGAAGTGATAACTTGCAGATATTTAAGGTCTTTAGGTTCCACATTTACCATACTCACATTGTGTTTTTATTTCTCCTTTCTTTACTTTTCTAAGACTAAAAAATTCCTTTGTATGATGTTTATCAGACACTTATATTAATAAAAATATCCATATTTTTATAGGTTGTAGAGGCAATGTTTTGTGATGTGGTTGTATTCCCCACACCTAAAGAAAAACACTAACTTTATACCATGTCTATTTTTGTTCCCATAGTTTTAATTTCCTCCCTAATTTCCTCCTTTATATCCTCCTCAGTACACTCCATGTCTCTATAAAGAAACCCATCCCTATTGTTACTTACCATCATATCTAGTCTATTATGGTGAATTTGTAACATTCCAAGGTTGTCGATATTGTGGTGATAGAGGTGTCCATCCAACCTGCTACTAAGGTGACTGTGATGTCCATCTAATGAGACTCTATGGTTGATATTTAAGATAATACATTATTGGATACTTCAAAAATTGAGGCATCTATCTAAGCTCAACCTATGTAACTGAGGTTATTTATACATGAAGACTTGGGAACCCTATTTTTTTAGGTGGAATCTATTATATAGATGTTGTTAAGACATTTATAGTGATTTCATATTTTAGATCCTTAAGTTCTCTACATTTATTCTCATGGTGATTGTGAGATTTGAAAAAAATACAATACATACTATGTGGATGTTGTATGTAGTGGTGTAATAGGGGAAATTTGATAGTAAGATGTCCCACTTTGGTAAAAATATTGAATAGTAATGTCATCTTGACTGTTGGCCACTAATTCTTGTGGTGTCCTTCCTTTTTGCACTTTGTGAACCATTTAAATATTTTGGGTCTATTTTTCTCATTAAATTTATTCATCCTTCATAAAAAAACATCTATCTTAACATTTATATTTTTAGTAGGCCTCATATTTTACCCATGTAATTCTATTTATTCAACTCAAATCATAATTAATTGAGCCTTAACCTTATTAGGGAAATATGTTTGAGTGATAGCAAATCAGATCCTTGGTTATAGACCTTTTATGAACCATGCAGTTTTGTCTATGTCTGTAAATTGGAAACTTGCTTAGTTTATGAATCTAAAAATATAAAATAACAATCCTATAATAATTTTCCACTTTTTTGGTGAATCTCCTTCAAGTCTTGAATGGTTTAGATTGGAAATTTTTACATCTTAAATTCCCCAATAAATTTATTTTTAACATCTTGTAAACCCATTATTGTAGGATTATTTTTATATATGAATTATGGTGCTCTACCTGTCATATGTCCTATAAGATCACACTTATTTACATCATCAGTGAGAATAACTTTGGATTGCTAATTTATTTCTCAAGTCAATAGGTACTGTTCAAGATTAGTATAACCATCATAAATTCTCAAAGTCATAAAAAAATCCTAGATTTAGAAACATGATTCTTGTGATTTCTCCTGAAACAATTGGTTTTTTTATATTGGACTTCACTAGTGTCATCATATTCATTGTAAATACCTTAGGAGTTATAATATTCTTTTTCTTTACCAATTTTTGAGTTTTGATGCTCAACCTTATAACCTTCTTTGCAAAGTATCGCTTATTACACTTCATAACTTCTGCACTATGTAATATTATAAATAATGTAGGCACATGGGATTCATCTCCTTGGAATGGATGATCCATGTCTGGTGTAATTTTCTAACTTGAAATTTAACATGAAGTTACTCATGACTTGTCATCATATCCTCAAAATAGTGTCCATCTTATTCTCTAAATAATATCCTCCTTGGTAATTGATTCATCAAACTACCTTCTATTTTATATGATTGCTTCTTTGTAAGCTTTCCACTTTCTTTCAAAATCACCAAATCATTTTCTTCATCTCACACATTCCCTTCACTTTATTTGGCACCCTAAATTCTCTTGGGTACTCTGATTTCACCTTCTTCATAGTCTCCACTTTTCTTGGGAGGTATATATTCTCTTGCAATGTTATCACTATCTAAATTATCTCTACTCTTAGTTACATAGGATCATTATATTTATTCCATCAATTTTTTTATTGCAGTTCTTCTAGTCCCATACTTTTCTTCTCCTTTTTCTTCTCTACATCCTCTATATTTTGGGTTCAAGTTCAAGTTTTTCCTCTCAATTCTTCATCATTCTCTCCCTTCAATGTGTATCTCCTTAGCATCTAGAATGACTACTCCATATTGGTTGGGATTGGCATCATGGTCTTATCCACAACCAACATCTTCATAAGTATCAATAGTCACTCTATAAATTTACCATAGATAACTATTACAAATAATTTTTTCACATCATCAAATGTAATGTATCATTGTACTAAAAAATTGGTAATGTATCTATCAATAGTGGTTTTTATCCAATGGTCTATTACATACATCCAATATGTGTCTAAATTTCATAGTATTTATATATTTTATTCAATCTAGACAAATTGCTTTATTTATCTTAGCCTAAAATAGTTGTATTCAATTCTTACCAACTAGGAAACTAACATATCAAGCAACTTACACCAAAAAATTTCATAGATTTCACCTTGAATACGCCACATTATGATTTCATTTATCATGATTCCAATTCATCTACAATTTTCTTCCATGAATTTATAAATTATCTCATCCAACCATCACTCTAAATCCATTTGATTCAATAACAATCTCAACATGTTTAATTTCTATGCTCAGTGCACCATTGTTAGTAGAGGTTCTTGGAAAGTCCCATCAGAACACATTAAGGAGTGTATGTGTGCAAAGTGGATTACAAAATCAAAACATAGATGGGGAGAATACATATTAGATTATTCTATATGTTCATACTTAATGAATAGTTGAATACATAACTCAAATAACATTCATTATTGTTATATTATGAATTATATTCAAATGAAATAGAGTATATAATGCACATGGAACACGTATAGAAATGCATTAAAAAAAACCATTATAAAATATAGATATTAATCTATTATATTTTGGAACTCTTTTTATTTATGATTGACCCCTATTTAAATAAATTATAAAGGTATTGCCACTTCATATTCTATACCTTTCATTTCATTCCCAAAGGGTTCTTTATGAATTTTGTATACTCTTGACATATAGTAATGTGTTGAATACATACAAATTGATATGCATTATAAAAAACACTACATATCACACACTTGTCATACATATACACGCTATAATTTTATACGTATATGTCTACTACCAACATCTATATACTAATCATAAGATAAATAAAAATATTTTAAAAATATAAAACATATTTTTAAACATGCTTAGGTCCTAATTTTTAGAATAATTTCAATGTTTTCTAATTTTTGAAATATATATTTTTAAATATTGAAACTAACAACCATAAAAAGTAGTAAAAATAAGGTGTCAAAAGTATACAAATATAAAAAATATCTGAATAATATACAACATGTGTCGTTTTAATAATATGCACTAGAAATGATGGCATGGCCATCTATGATCAAGATGACCCATTGTAACATTTGAAAGCATGCAAGAATAGAAATAGTATGTAGAGGAAGGAATGCACATTCTCATATCATCAAATGTACACTTATCAAAGTATGTAACATGATATAATCAATATATCATTGAAAAGTAAGGTTTTTCATGAATAACAATGACTTTCATACTAGAACTAAGTAAGACATTTAAAAATTAGAAGAATTAAGGATGTATATGATTGAATTATTTAGATAATAATGGAATTTAGTTTTATCTTGTATTGGTCAGTTTTGTCCTTGACATAAAATGTACTACTTTTTAGTGCATAGTGTGAAAACAAGGACATAACATAATAAAATATGGCATATTGAAACACTTTTCTAAACTATTTAGATCTACAAGTTGAAAAAAAGGATCCAACATGACATGAATTGAACAAGCACCAATGGATTATAATAATTGATCAATTGATTACATATACACACAAATAAAGGAATAATATGCAACTATGAAGAATTTGTGTATAATAAAAAAATTTATTATAAGCCAAATATCTCATGAACAAATGTCTCTATGGGGGTCCTAGATTATGTATGTTGTGACCGTAAATGATATTTCTATATTCATCATACATAATATTCATTTAAGTCCAATCATATTCTACATAATCATTATCATTATCATAATCAAAATAATAATCTTATTCCTAAATTTGTGCTATGCCACTCTCATCTTCTTTTATATTTTTAAATGTAAGACAAAGTGTCTTATACTGTGATATTAAACTTTATAATATATTTTGATGTATAATATATATTGAATCATGTGCCTATACTACTATGTTATGAGATACCTTTTCTTGAATATTTATTGAAGATATTCTCTTCTTTTTTATTTCTTTATCTAATATTAATATTCTCTTAAAACTATAATTATTACACTTTCATGCTCAAATGTGATATAATCATGATCTTTGCCTAGTGTTCCCCCATGGCTCTCATCCATGATCTTACTAGTTTTGTATTAAATTTAAATAAGGTAAGTCAATGTGAAATATGATGTAGCATTTCTATTAGAATTAGCTACAAGATCTAATCAATCTAATAGAAAGCACAAATAAGAGATAAAATAGTGATAGTAATAGTAATAAATAATAACTATATATTTGAGACAATAACAAAAATGAATAAATAAATCAGATATGATGAATTGCTCTGGTAATTAAATATTAATATAATGTGGAATACACAAATATCCATTACTTATATAGAGCAAGGCATGCATGATAAAGATCAGGGAACTCACACAACATGTGTATTTTAACTGATATTTGACTACAAGAAAAGTGGAGTGCAACTCCACACTAAAAAGATAGGTGTCCAACTTGTGTAAATGATCAACACAAGTTGAATACTAGTTAATCAATCTTATCCTATATTACCATGAATAGTGGAGTGGAACTCTCCTGTAACAAGATAGGTGTCCAAATTGACTACTAGCTAAGCAAACTTATCGTATCTAGTGCAAATTATTAATAAACATAATAAAATAATTACATTAAGTAATTAGCACACCAATCTAAATAATAAATATAAGTAAATGCAATAAATAAAATAAATGCACCAACACCCCCCATAAGTGAAGCTTAGCTAGGGCTATGCAGATAAGATTCTCGACAATGTGTAGCCATATTAGGTACTCTATACAAATAGATGAAGAAAGGAGAAAACCCAAAGGAAAATAAATCCTCAAAATGAAGGTCTAGGACACCCTCCCCCCCAAAATAACTAATGTCCTCTAAAGAATTGATGTCTCACACCCCCAAAAGAGATCGAAAGTGTAGATAATTGCTATTAGTGAAAGGTTTGGTGATAATATCTAAAATCTACTCCTTTGTAAGACAATATAGAAGATTAATAATCTCCACATAAATCAGATCCTTGATAAATTACATATGGATCTCTATGTGTTTGGTTCTCTGATGATGAACTAGATTCTTTGAGATCTGGATAGTGCTCCAGTTATCATAGCAGATGATTGATGGCTTCCAAAATGGAACACCAAGCTTAGTGAGAATATTCTAAAGCCAAATAGCCTTAGTAGTGGCATTAAAAATACCATGATACTCAATATTTATAGATAAAAAAGCAAACTTGCTTCTTTTTGTTCTACCAATAAATGGTGTTGGATCTAAAGTGAAAATTGTAACCAGAAGTGGACATACGATCATCATAATCACTAGCCCAATCAAAATATATGTATCCCACCAAGTCTAAACTTGTACCTAATATATAGTGAATCTTGTATCTAATAGTGCCCTAAATGTAGCTCAAAATGTGTTTGGTAATTCTCTAATGAAGCTCATGTAGTATCTGTATAAAGCTCAAAACTATGCCAACTACATATTAAATGGCAGGCTATGTATGATTTAGATAGATGAGGCTACCTACAAGCTGACAATAAATGTGGCATCAACCAATAGAGTGGAATAGTGAACCTCAAGTCTAACTCTAGATAAGAAAGGACTCAGTGTAGGCCTACAATTAACCATGTGAAACTGAGCTAACAAATCCATGGCATACTTTGATGTGAAAGTGTAATCCTAGAAGAATATTGTACTATCTAAATCTTAAGAAAATAGTGCAATAGGTCCATATCTATCATAGGAAACCTATCATAAAGTGTAGTCTTAATAGTGGTGATGATGGATGTTGTGCTCCCTATAATGATGAGATCATCAACATAGAGCACCAATTATAATAGTGAATCCTCCTATAATAGAATATAGACATTTGGATCTGAGTGACATCTTGAGAACTCAACTGAGAGAAGAAATGTGTCCATATTGAAATACCAAGCCTTGGGGACTTGTTTTATACCATAGAGAGAATTTTACAAGTGGTACACCAATGAAGAATCCTAAATGAACCCCTGTGGTTGCTTCATATATATCTCCTCATGTAGATCCCCATGAATAAATGCACTCTTCATATCCATATGAAGTACAACTCAACCACAAGTTATACCAATAGCTAGTATCAATTGAATGAAATTCATCTTAGTAATAGGCATAAAGTTTTTTTTTATAGTAAATACCTTCCACTCAGGAAAAACATTTGGCCATCAAAAGTGATTTATACTTATCAATATTTCCATCTATTGTAAACTTAGTCCGATATATCCAACTACATCATACTAATTTTCTTCATTGTTCCTAAACAATGAGTCATACCTTCTTTCATCACTGACTCCCACTCAACTATCTCGATAGCTTCTTAAAAATATTGTGGATCAGAAGCTATGGCAATGTAGAAACATGGAAGATCATGCTATGACCATGTTCTCCTTATATCTAATATATCCCTAACAAGAGGGTATGCATCCACTAAAGTCTATCTATCCCACAAAGGCATCAATGGGTGAGGATCTAGAGGAGGAGGAGGAGCATGACCTATTAAACTCTATTGGGGAGGTATTACCTCATCATCCCTATGAGTAGATAAAATAAGACTATCATCATCATTGTTATCTGATTCTTCTAAGGAAGAAGAATGAGAAATGTTAGAAGATAATTTTGAAGGATTTTATTCAAAGAAAACACTTCTCACTATAATAAGCTCATGTGAATCTAGATCAATGAGCTGATATACCTTAACACCATCAGGATATCCCACAAATATGCAAGTTTGCCTTTGTTTTTCTAAAGCGTGGTGCTTGTCTAAAGGTATGTGATCCCATTCTAGACTGTCAAAAACATTAAAATGATGCACATCTAGATTCTTATTTCACCAAGTTTCAAGATGGGATATCCCCTTCAAAGCTTTCTGAGGAACTCTATTCTGTATATATGCAACATAACTAATCACTTCCACCCAGTACTCAAGTACTAATAATTTTGCATGAATCATATAACTTGCCATCTCTTTTAATAAATTATTCTTCTTTTTTGATACACCATTCTACTGAGGTGTGTATACAAATAAATTCTAAAGATAAATTATTTCAAGAGCATAGAATTATACAAACTTGTTGTTCACATATTCCCTCTCATTATTTGTGTAGAGGATCTTGACATACTTCCTAGATTATTTCTCTATTAGAGCTTTGAATGCTATAAATCTATCAAATACTTCACTCTTGAGTTTCCATAAATAATTTCAAGTATATATGTAATAATCATCAATAAATGTGAGAACATAACAAGTTTTACTAAAAGACAAAGTAGGTAATAGACACACTAAATCACTATGAACAAGTTCGAGGACTTATGTAGCCCTCCAAGCCTTCCCTTTATCAAACTTATCCTCTGAATGTTTACCTAAGGCACAACCATGACATACACCCCATGAAAACTAAATATTTGAAAGTCTTGTAACCATCTCCTACTGATTAAGTTGTTGTAAATAGTGGTAGTTCAGATGACCAAACTGCTCATATTATAGCTCTCTCATTGAATTAGTATGTGAGACAAAATCTATAGAGGAAAATTGAGGGAAAAAGTGGGAGAATAAATAAATCCGAGTATTATTTTTGACTTTTCACACTATAAATACGGCATTATTCTCTAATTTTATAATTGAAATAGAATTGGGTGTGAACTCAAATTTCCTACCAGTATCAAGTCATGATTTGGTAGATAGAGAGAAGGTTAGTTGGTAATTATGACACATAGAGGACATATTCAAATACACCATTATCAACATTAACTATACCTTTTCTTATGCCTTCTACCTTATAATCATGAACTATGAGAATATGAGGAAAGGAACCTGGTTCTAATAAAAAAAATTGTTCTTGATCAAAACCCATATGGTGCAAAGCACCTGAGTCAAGTACCCATGATGTAGGAGAATTTGTGAGTGAAACTAGTGTCATACCTTTCCCTTTCCATAATTTTGGAGGAGTGAAATAATCCTTTGATTGATTCATGTTATTCTTTTTGAGAAGACCCTTAAGGTCATCAATCTCTTTCTTTCAACAGTCTTGTTCACTATGAAACCCCTTTTTGTAATAAGGTTAATAAGTGCTCATCTTTTTTTTTTAATCCCCTTTCTTATTAATGGATTTATAATCTCCTTGGGATGAATATTTTTTCCATTTACTCTTATCTTTAGGTGATTTATTCTGATTCTTCTACTTCTTTTTACTTGAACCTGTATTTGATGCTGATTTTGAAACTTGTTTGTGTTGAGGTTGACTTGAAACTAGAGATTAAGATTTGAATAGCTTGATTAGAACCATAGATATTAAATTTTCTTCTTCAACCATTATAATCTAAAAGAATACTTCAAAGGTGGGCATTTGATAAGATGTGCTCGATGTGAGCCTATGAGTTTAAAAGCTAGAAACAAATGATGAATATTTAGGACCTAATTTCTGTAAGGTACTAAAAATAAATTAAATATCATTGTTATCAATTTTACATTTAGAAATTTGTGTTCTAAGATTTATGACTTTAATGATGTAGTCTTGTATTATAGCATAATTTTTAGGATCCAAACTAATGAGTTCATTATCAATTTGGTAACCACGAACCTCATCTATTTTTCCAAATAGTGATACTAATTTATCCCAAGCCTCTTTCAAAGTTGTTCATTTTTTAAGATGTAAATTCAAATCTAAAGGCATGTAAGACCAAATGCATCCAATTACCTTAGTAGTTTCAAAAAAAGTGTTGTAACTCTTTTGCATCAGTAGGTGGAGTTAGAAGAGTTGTTATGTAAGGTGTATATCCTAACATCATTAATGCATTCCAAGCATTTTATTTCTATGTGTTATAGTTTTATGCTATTAATAGAGGGAACTTAGGATTTCCCATGATACAATTAGAAATAAACTGTCACAAAGCAGAAATCAAAATACAAAACACACCACAAAACCCCCTTCAATTACTTAGTTTTATCCCACCTAGCAAGTATTTGTTCACAAATTATAATTGAGTGTATTGACAAGGATGGATTATAATTTTTCTAGTTTACAAAAATCTCAGTTAGGCCCTTTAGTCTAAAAGTAAACAAAATATACAATTTATTAAAAATATTTTGTACCAATGTATTGTAATAAAAAAATGTTAACTATAAAATATGGGACCTCAATACGAGGTCATATGTCAAAGTTATGAGCCTCTGAAATTGCAAAAATGAGGATGGGCAAGAGATGCTATATAAAAATCTAAATTCTAGAAAGATATATACAAACCTAGAAAAAATTGAAAGTATAATAGCCAAGAGCATGAAATTTTAAGCTATTTCAAAAAAACATTCACTCAAAAATACCTCTCGGTGTTCAAATGGTAGGCTCCCAAAGTTGCCCTTTCAAATATACCTACTAATCTATGAGGCTTGCTAATTTTGTTTTGCCTGCACAGTCTATATGGTCCATACGGCCATACCTAGGAGCAAAAAAAATATTTGCCTTCTAGGTGACTATGTCTAAATTAGACCAAATTTATATGAATCTATAGGTTTTGATGCCTTCTGAATGAAATTATGAGGTCTATTTTGCCAAAAAAATGCTTCAATTTTTAGGTATTTACTGGATTTAGGCATGGTAATTCTCCATCAAACCCTTACCAATTTTTCCTCTTGTGCCTAATTTGGAAATTTTTTTAGATGATTCTGACTATCTTGGGCACTCTAAAGTCAATGGTGAGCTCAAAAATTCTCCACAAAGCTTCAATTTGTGCTTGTATACAAAATTAAAAAATTGATCATATATCTAGATATTTTTCTCTTGAATTTTTGGAAATCTATAGATTCAAGATAGGTCTAGTACCATGTTAGAATTAACTATAGGATATAATGAATCTAATAGAAATCATAAATAAGAGATAAAATAGTAATAGTAAGAAAAAATAACTTTATATGTGAGACAATAAAATAGTAATAGTAAGAAAAAATAGCTTTATATGTGAGACAATAATATATAATAAATTAATTTGATAATTCAATATTAATCTGATGTAGAATACATAAATAACTATTTCTTATATAGAGCAAGGTGTGAATGATAAACATTAGGGAACTCATACAACACGTGTAATTCAATTGATATCTGACTACAATAATAGTGGAGTGCAACTCCACACTAACAAGATAGGTGTCCAACTTGTGTAAATGATCAACACAAGTTGACTACTAGTTAATCAATCTTATCCTATCTTACCATGAATAGTGGAGGGGAACTCTAATGTAACAAGATAGGTATCCAAGTTGACTACTAGCTAAGCAAGCTTATGCTATCTGGTGCAAATTATTAATAAACTAATTACAATAAGTAATTAGTGCACTAATATAAATAATAAATACAATTAAATGCAGTAAAATAAATAAATACACCAATAATTTATTTGATTCAACTGTAATTAATCGCTCAATGGATCCAATGAAAAATTGAGGCCCTCTAATATTACCCAATCATTCATGATCATATCAATATATTGGAGAAGTTTTATGCTAATATATTAGCTTCTCAAAAGGGGCAATCTCAATAGTAGTACATTTCTTTCCATCTATGAAGGGGTTAAGAAAAAAACTCTATGTATGATGAATTTGTGTGGTTAATTCCTTTGATCCCTCATTTACATAACCTTAGCTTTCTCTTGAACCTATTTTTTTAGGAATTCTTTCATAGAGATTCTTTCTTCCCTGACTTGAAATTGTTTTTACAACTTATCTTCTAATAATTTCTCTTTTTGTGACTTCTCTTGGTGTAACTTTTGTATCCTCATTGTAATATTTCTTTTAAAAATAATGATTTCTCAATTTATTATTTTAATAATTTGAATTTTTATATATTTTCCATTTGTAACCTTTTATTTTAAAATTTTTCCTTTTGTAACCTTTTCTTTTCATACTATTCCTTTTGTAACCTTTGATTTTCAAACTATTTTTTTTTAACCTTGATTTTTCATCTTATTTTCTATTTTTTTTGAATTCTTAAAAAATACATTTGTATCATTAGAATTTATACACACATTTTTATTTTATCTTTCTTTTGTGAAAAAATATTTATTTAGCATTATTTATTTGCCTTGAATTTCTTTTTACACTCTCGCTAAATTATATTCTAGTAACTTTACCTTTGAGATGCAATCCTTTTGTAATTGATATTTGCCATCTTATTGTTTTTTTAATCTTGTTTACTCTAAATTTTCATGGTTAATCTTTTCTTATTCCAAATTATCTTTTTATATCCATGTTTTATTTTTTTCTTCTTTTCCCAATTGTCTTTTAGGAGATGCAATCAAAATATGAGTAGGTTTCTTGATTGGTCTATCTATTATATGATCATCACTATCAATTATATTATGTATTTTGTTTTCAAATACAAACAACTATATTTATTATGCCCATGTATTATATGATCTGAATAGTAGTATTTTTATCTCCTTATAGGAAGCACAAAAGGTAATGTTCTCAACATGTTTCGAAGCATTTCTCTTGATAATTCACTCAAAATCTTATTATCCTTTTATACACTTTTTGAATCACTAATTTTATATTTATGTTGATTTTTTGGGTCATGATATGTACATGAAGATGTATATACATTATTTGAACTAACATGCTTTGAATTATCTTTGTATGCGATCTTATGTTATAATGATTTGATCCTTGGACTAAAACATTGAAATTTCTTTTGTAATTATTCTATGACTAATTTCATAGAAACTATTTGATCTTGAATGGGTTTAAAAAATACAAACCCTATATAGTTTTGATTGAATAGGAATATAAACATAGTAAAAATCAGATGTGATAAGTGGATGCGGTTGAGGAAGGACCTATTGATTACCTTCATTTGATATTATAGGTTTTTTAAACTTACCTCTTGGGATAGTGATAACATGGACCTAGTGAGAGAGAAATTAGTTATCAAAATATTGAGGGTTAAGAGGATACATTATAATATCTTGAATATATGACATCTCTTATTTCCATGTTATACATGACTTTACAGATTTTGGCTTTACTGGTACTCATGATTTAGCATGTGAATTAGTTCATTTTTAACAATTTTGAAGAAAAAAGGTTCTCATATAATATAACCATAAATTCTTTGAAAAATAAGTCATAAAATACTAAAATGTAAGATACAAAAAGGAATAATACTGAAAACAATAACATGAAAAGATACTAGCAATACATACATGAGATGAAATGCTAGAAGAAGGAAACATTTTTGTGTATAGAGATTAGTAAATTATCTTTAATTTTAAGGTCAAAATAAAGTTATTTTAGTGTCAAATATGAAATCCAATGTAAAAATAAAATGCTTAGTATCAGTTATTATCTTTGAGGTCAAAATCAAGTCCTTTTAGTGTCAAATTTAGATCTAAATTTGAAAGAAGATTATTTTAGTGTCAAAATATCATAAATTTATTTAAAACCTATGGTAAAAGTTTTGAAACCCTATAGGGTTATAACCTTAAGTTAATTATGTCTTATATAGTTTCAATTAGAAACAGGGCTTTATCAATATGTTTTACCTAAAATTAGATTAATAGATTAATTAACCATAATTAATATAAATTCAATAGATTAAATTTGAGTGTTGTAAATGACACTTTTGAAAACTAGATTAAAATTAAAAGATTAAAAATTCAACAAGATGTAAATGATTATAAGAAAGATAACTATGAATTGAGTAGACAAACTTAGTTATATTTACCACAGATGTGACTGTGCTTATTGATAGAAGGTAGAAATAGGAAAATAAGGGAAGACTCTACAAGTGTTGAGAAGTGTGAATTGAAACTAAATAGGGAGATGATATATATATATATATATATATATATACTAACAATACTATCCTACTATTTGATCTTATATTTTATTGAAAATAAGAAATTATAGCATTATCATATGTGGGAGTTGGAAACATTTATGTATGGGTATATTTGACCTATGAGTATTTTTAGAAGAATTGAAAATAACTTTTCTAATGGTGAAACCATAATAGGGATATCAATAAAAGACCTAAAAATAGGAAAGGGTGGATTGTAATTTGATGAATTGATCCCAATCACCCGCATAATGACTGAATGCTTCCTACATAACCAATATTTTAAGGAGGTATTAAATGCACATGTAGTTATCCCACTAAAAGTGTTTTAAGAAATTTTTTTCCTTTCAATACATGTATGCATCCATAACCAACTTGAATACTTATTCATTTTTTCCTTAGGGATAGATAAAATAATATTGAGACTAGGTTAAGGACTGATTTTAATGACCAAAATAAAAAATTGGAAGATTAGGGAACTTTTTGTAAGTGTGTGCTTGTGTAAATAAGAATTTTTATAAAATTTACAAGTGGAAAAATAAGTGACTTGAATAGTAATCCAAAATGTCAAACCACACACTAGGAAGCTCAAAAACATGAAAGTCAAGATAAGGGATGAGTTAAATTACAAAGGTGATCATTGGAGGGCTAAGGATAGAAATGTCCCATTGGGACAAGAATTCTTCCCACTACTATCCTTATTAGACATTATTGTTCCCTAGAGAATAGTGTTCTGTTATGGATCTGGGTTTGTCTGAGTAGATGCATAAGGGTATTTTTAATAATCATAACATTTCCATAAGTGATAGATGATGGATTAGAAATGAAATGGCTCTTTATAAATTCTCAAGATAGGGTGAGGTGTAAAAATAAGTCCAAATCAAATGCATAAGTTATTTAAAGTGGGAAAGGTCCAAAATTAACATAATCAAGTGTTCGTGACTAGATTTAAGTTATTATAAGTTGTGAAACTATGGTTTCTTAAAAAATGGTAGAGAAACTAGGTTTACAATGTGAAAATAATCCTTATCATTTAGATTTAATTAGTTAAAAAATAAACTGAAGTTATTATTGATAATAGGTGTTTAATTATTTTTTTATATAAAATATTTACATGGATGTAAGATAGTGCGATGTTATCCCAATGGATGCATGCCATATGTTGTAGGGAAGACCATAGAAATATGTCATGAAATAAATCCATGGTGGAGAGAATAAGACCTATAACATCTTAATGATGGTTCAAAGGTAGTTATATTAGAAATTATGAATATGAAAATATTTTTTTATGCTTAATGGCAACAAAAGAAGAAGATTAAGCTATAAAAATACTATAAGAAGAAAAAACTATTTTCAAGGACTATGTTGATGTTATACTTGATTATTTTCTAGATGGTTTACCATTAAAGTGAGATATTTAACATCACATTAATTTAATTCTAGGATCAACTATACCTAATCACGCAACTTAAATCATGATCCCAAAAAACATGAAGATTTGAATTTTTAGGTGATTGAATTGGTGATAAAATGTGTAGCAACAAAGAGAATGAGTCCATGTGAAATTAGGAGGATTAATAAATCCAAAAAAGGATGGAATAAAAAGGATGTGTGTAGATAGTAGTGTAATAAAATTTATCACTATCAAATTTAAATTCCATATATCTTAGTAAAAGTACATGAGGGATGTGTTTTTAGTAGATAAATACATTATTAATATTGATCTATGAAGTGGCTATTATGAAATTCAGATTCAAGAAGCATATGAATGGAAGATAAAATTTAAGAATAGGGTTGGCTTATTTGAGTTATTTTTTATGTCATTAACATTATTCAATACATCTAAAATGTTTATGAGGATGATCAACATACTTATACAAGATAATATTGTTAAGTTTATATTAGTCTATTTTGATATTTAGTAAGAGTAGAGAATATCACTAAAGACATTTGAGAATGGTATTAGAACTATTAATGAAGAAAAATATATATTCAAGTTTGAATAAGTGTAAATTTATGCAAAAGAGTTTGTTATTTGTAGGATTTTCCATTTCATAAGATGGTTAAAGAATGAATGAAAAACTATAATGGAACCTTTTGAATGGACTACTCCAAGAAGTATATTAGAGGTAAAAAGTTTCCATTATTTAACCATCTTTAAAAAAATAATAATAATTTCAGTAGTATTGTTGCACCAATAATATATTATATAAGGGGAAACTAATTTGCGTGTATAAAGGAAGAAATGTAAAGTGTCAAAATGATGAATAAGAAGATCATGAAGCAATTTTTTTGGTATTACTATATTTTAGGAAGGTTTTTGTCGTGGACCGTGATGCTTTACATGTTGGTCTTGGTATAATATTAAGTCAAGAAGGAAGTCAAATATCATATTATAGTGAAAATTTGAATGAGTTAAGGGAGAAATATTATACCTATAATGTTAAATTGCCTTCCATTATAAAATAACTAAGACATTTGAATAATTACTTGGTGCCTAAGTATTTTATTATGTTTGTAGAAATGAGGATCTAAGGTATGTGAAAACATATAATAAACTAAATAACATACATACAAATTTGGTATCTTTCTTTCGATGGAATACTTTTATTTTGAATCATATGTCTGGAAAGTATAATTAGGTAGGAGATGATTTTAGCAAGCGCGTGGAATTATTAACCACTATGGTGGCTAGAGTATTTGGATTTGAAATTATCAAGGAAATGTATGATTTTAATCCAAATTTATGAAATATTTTTTAATAGTGTAGGAACCCCTTATCAGATGAGATAATTACTATTAATGATTATTATTTCATGCAAGGTGGCCACACTTTAAGGGTAAACAACTATGTATTCCACTTAGGTTTATGAGAGATAATATTGTGAGAGAACTCATAGTGGTGGTCTAGGTAGACACTTAAATAAAAATAGCACAATATAATTTATGAAAGAGTATTAGTTTTCGATAAATATGAAGAAATATGTATCAAGGTATGTGTGAATATGTAGGATATATCAAGTGGCTAAAGGCCTTGCAAAAAACACATTGTTATACATGCCATTTCACATACTAAAAAGACCATGGAAAAATTTGAGTATGGATTTTGTAATTAGGATTCCAAACAAAGAGAGAGGTAATTATTTAAATTGTTTTGTTTTAGATAGTTTATTTAATATGGTTCATTTTAATGCATGTAATGAAACCCATGATTCCATTAGAGCAATAGATATTTATTTAAAATATGTTGTTATATTTACATGTTATTCCAAAAACCACTACTCAAATAAGGATTTAAAAATTATTTCTAGAGGAATATATAAAATAAATATGTAACTAAACTATAATATAGTAGTGCATACCACCCTCAAACATATAGATAGATATATGTAATAAATAGGAGTTTAGGAAATTTATTAATATGTGTTGTTGTAGAGAATCCCATGTAATGGGACTTAGCATTACTACAGCCTGAGTTTACATATAATATTTTTTTAAACATGTAAATGATAAAATAAAAAATACAAATTATTTATTGAATAAATCCAAAAGGTGGTTTAGATTGGGTTAGTGATGATACAAAAACATTTTCATAACATATGCAATAGTTACAAGATGAAGCAAGGACAAAGATACATGAAAGTAATGAAAAGTTTAATATAACAGTATATGTAATAATATGTTTAAAGGTATTTAAAGATGGATAATTAGTGACAATGTATCTAAGAAAATAAATTTTTCCCCCATGAGTGTATAACATGATAAAGTATAATAAGATTGGTCTGCATATAATTTTGAAACAAATAAATGACAATGCTCATGAGGCAAGTTTTCCACATAATTTGGATTTTTATATAGTGTTTAATGTTTTTGATTCATATGAATTTAATGTATAATATAATTAATGGGAAGATGAAAAAGTGGGTTAGAAGTAACATTTTCTAAGGAAAAAGGAAGAAACGTTTGAAAATGTTTTAGACAAGATGACAATGGACACTAGGAAAGGTAGCTACAAAATACATTTGGTACAATGGGAAGGATTACAATAGGAATAAAATATTTAGATTTTAAATTAAAAATTTAATAAGTTTGAGATGTTATAATTTTAATTAGAACAACTCATCAAAGATGATTTTTTTCAACTAGAGGAGAATTATACATAAACCTATCTTACAAAGGACATAAATTTTGATCTCAAAATGCTATTAAGCCCATTTTTCAAAATAAATATCTAAAATATCTCCATAAAATTATAACCTACTTCATTTGGTTAACATCTATCTTGAAAAATGTTTATGACAAAATCAATTGTTCAAAGACAAAAAATTGCATTTTATTTTCATTTTTCATATTTTTAGAATTTTAATATTTAATATTTTAGTATCTCAACATGAACATGAGTTTTGGGTAGGTTTTCCAGCAGAAGAAAAATATAATGGGAAAACTCAAGGCTATTTAGCAACTGATTGATAAAGGGGATGACTCTGAGGGCACCTTAGAAGAAGAGAACAGTCTGTCTTCAGAATGGAAGAATCTAATGGAAAGGGAAGAGGTTTTTTGGAAACAAAAATCTCATGTTCAATGGCTTAAAGAGGGTGATAAGAACACTAATTTTTTTCATCTCTTAACTATGAAACATAAAAAATCCAACTCAATAACTAAGCTTGTCCTAGATAATGGAGACATTATTATTGAGGATAATGAAATAAGGGAGCAAGCCAGGGTGTTGTTTCAAAATCTGCTTATCAAATAAAACAATAATGATAGAATTGATAGATCTATGAGTCAACTCATTGATAAAATCCCCTATTTGATAATAGAAGAAGACAATCTAGAAATGTTAAACCCTATATCTGATGAAGAAGTACACATTGTTTTATTCTCCATGGGCACTTTTATAGCCCCAGGTCCTGATGGCTTTCCTCCTATATTCTTTTAGGAATATTGGGAGATTGTTGGAGTGGACCTCATGGCTGTAATTCGTGATTTTTTCAGATCTAGAAAACTTTTGAAACAAGTCAATAATACCTTCATTGTACTTGTTCCTAAAAAATATCAACCTTTACACCTTACTAATTTTAGACCCATTAGCTTATGCAACACTGTGATAAGATATGTACTAAACTACTAGTTTTGAGAATTCAACCCTTGCTTGACAAAATTATTTCTCCTGCTCAAAAGGTTTCATCCCGAGTAGACAAATTCTTGATGTTGTGATCACCACACATGAGACTATCCACTCCATGGATAAGAGTAGAGTCCTTGGGATGGCCCTCAAGCTTGATATATCCAAAGCTTATGATAGAGTCTCATGGACTTTTTTATTCCAAGTGATTAGAAAATTTGGGTTTAATGATAAATTGTCTTTCTTATTATGGAATGCGGTCTCTTTTGCTAAATTCACAGTGCTAGTTAATGGTGTTCCTAGAGGTTTTTTCTCCTCCTCGAGAGGAATTCATCAGGGAGACCCTCTCTCCCCATACCTATTCATCATTATGGCTGAGGCACTGGGAAGATACATACAAGCTGATGTAGTTTCAAAAAAGCTAGTAGGCATCAAACCTACCTCTTCCCTTCATCATATGGTTATACATCAGTTTGTGGATGATACCATCTTATTTGGCATCTCATTGGTGATCAAAGCTATAAGATGGAAGAATATACTTAATGATTATGCCAGAGACTCGGGACAAAGAATAAATTTCCAAAAAAGTAATTTGTACTTCAACACTCCCAATGAGCTGAGACATATAATCATTGATATCTTAAATTTTGCTGAGGTTGGCCTACTAGCTACCTACCTAGGTCTCCCACTCTCGGTCAAAAAGGTATCTTCAAGTTTTTGGAATGGTATTGTGGAACATACATAGAGGAAACTTTTTGGGTGGAAGGGGAAACTACTCAGTAGTGCGGGTAAGATGCAACTTCTTCATGCATCCTTGCAAGGTATTCTTACTTACTTCATGTCTCTTTTTAAAAATCCTACATATTTTGCTAAAAATCTAGAACAAATCCAAAGGAAATATTTATGGGCAGGAGTGGAAGACAAACAGAGAATGTCTTTAGTCAGATGGGAAAAAGTGTGTCTCCCAAAATCTCATGGTGGACTTAATATAAGATCCATCAGGAATATGAATAAATCCCTCCTCTCAAAAGTTAGTTGGAATCTGATTCACAACAATAATGAGTGGGGGGAAATAATGTATGCCAAATACATGCATAGCATTGATGATTCCAACTTTCTTCAATAGGCAGGATTACCCCAGGGGTCTGTGATATGGAATAAAATGTTAACAAGTAGAAGTCTTCTCAAATAGGGAATTAGGTGGAAGCTTGGAAATGGCTGACAGATTAAATTATAGGAGGATAATTGGTTAAGGGATAAGCCTCTCATCTCCCAAGGAAACTATGGAGAAATTATAGACCTGATTACTCAGTTCTTTGGTGATAGGGTTAGGGATTATATGGAAAATAACAATGGGATAATGAGCTGGAAAAACCTTTTGGATTGTTGTGTGGACAGGCCTGAGCTTATCCTAAGAATTTAGGAGATCCAACAATGTGTTCAGGAGATCAAAATCGCACTCTTCCCTTAGGAGGATGAATAATACTGGTGGCCGGATAAGAACGGATCATTCTCTGTCAAATCTACCTATCATCTACTTACACCTAAAGCTTAGAATAAGGAGGTATGGAAAAAGGTTTGGAATCATAAAATCATTCCAAAGATTAACTTGTTTTGGTGGGCTGCTACCCATAAAAAAATCCTTACTCAGGATAACCTTCAAAATAGGGAGTTTACTTTGGTCAACAGATCTTTTCTGTGTGGTTCTAGAGAGGAATCAGTTTCACACCTATTCATACACTGTGAGTTTACCCAAGACTTATGGGGCACAATACTTAACAACTTTGGCATTGAATGGGTTTGGAATTCTAATGTTAAAGAAGTAATTCTCAGCTAGAACTCAACCTTCACACATCCCTAGATTAAGGAATTATGGAAGCAAGATCTGCCATTCTTGAGCTAGACTTTATGGAAAGAGCAAAATCACAAAATTTTTAGGGACACTACTAGAAATGCTGTTCAGGTGTTTAACTCCTTTGCTAGGACCATCTTGGAAAGTGTTACAATAGTTCATATTAGTGTTGTGGAGAAACCCTTATCTAAATTTGAAAGTCAAATTACTGCCAAATGGAAGGTTTTAAACCTTATCCCTAGGCATGATAATTCCAAAATTCTTTAGAGACTTCATACTAAATGGATACCACCTAAACCCAATTGGATGAAACTAAATTTTGATGGGGCATCCAAGTTGAGTGGTAAAGCAAGTGGAGGAGGAATAATAAGAAATGAAAAAGGAGGGATGTCTACTGTCTATGCTGGTGGCATGGGTTGCCAGATCAATAACTATGCTGAAGCTATGGCCTTACTTTGGGGATTAAAGTTAGTTATATCCCTAGGAATTAGAAATTTGAATATTCAAGGAGATTCTAAGTTGGTCATAGATGCTGTTAATAAATCATCTAACATTGGTATCCATCTAAAAGACATCATTATGGACATCTAGTTTCTTTTACAAAAGTTTTCCAAAGTTGAGATTACCCACACCTAAAGAGAAGGTAACAGGGTCACTGATGCTTGTGCCAACCTTGGTCAGCAATTCTTAGGATTGAGGGTATGGTGACAAGGGACTCATATACACCCAAACATTAGAGAGATCATTCAGAAGGAGATGACAGAGCATGAATGATGCACATTGATGACGAAGATAGCTTTCGAAGGCGGTCCACATGGAGAAGGCCATTGTGGATCATGGAAAATGATAACCTTAGTACTTCATTAATTGTCATGATTAATTCATTATATCATGAGGTGGAGGTGTGAGAGTCACATAATGAAAACTAAGGGGGAATTATTTTCAAACATGAATGTAGATGTCACTGCGGCAGGCCATTTTATAAAATGAGCCTTCACATCTGCATTCAGTGCAAACAAAACTAATGGCTTGTTACTTGTTCAAAGCTCAAGGTGGTAATTGGGGTATGAAGAGCTAGAAATTCAAGAAATTTTGGAGGGCACTGGTGGGAAATAGGCTTCTCACGTTTTTGAGGTCACTAAAGAGTAGGGTGTTGATTCTAGGGGAACTACTGATAATAAGGAGAAGATGCATGTAGAAGAAGCTGGTGAGGGTTTGAAGAATGAGAATGATTTGAAAATAGATATTGGGGCCTTGAAGGTCTGCATTCAAATGCTATAAAAGGTCTTCACCAAAGGCCTTTGAAATAACATTCTACTGAATATGACTATGTTGGAAGCTGCGGGTAATCCAGGGAATGCTGACAATGCGGACAATGAGAATCTTAAGGATCTTATTAATTCTATAGCTATGTAGTTTTGTCCTTTCTGACTCTAGTCTTTCTAGTGTTTTGTTTTGATTTTGACTTTGTTTCTCAGCTATTCCGTTGGTTCGGTGCTGGCATCTTTTGTTTACTAGCCTTCCTATCTTTTTTGACTGTATAGGGTTGGGCCCCTAGTTTGCCACCTTATTTAATCAAAAACATGAACATGAGTTTTAAGTCTCCCTATATATTTATTTATATATTTATATAATAAGGGACAATTAGTAGGCCCATCTAAGCTTTAGTTTAAATTAAAATATCAAGTTTGTTTAACTCTAGGTAGATTTTTTGAGTTAATAGACTTTGTAGTTGTGCATAAAAAATATATTTGATTTGTGATTTGTTTAAATAATTTTGTATTGATTTAAGAATAATGAGAACTAGAATATAATTATCCATTTTGATCAAGAATTTCCTTTGTAATTGGGTGATTTTTCATCTTTGCATGTTTTAGGATTCATTGTCTAATATTAGAGCAAGTTCCACTATGGGCATATAATTCAAAAAAATATTGTGTGAATTTTTATTTTATTTTGGAGAAAAAAATTGTTTGAATAACATGTTTAATAAAGATAGAAAGAGAATCATCAGGTTATGCATAACTAAATAATAATAAGCAAAAATTGTAGAGGAAAATGATAAATCTCACTATAATTATTACATATCAAAGACAAAGGAAAAGAGGATATGAAATAGAGGGAAAAAATATTAGGACTAATAAACCTAGTAGGAAGAGGAATAAAAAATTAGACAAATTCAATCAAATAAATGATGGTTAGGGGATTAGAAGGAAGGAATGAAGGAATAAAGGTGGAAATGTTAGAATATGGGGTAAATATAAAACCAAAGAAGTTGATAGACTAGTTGAATAACATGGATAAATTTTTTGAATGGAAAAATATGGTAGAACAAAATAAATAGAAAATTTTATTCAAAAAATTTAAATGACATGCACTGATATATTGGGATTGTTTACAGATGAAATGAAAAACTGAGGGTAAGGTGATGAACATGACATAGAGTAACATGGACAATAATCTAAATTAATAATTTCTTCCTGTAGATTATGCACAAAACCTCTATCTAATTTTTCATAACATAATGAAAAAAGAGGCATAGTGTATAAGACTACGTAGATGAATTTTACAATCTATCTATTTGAGTAGAGCATGATGACATAGATGAATATATGGATACAAGGTATTTAAATGGTTAAAATTTTATATTCAATATTAATTATGCGTTAATATAGTTAATATCATTGAAGATTCCTATCAACTAGCTTTGAAGGCAAACTATTAGAAAACTTAACTGGATTTTTAGAGATTAGTTGGGTTGAAGAGAGGGTAGTTGTATATAGAAAGAGGACAAGTTAGGTTTAATTCAACCTAAGGAGAATCATATTTTGGGTTGGATAAAAATAAATATAACATATAAGGTTTTAAAAATCAGAAAAGGGGAAGAGGATTTCAAAGAGGTAGAGTCTATGGTTGTGGTAGAGAAAGGAACACCAAACAAAAACTTGTTTCTGCAACAATTGTGGTAAAGAAAGGCACATAGAATTTGATTTTTTAAATTATTAGGTAGAATAAAGGAGTAAAGAGGATCAAATAACATATAATTTTGGTGAGGATGAGACATAATAATTTAATCCATAAGTTTTAACAGATGTAGGAGATAATATTATTATGATAATAACATTGATTGCTCTTTAGTTTCAACAGATGTAGGAGATAATATTACTATGAGAATAATATTCATTTATCTAAGGAAAGAGAAAACACATGATTAAGATAATGATGAATCATGATTTCATAAAAATATTTTATAATCTTATTGAACTTAAGGAGGTAAGGTCTGTAAAGTTATTATTAATGGTAAGAGTTGTGAAAATATCATTTATAAAGAAATGGTATAGAAACTACATCTACAATGTGAAAAGCATCCTTATCCTTACCATATTTTTATGTTTAAAAAAATAAATGAAGTTAATATCAATAAAAGGTGTTACACACACACACACACACACACACACACACACACACACACACACACACACACACACACACACAATAACACACATATTAGAGAGATGTATATAGACAAACATATTTATAGGGATGAAATACAATGTGATGATATCCTTAAGGATGCATGCCATGTGTTGTTTGGAAGACTATTGAAATATGACAATAGATTAATCCATAATGATGTTTTATAATCATGGTTCGAAGGTAGTTATATCCCTCTTAAGGAATAAGGGTAGATGGAAATCATGTTATCCAATAAAGACATTATTACAAAAATGAATATGACAATTTATTTTAATTCTTTAATAGAAAATAGATAATAATTAGAAGTTGTGAAAATACTAGAAGAAGTCAAAAAAGTGATGGAGGAATATGTTGATGCTATGGATGATGAATTTATATATGGTTCACTACCAAAGAGAGATATTCAAAATCATAATGATTTAATTATAGGATCAACTCTACCTAGAATGCAACTTATAGGTTTATCCTAACAAAACATAGAGAGTTGAATAGGTAGGTGAATGAATCAGTTAGAAAGGTTATAGTTATGGAGAGAATGAATCGATTTAAAAATCTTAAATTATTAACTCTTAATAAGGATGGAACATAGAGGATGTGTAGATAGCAGGGTAACAAACAATGTCACTATCAGATAATAATTTCCTATACCTTGCATCGATGACATGTTAGATGTGCTTGCAGGAACTAAATACTTTACTAAGATTAATATATAGAGTGTTTTTCATAAAATTTATATGAAAAAATGAGATGAATGGAAGACAATGTTTAATATTATAGATGGATTAAATGAGTGGTTGATGATTCCATTTGAAGCATGCATCATGTTCATGATTCGAATGAATATAGTTCTAAAATATTATATTGGTAAGTTTGTATTAGTCTATTTTACTTGATATTTTGATATTTTTTAAGAGAAAATAATATAAATTAAGTCATATAATAATAGTATTATTAACATTAATGAAGTAAAACCTCTATGTAAATTTTAATAAGTGAAATTTTATGTAGAAGACTTTGGTTTTTTTTGTGATATATCATTTTAGAAAATGGTGTAAGAGTGGATGAAGAAAATATATATGTAGTTGTTGAGTGGATTGATACAAGAAGTATATAAGAGGTGATAATTTTTAATGGTTTGTTAACCTTGTATATAAAATTTGTTAATAATTTTAATTGTATTGTTTCACCAATAATAAATTATATAAGGGAAAAAATATTGTGTGGACAAGGGAAGAAGAAGAAAGTTTTCAATTGCTAAAGATGAAGGTGATGGAAATATATTTTTTAGAAATACCATATTTTAGAAAGGTTTTTGAGGTGGAATACGATGCTTCACATATGGGTGTTGTTGTAGTATTTAGTCAAAAGTGGAGGACAATACAATATTATAGTGAGAAATTGGATGACGCAAGGAATAAATATTCTACTTCTGATGTTGAATTTTATGTCATTTTAAAATCATTGAGACATTGGATGAATTACTTAATGATTTTATTGCAGGGTTATACTTTCATTTTAAACCATAATTCAAGAATGCAAAATCAAGTAGAAGATGTTGAGGAGGCATGTGCCATTTTTAAATACTCTGACAAGTGAAGTAATTGGATATGAGAGAATTAATGACATATGATTATAATATATATTTTAGAAAGATTGTCAAACAATTTATAAATCCAATGGTAGGTGAGATAGATATAATCTCATGATGATTATCTTATCTAATATGATTATATCTTTAACAAAAATCAACTATGTATTTCAGTTGGGTTTGCACGAGATAATATTATGAGATGACTTCATAGTGGTGGTTTAGGTGGACACTTTGGTAAAATTAAGATAATATATTTGCTGTAATGGAAGTATTTTTCATCAAAGATGAAGAGATATGAATAAAGGTATGTTCCAAAATTCAAGATATGTCAAGTGGCTAAAGGCCATGTACAAAACACATGGTTATATATGTGATTGCTAGTACCAAAAGGACCATGGAAAAATTTGAGTATGTATTTTATAAGGCTTCCAAATAAATAAAGATATAATAATTCATTTTTTTTTGTAAATAGATTCTTTAAGATGGCTCTTTTTATTTCATGCAAGAAAACAATGGACACCATTACATATTAGATTTGATTTTTAAGTGTTAAATTTCATGGTATTACAAATATCATTACTTTAGATAAAGATTTTAAAAAAAAAATTAAGTCATTTTTGTAGGACTCTATGGCATAATTTTAAAACTAAACTACAATTTAGTATTTCATACCACAATCAAACTGATGGATAGACAAATGTTGTAAATATCTAATTGGAAAGTTTTTTGAGATTCATTTTTAGAGAATCCCAAATATTGGGTCTTAGGATTACCACATGCTTAGTTTGAATATGATAGTTTATGAAATATGTCAATAATAAAATCACCATTCCACATTGTTTATGGTATAAATCCTAATGGTGTTCTTATACTCAAAACATTATTGATTATAGAGAGATTTAGTGATAATGCAAAGGGGTAAGTGTAGAAAGATGGTGGGAAAAAATTGAGAAATTTGAACTTATGTAGATAATTTGAGATAGCTAATCTCAAAATCTAAAGATGTTATAAGAACATGAATTGTCTCATTTGAAGTATAATTTCCAAGAACGCTTTTTTTAAATGGTTAAGTATACCTAGGTCAACCATATAAATTTTGAAGAGGACCACCTTTTTTTTTAAGGAAAACAAAGTAGATAGTTGGTTGTGTGGTGCATGTTATTTTGAGCATCATTTAATATTTTTTGAAACCATTTAATGAGAATTTAGATAAGATCATCCATTTTGTGACATATACTTCTTTTTATTAATTTTTCAATGAATATTTTTTAATTAATTTTACAAGTAAATAGATCTTGAAAACTGATAAAAAAAAATGAATTGTCAGTTGTGCAGCCCCCTAACTACCCCAAAAAAATGAATGCATATATATTTAGTCTTATGTTTTTACCATAAAAATTATTTGCATTCATATAAACATAAAAAATACATGAATATATATAGGCATGTATATTTATGGTGTGTAGTGGCATAAAAAATCCATATTTAGAAATCAATATAGATAAAAACCTTAAAATAGTCAAAAAAATTATAAAAACATGTATTTAGAAAGAAGAGAGCATGCTCATCATCATGGTAATAATTTAATGAATTGTCTCATTGAAATTCATAGTGTATTTGGTGATGGAAGTTGAATTTTATTATTTTTTATCGAAGATCATAGATTTGATTATTTGTTGACATGCCCAAGATTTTGGCTCCATAATCCAAGCCATTTATGAGCCAAAAGGATTGTTTTTAATTCAAACATAGCATGGTGTGTATGCACTATAGTGTGTATGTGTTATATTAACATACCATAAAAAAAATTAGTCTATGTATGCGTGATTATATTTATATATGTATCTATTCACATTTATAATTTTTATATTTATATTTTAATGTGGAAAGTGTCATTATATACACTACCACAAAAAGGACATAATGGGTATAGTGATGTACTTTTGGTTATTTTTCACTCGTGATCATAATTTTAATGATATAAAACATGATTTAGGGTTAAATTAGGCCGAATTTCATTACAAAATGAATGAACACATCAATTATTTTCATGGTGCAGATAATTATGGACAATTTGAACTCCTTAAAAGTAACTACATGGATAGGATGTGATTTGGGGCTAAACTAACACAGATTTCCAAGCATATTGAGTAAATTGGTGCAATAAATGATTTATTTGAGTGAAAATGAGCCTTATGAACTTGATTTTGACTATAAGTGATTTAATTTGGGGTTTTTGTCCCCAATGTCAAAGCAAAAAAAACTAAAATTACATTGGTTGAATCCAAAGGAAATTTTGGCTAATTTATTCCCCTTAAACTTAATTATGACTATAAACTATGATTTTGGGCTTAATCATCTCTAATTTAATCATATAATGAATCAAATGATCATTTGGTTTAATGACATATGAAATTTTAACATGTATAAGATGTGGTTTTGGGCTAAATAAATTGCATGTCATCATATAATGAAATAAATGGTTGATTAGTTTAATTTGGAAGTAATTAGGGTCAATATGAGCCCTTGAACCTAATTACAACTATACAATGTGATTCGAGGTAAAATTTAGTTTTGATTTTATCATAAATTGATCCAATTAGTCAAATATTGCAAATAATGACATAATTATTAAATAAATTGAGCCACATGAACCTATTTTCAATTGTCTATGATATGATTTGAATGAAATTGAGCTTATTATCATCATATAATGAACCAAATAGTTGATTTATTCAATCAAAGAGGTATTTGAGGCTAATTTGATCCCATTCAATCTATCTTAAAGATAAAGATGTGAGTTGGGGGATAAATTAGATCTAATTCCATCATAAATTGATCTAATCAATCAATTATTACAATTAGAGATGTGATTTTGGACAAATTGAGTCTAGTGAACCAAATTTATGGCCCAATAAATTGTATAGGATGAAACATATGCCTTAATCGACCCTAATTTTATCAAAAATGTAAACATTAAGGTAATTGGGGATAATATGGACCCATTAAACCTAAATATGAATCTAGGATGTGATTTAGGGCCAAATTAGCTCATTATTTTTGACATATTGGGCAAATTAGTTGATTATTACAACCCTAAACCCTTAATCATACTTTTCTCACAAATACATTTACATGAAGGTAATTGTGTCCAATTTGAAAGTGTTAAAATTAACTATGAGTCTAAGATGTGATTTAGGGATAAATTAGTTCATATTTCCTTACATATTGAGCCAATTATTTAATTGTTAGAATTAGTGATGTAATTCAGATGAATTTGAACCTTGTGAACCTAATTTTACTATATAAGATGTAATTTTTAGATCCTTATACCCAATATCATAATAAAAAAAATAGTACCCCAATTCAATCATGAATGAAATTAGGGTAAATTTGATCCCCTTCAGCCTAATTATGGGAATAAATTAGGTTTGATTTTATCATGAATTGAGCTAATTAGTCAATTGGTGCAATTAGGGATATGATTTGGGAAAAATTGATCCCAATGAACCCTATTGATGGCTCAATAAATTTTATAAGATGTAATATATGGCTTAATCAACCCTAATTTCACTACAAATACAAACATGAAGTTAATTAGAGCCAATTTAAACCATTGAACCTAACTACAAGTATAGTCTATGATTTGGGGCTAAATTAGCTCATTATTTTTTAAGATATTGACATAATCAGTCCATTGTTATAATGAGTTATGAAATCATGATGAAATTAAACTTCATGAACCTAATTTTGACTATATAGGATGTAATTATGGGTCAATCAACCACACTGGCATAACACCCTAAATCAAATAGTAAACCACTTCAATCATGAAGTAAAATTAGACCAATTTGAGCCCTTTTAGCATAATTATGAATGTATAATGATATTTGGGGCTCAATCAACCATAATTTTATCACAAATGTAATCATAGAGGTAAATAGGGGTAATATAAAACCCTTGAACATAACTACAAGTATAATATGTTACTTGGGGATAACTGAACCTAATTTTAGTTATGTAAGATTTGATTTGGACATCAATCAAGAGCCAATTGCATAAAATAATATTCTAATGACATCATTATATGATAAAAAATTATGTAAATATAATGTACACATGATATAATCTGTATTAGTTATAACACATACATGTTACATTCACAAGAGACAAAGCTTTTCTTTCAATGATTATTTTTAATTCTGATTGACAATTTTGGCCCCACAAAAATTCTATACATCATTTTAAAAAGCTATAAAGGTTTTTTTTGGACCCCACCTTCAAAATGTATCAATTATCTATTCATTGGTGATAGATCTCATTCAAAGAAAAGGAAGAAGTTAAAACACAAAATATCAGATTAATTACAATACTTGAGAGAAAAAAGATAAAAACATAAGAATTCATCTCAAGACAAGGCATAAACACTATCCCTAATAAACCAAATGTCATATATAATGATGAAATTCACAATGATGAATTAAATAACGATGATGAATGTTTACCTAGAAGTCCAAATTATGTTACAAATCCACATTCAAAGTATAAAGTATTATATTTTGTTGATGATGAATCTATGCATGATGATTTACCTCATAAAAATGAATAAAAATATATAAAAATAAAAAATAATGAAAGTAAAAATGAATAAAATGTAATGGAAACACTAAACAATGAAAGCAATAATAAATAAACTAGTAGTGAACATAACAATTTTGAAACACCTTCTTAAACAATTCCACCATTAATAACACCTCCAAGGATTATGTGTAGAAAAGACAACTACCTAATTGAAATTGCTGAAAACATTTTGAAATCATTGCATAAAAAATGTTTGACCACCATTCAAAAAGAGTAGCTAAAAATATTTGGGATAATCTATTTGAAAAATTAGACTTTAATAGTCAAAAATGTTAATTATTTGTTTTACTGATGAAATTGATTAATATGAGACCTACAATATACACCCTAGGACTAATAACATCAACATGGATGTTTAAAATAATGAAATTCTTGAAAATATAAATGAATCATATCATACTATAGGTGTAATTTCATACAATAAACATTGTAATGCTGCCTAACATATAATTACAATTTGTAAAGTAAGTGATCAAATAGGTATAAAATGATTAATTTCAAAAAATATTTGATCACTGAACATAGATAGAAAACATTAATGAAAGTAATTGAAATATTCAAAAGACTTAATGATACCAATACCAATGAGATTTGGAATTTTATGGTAGATCCCATGAAAGGACAAGGCTATAGTTGATCCTCTCAAAGATTTACTTGTATAATTTTGGAAAGACAATACAAGAGTTTCACTCAATACAGGGGATGTAGTGAAAATAAGAGTTGATTATCATAAAAATTAATTGCATCTAAAACATTTATTGGATATGACCCAAACACAATTGTACTTTAAGTTTTTTTAAATATCCATAAATTTAAATTAGTCAAAGATATTTTGAGATGGCCAAATCCTTTTATGTAAAAATATATGACACGTACACCACTTGTTTTTTTAGGTAGCATGTTGAATTTTTAATGCACTATTATGTTCCTCACTAGATACATTTTAATTTTCATACTAACAACATTTTAAAGGAGTGTGGCATAGAAGTTCCACCAAAATCAACGAGGGAAATTTTTCCAACCATTTTATTTGAAAGACTAGATGGATACTTATTTTATAACAAAGCATGATTGGATGGAAATTATAACATTTGTGATGGATTTTCATAATTAAAAAATTGTATACATTAGGAGAGTACAAGAAAAATTGTAAAGGAATTGGTTGGTTTGAGAAAATACAAATATGTGACTTATCATCAAGTAAAATATGGAAAATAATCTAATATCTGTGAGCTTGATACAAAATAGATACATGTTTCATAATTTATGGTCAAATTCATGTTAGAAATTGTTTATGATTATGCAAGGCACACACATAGGGTTAGGTAAGTTTAGGTACACTTTCTATTTTTCCTTTATCCTAGTATTTCACTTTGCTGCATCACTAGAATAAAGTGGGGAGGGGGGAATACAGTCATATAAAATGTCAAAATTTGTATCTTGATTGTGACTTGTGACACCCAACCCATATGTCCCTATTGCATTCTCTCTTGACCCTCTTAGGCACCTTATTGTTGATTCCTAGACATTAGTAAACTTTTAAGACCTGATTCTAGCTCAGCCAAACCCCATTTTCCATGCTTGTTCTATCCTCATAAGTCCTAAACCTATAGGATAGGAGTTTTGGGGTTGGAATATAGTGCTATACCCTAGGGTGTTCTATTTTTAGCGCTCTTGTTCAATCACCTTTTGAGCCTAAATGACCATTTTCTCTTGATTCCTCTTCTTCATTATGTCAGCCTAACATGAATGCATTTAACCCATGACCAATGGATCTATATAAAATCCCATTCAATTTTTAGTTTGAATGGGTTGTAAAATATTAAAAAATTAACCAAGAATACAAGAAAGACCACAAAATACAATTTCCCTATTCTCTGCATACAACCATCCAATACAACTACCAACATATTCAAAACCTCACACTAGTCCCTACCCACCTAAAGCACACCATGTTCAACATTTTTGTATCCACATAACACTATTTAAAAAGTCACATCAAGTGGAAGAACTACATATGGCTTGATCTCTCTTCAAAGTATTAGTATATAGGTAGCATGCCCACACAAGGAATGTAGATACATGTTCAGTGTATATTACACATACTAACCACCCCTCTTTCTCAAGTTTAATTCAAGAATGTTGAAGGTCTAGGGTTGAATATTTAATTATCTCTCTAAGGAGCTCTATCGACATTAAATGTTTCAAATTTCATATGCAAGCTCACATAGGGACAATAGACAAAACCTAGAAAACTTAAATTTATATGACTAGTTTGGGTAACAGTGGTACGACCAGGACTATAGCGCCAAATCCCAAAGTTTCATATTTTTGACACTCCTATCCTTTCACTAACTAAAATATATATCCTAGTTCATGACACTATCCAAGTCCTACATATCTAGTATTAACTTTTGTCTCAGTTACATCAGCCTAGTTTTAAGATAAGTTACATTTCTCCTCTTTCATTACTATTTTTAGAAATATACAAAGGTGAAATAAATTTTATAAATCATTACTCTATTTATTTAAATATTATTTACTTATTTACTATTCTAAATGCTTAACTAAATTATGAATAACACTCCAATATTCCTAAAACTATTAAATCAAATATATACAAAAAAATTAAAAGTCTAAATTATTGACAAAACACTCATCCTACAAATAAATAAGTTTCAAAACTAATTTAGAGACTCCCACATATGTATTCTACACAAAAACTATTATTATTTTCTAAGGAATCAAAATTCCCTCTAGCACCTATAAAAATATACTTAGACATTCCGAATATCAAATCTAATTCCATATAATGCAATACTACATCTGATAGTTAAAACTGCTTCTGAGATATATGCAATTTTGTTGAAAATTATCTAGTTATGATCGTGTGGTTAAACAAAATTACCTATGGTTAGTGCAATACCATAATACTAAATCAATACTACACATATCTAGATGAAATTTTACAATGTATGTGAAAATCACCAAATGTTGGGGCAAATTATAGAATGAAATATTTACAATGCTACAAAGATATTGTTCTATTTAAATGAGGCTCTTAAAAGATACTATGAGATAAATATTTTTGTAAAATTACCCTCAGTCAAACGACCTGTGGATATTCAAAATCAACTCTATAAATTAATATCGCCTTGATTGAGAGGTAGTTTTGCTTCCAGGTAGAAAGTAATATACACAAATTTCTAAAAAAAATTAAAATATATAAAAGAGTATATCTATTAATTTACACTTCTTATAAAATCCTAGTTCCATCTTACAAAGAGGTAAATTAAAGTAATTTAAAAACAACATTTGTTTTTGAATTTTATTCAAAATTACCTATCTGAGTTCAAAATTGCCTATGATATTTAAATTGATTCTATCAAGAAGCGGTATTGCATAGGTTAAAATATATAATATATATAGAATGTTTAGAGATATATTGATACTATTTATGAGGATAAAATCCTTATATCTATAGAGAGATAAATATTTATAGGTAAAGATCAAATAACATAATATAAAAAATTAACTACTTGGAAAACTGCATTTGCAATCTACAAAAATTGCAATTAGAATTCAACACTGCCTATTTGAATAAGTGATATTGCATGAAGTAGTTAAAAGGGTGATTTTAGAGATATTTGATGTTGTTTGAAAATAATCTCCCCTTCCCTATAATCATATACCAATCAAACAAAGACAACAAACTTATCAGATAGAAAAGACCACAAGTTTAGTTAGTGATTCAAAACTAAATCAAAACTACCTCTTATAGAGGAAAAAACTAGAGCTAAAAAGAACTATCACTACTAAGGACAAATAATTTTGATTTTTATTAAAAACCTACCTATTTAAGGGTGACTAAATTTATTTTATTTTTTTTGAAATATAACAAGGTAAGTTTAGAGTCTAGAAATCAACAAGAAGGAAACATGACCAATGTTTGGCCTTTATATAATAAAAAGTCAAAACTGCAACTAGACTAGTAAAACCACAACTAAAAATAAAAATCACCTCTATTGAGAAATGATTTTGAAAAGGACTAGAAACCTGCTATAGAATATAATAGTCAATGGTTAGTCCATACATTTAATCCAAACTAGAGCTTGGATCTCAAAATTGTCTTCACAAAATCATAATTTATAGTGTAGAACCACACTTCATGTAAGACATGAAAATTTTAAAATTTTAGAACCCAATATTCTTCTAACTAGTCATACAAGCTGATTTAAAATGTATTACATACACAAGGGTTAGTTTAAATGATGGATCTTACTGTGGTCACCAATGTATGCTTGTAAATTTAAGTTATGAATTGAAAATACTATAAATAGTAATCTTAACCCAAAACTACAAAAAACATCAAAGGGAGAGAATTATAGAAGTAATCAAAATTATAAAAAGACTGTTACCATCACTTTTATCCTCTTTGGCTTCCCTACAAGATCTTCAAACCAATTCTCCAATGATATTTGACTTGTTTGTTGGACTTATTGATAATGGCTTCAAGATTGCTATTTAATGGCTTCTTGGATGCTAGGATGGATGCAAGAGAGTATAAGGGCTTATGAAAGGTGGTATATGCATGCAAGAATGGCTTACAAGATTTTAAGTTAGCCTAAATAAGCTCCAAGCTTGTTTATTTTTAAGTTGATGGATAAGGATTTAAATGAATTTTTAATTTATTTAGAACACTCTAGTTTAGAGAATTATATAAAGTTAGGGAATGCTCTATATTTTAGAGGCTTCTAGATTATATTAGGAGTTAATAGGGATTAGTTAGGGTTTATGTTTGTTTAAGGCTCTAGGCTTGTAGAAAAGGCTAGGGATAGGTTGTCTACATGGTAGTTAGAATATATTTGAATTTTAAATTAGTAAGTGGGACTAGTGGTTAATTAATGAGGTGAGATTAGTGGTTTAATAGGATGCTAGTGGGATAATGAAGAGATTAATATGTCATGGGGGTATAGAAAGGTTAGTGTGATATAGGAGATATATGATGGGGAAATATGATTTAATTAATTAGTTAAGATTATGGTTATGGGATTAATTAAGATAATTTGTGGGATTAATGGAATAATTAGGGTGAGAAGATCTAGGTGTATACACATAGGATAGACTAGATACATGTCATGTGCCTAGTTTGCCTACAAGAGGCCCCTACCTAAAATAAACTTCATCCTAATATCCCCTCTACATTGAAGGAGATTGATATTTTTCATGCACTTCATATACTTATGAACACACTTGTTCAACATATGAGTAAGATTTTTGAGACTAATATTAGAGATGGTGGGCATGGGGATACCTCACCTAGTGTGTGTACTCAACCTCACCCTTTTATACTTTTTAGTTCTCTATGCAATTGACCTTTAGATAAATATGGTGGTGTTTATGAGGGCGTAGATGTTATAACTTTGAATGATGATGTTTTGGCTCCTATAGTCGGTGTGCACACATTGACTACACATATACATGTATATTATATATTTGACATGTTAAATTTTATTATAATTTTATTGCAAAGGTAAAAATTAATTTATACATACATTTAATAATATATATGTAAATGTTTTATGTTACAGGAGGAAACAGTGACATCATCTTCATACAATGTTTGTGGGTCATCTACTATTACATGTGTGGTATTACTTGATTGATGTTTACATATACATAGGTAATTTTTCATTAATATTATACTTCATGTGCATGTATTTAGTTATATATATTGATGATCAACTAATAATAATATGTTATTTATTTATTTGATGACCACAATAAAGACTCCTCCATCCCTATGGTCCAAAATAGACAGATGCATTATTTACACAATTCATTTGTGTAATAAATCACTATGGTACATGTTAATTTGTAATTTTGAATTGTAAATATAGATTTGTTTTAATAATTTTACTCTATACTTGGGCAAATATAACTTAGGTGAATGTATTGTGTATCAAGGTTGTCTAATGAAATATGACAATATCAATTAGATTATTAGCAAGACACATTATATTGTTTTTACCCCATTTCACATGCATGTTGGTGCACCTTGACCTATCATAGATCATGTTGAGCATCAGAGGCAGATTGACTCTGACCAAGAGATTATGGTAAGTTCACATGTAAATAATTTTTGTATTAGTTTAAAATTAATTTTTGAACTTGCTTTCATGTCTAGTATGTAAGGTTTATAATAATATTATTATATGAAAAGGTTCATCTATAGGAGATATATGAGTGTAAAATGACCCATAGTCAGACCTCAGAGGAATCCAAAAATCTGAGGGAACTCCATCTATGAGTAGGGCATCTAGGGAGAGTCTTATTTGAGGAAGTCAAAGAGAGGGAGACTTTTATATGATTAGGGTGTCTTAGATGATGTACTTATTTGTATGTCTATATGTAAATGTACTCATTTTTTCCATTGTATGCCTATATGACATTCATCCAAAATTATACTATGTTCTTAGATGATGTAATTTTTTGTATGCATATATGGCAATGCATGCATTTTTGGCATTTTATGCCTATAAGAAATTCAATTGAAATTTTATTATGATATTATTTTATATGAATTTATAGTTTTTATGGACACACACACACACACACACACACACACACACACACACACACCCACACACACACACAAACACACACACACACACACACACACACACACCTAGGTATGTATGCATGAATGTATACATGCATACATATGTGTGTCGGTGTATACATCTCTCTCTCTCTCTCTCTCTCTCTCTCTCTCTCTCTCTCTCTCTCTCTCTCTCTCTCTCTCTCTGTGTGTGTGTCTGTGTGTGTGTGTGTGTGTGTGTGTGTGTGCGCGCGCGCGCGCGTGTGTGTGTGTGTGTGTGTGTGTGTGTGTGTGTGTGTGTGTGTGTGTGTGTGTGTGTGTGTGTGAGTCTTCACATTTTATGGTGATCATATTTTCACATACAATTTGGTTGACATCATTATTTTAGAACAAAATTTGATGGTTATATGGCCATATTTAAATATGAAAATATTTAATATTTCCTTCATTTAATTATTAAAACTAACTTACAATGCTTCAATATATGTTGTAATTAAAACTTTATGGGTTGAAATAGTATGATGTTTAAGATACAATCATATATTAGTGTGAAGTACCTCTAATGACTGGGCTAAACCATTTTTAATTATTGTAATGTAGATAGCCTTGCTACACTGGTGTAATATCATTTGGTACTTATTATTCACATTTTTTATTCATTAAATTTATAGACATACCACATTTTTTTAAGTAATACAATCCAACTAACCTCTTCAACAAGGGCATGAATAACCTCATTTATATCTACATTGGGTAAAAAATTGTAATTCTCATGTCTCTTAAGGCTTTGAAATATTTTGGTAGTTGTATCTCTTTATTTTTCATCCTCAACTTTATTTTCTCCCTCTCCATTACACTCAGCTTGGTTGTTTCTTCTCTTCTCTCGTACATAACTAAAAATGAAATTTTAATAAATTTTTAATATTAGCTACTCAAAAAATTAAGAATTTCTTCAATAAATACAAATAATCATAGTTCAAAAAGATTGGAACAAATATTCATCTCCATACATCCTCTTTAATCTGTACATCTCAAATATATGAAATCTTAATTATAGGAAAGTAATAATGACTATTAATAATTAGAGGACTAGATATTTCTCCATGACCAAAAATAGATCCAAAATATATGTAGGATATTGTCAATCCTACTAAACATTAGAATGAGTGCCATGCATCATCTAATATTTGTATTATGAAATCACATTTTAAAAACTCACTTAAAGGTAAAAAAATTATTCTACCTAGGAAAATATGCTTCATGACAAAAATATCATATTGGAATACTTATAGGAATACATATTTATAGTAATGGGTCCTAAAATGCAACATTTTTTCAATGAAAACACATGTTCTTGTCCTCCAACTAACATTTCTACCAGTAAGACCTCTAGATAAAAATATATCACTTATAACATGTATAGATAGGAAAATGACAAGTGTTTCCATGACCATGATGGCCAAATACACTTGGATGTCTGATTTATCTACTATTCAAGACTATGGAAACACTGACAATATATGTTGTCAAAGTTAAAGTGTACGTTGGATAATTCTACCTTCAATGATTTGTGCTTAGAACTTGGTACTACCAACATGTATATGGTGGAAGATAACATCCATAACTAAGTTATTAGACTTTGATAATACCTCATAAAGAGACCCACTACCCATTTTGGCCTTAATAACACCCTTCCCATTATAATAAAATTATAATTTTTTACCCTAACTTTAGATGCACATGAAATAAAAATCATAAGTCATTTAGACAAACTAGAAGAACCCTCATGTGCATGTCAAAACCCTATAATTTCACCATGGATCATGTGGATGAAACCTTGGAACATATTTATGGCACATGTTATAGTAAGAGGACTTGAAATGGAACATTTTTGTTGTGAAGAGATAAGTTCTTGTCTTCCACTTGATGTTTCCACCTCTAGGACCTCCAAGTGCAAGTATATAAAAAGGGGAGCTCAAATACAACTATATATTGTCTAATCCACCCACCAATTACTGCACTCACAATAGTTCTTAACCTATGTGGACATGATACTACCACTTGTGGTGCTCTGTATGAAGTAGATCTTGCCTTTGTTGATACATATCAGGTGCTTCAAAAAGGCAAATATGTTTATGATTTCTATTTGCATGATAATTTCCTCTGTCATATGGGGCACATCTATGTTCCAGCTATAGAGCAATAGAAGATGATATGTGAAGCACATTTTAGTAGGATAGCTGGACACTTTGGTATAGAAAAGACATTTGTAGTTCTTTAAAAACACTTCTACTAGCCCCATATGCGAAAAGATGTGGAAAGGTATCTCAAATCTTACACCCCATGTGCAATATCCAAGCCAAAAAATAAGAAGCAAAGATTGTACATGCAATTTCTAGAACCAACCAGGCCTTGGGAATCTATCTCAATGGATTTTATCTTAGGTTTGTCCACTTCAAAACATGGCAAGGACTATATTTTTATTGTAGTTGCCCAGTTTTCAAAAATGGCTGTCATGATTGCTTGTAAAAAAATATATCTGTGGAAGAAATTGCTCAACTATGTTTTAGTCATGTATGGCTCCATTTTGGTCTCCCCAAGTCCATTGTCTCAGATCAAGACAATAGGTATATAAGAATCTTCTAGTCCACTCTATGGAAGATGATGGATACCAAGATAATGAAGTCTATAGCCTTCCATCCACATACTTATGGTCAGACAGAGGTGGTGAACTACTTGATTGTTCACATAATTTGGATGTATCACTCCAAACATCCATGCACATGGGATGAGGGGCCTCTTTTCATACAACATGGATACAAATGGGCCTTACACAACTCAACTAAGTATAGTCTATTCCAAGTATGCTTCGAGTTCCAACCCATGGCACCAATTGATATAGCCATTCCATTCTCCACCATAGAATACACACCTCATGGAATATCTAAGGTATAAAAATCAATAAATTTCATTGAATAAATGCAACACATTTAGAAACAAGTTCATGACATCTTGGAGAAGATGAATCAAAAGTATAAGCAATGCCATGACAAACATAGGATTACACACCATTTTGCTATGGGTGACAAGGTTTGTTTACAGCTTTAGAAGGAATGACTTGTAGGCCCACATAGAAAATTTTTCCCTCTACGATATGGTCCCTACACCATCACCAAAAAAGTTGGAGAAAATTCTTTTGAGTTGAACCTACCTGGCTACCTTGGTCTACATCTAATATTCAACATGGAGCTCCTTAAACCATATCATCCACCTCTATTGGACACTTTAGTCATAGGAGAATAACTATACATTGAAGATCTTGATCCATAGAGTTTTTCTCTAGTGGAGGAGGATCAAATTGTGAACACTTAGATGAAGACAACAAGAGGATGCTCTATTTCGCTTTATCAGGTGGTCAAAAGGGGCCAGCTTAGCCACCAAGGTGAGTGGCTCATAGATAATCAAATAAACACACAACTACCACACTTGATGAGGAAAATTGACACAATGGGTACCATTTATTCTCAATGAGGGAGGAATGATCCAGGAAACAATTTAGGTGACAATTTGGGTGATGGTTCCACCCCAATTAATGACAGAACTTTTGGGAGCCATAACTTTTTCACCATAGCTCTAATTGACTTACCATTTAAACTATTGGAAATATAATAATGAGGATAACATGGTGAGATGTAATTGATATCTAATTGATATATTTTTACCCCCCAAAACAATGGAAGTGCCCCAAATTTCAATTTTAGTAGTGTAGTATAAAAATAGTAAGTTTCTAAAAATAGTAATTCCTCAAATTCTATATTGTTTTAAATCATGGAAATTGAACCACTTGATCTCCCTCGAGATTGGTGACCTTCCAAATCTAACCCTAATTTGAAAATGTTTATAAATGAATATGTAACCTAAAATGGAAATTAGACATCTCTTCCCAGAGATAAGCTTATAGTTGTATTGCGATCTTGAGTAATAAAACATCTCTTCTCAGAGAATTCATTGTTACTGTGTTATTTTTATTTTCTTGAAATATTTATCAACCAAAAATTCTAAGTTTTGGATCAAGAATGTGGATGAAACCTTGGATAAAAATTTATGGCACATGTTATAGTAAGAGGTCTTGAAATGGAACATTTTTGTTGTGAAGAGATAAGTTCATGTCCTCCACTTGATGTTTCCACCTCTAGGACCTCCAGGTGCAAGTACAAAAATTTATAAACATATGGATAGGAATTTTAAATGTTATTTCATCACCATGGTGTCCAAATACACCTATATGCATGTTTTATCTACTATTCAAGAGTGTGGAAACACTGACAATAAATGTTGTCAAAGTTAAAGTGGTAGTTGGAATACTCTTCCTCCAGTGTTTTGGGGATACAAAATGGTGCTCCCAACACATAAATGGTGGTAGATAATATCTAGGTCCATGTTATTTTACTCTAATAACACCTGATTAAGATACCCACTACCTATTCTAACCTAAAGAACACCCTTCCCAAAATAAAAAAATTGTATTTTTAGCCTATCTTTAGACACACGTGAAATTGAAACCATAAGTCATTTTAAAAAAAAAAATCCTTATGTGTGTTTCAAATCCCTCTAATTTCACCCTAGATCATGTGGATGGACCTTACATATGAATTTATGGCACATGTTATAGTAACAAGTCATGAAATGCAACTTTCTTATAGTGAAGAGACAATTTCTTGTCATCCATTCAACATTTCCAACTCCAATACCTCCATGTTTAGGTGCATTACTTTGAAAATGTCTAGATTGAAAAATGACATGTGCTACTATGACAAGGACATCCAAATACACTCATATGCATGTTTTTTGTATTGTTTAGGAACATGGAAACACTAACAATAAATGTTGTCAATGTTAAAGTGGTAATTAGGGAACTCCACCTTTAATGCTTCATCGATATAAAATTATGCTTCCAACAAGTTTGAGGTGGTTTATAACATCTAATATTCAGTTCTTGGCCTCTAGTCACACCTAGTCTAGAGACCCACTACCCATTCTGACGTCGAGAATGCCCTTCCCAAATAATAAATTTGTAGTTTTTTATCCTAACTTTAGATACACATGAACAAAAAAATTTAAGTCATTTGGATAAACTAGAATAACCCTTGTTAAAATTAAAAATACATCTAATTAAATCTAGAATCACATCAATGGAGCCTTGGAGATGAATTTGTGTCACATATTGTAGTAACGAATCATGAAATTTAAAATTTTTCAAGTTAAGAGAAAAGTTTTTATCCTCCACCTAAAATTTATACCTATGAAACATCCAGGTGAAATTAAATATCTTAAATCACATGTATATGAAAATTACATGTGCTCCCATGACCACAACATCCAAATCCACCAATATGATTGTTTTATCTACTATTTAGAAGCATTGAAACACTGACAACAAATGTTGTCAAAGTTGAATCAATGTGATCTAGGCATCAATTTAGGCGATAATTCGGGTGACAGTTCCACCCCAATTGATGACGAAACTTTTGGGAGCCATAACTTCTGCACCGTAGCTCCAATTGACTCGCCGTTTGAACCGTTGGAAAGCTAAGAATGAGGGGAACGTCGTGAAATGTCATTGAGCTCTGCTCAATGAATTTTGACCCTCGAAAACCCAATGGAAGTGCCTCAAATTTCAATTTTAATAGTGCTGTCTAAAAATAGTAAGTTTCCATAAATAGTAATTCCTCGAATTATGTATTGTTTTAAATATTGGAAGTCGTACCACTTCATCTCCCTCGAGATTGGTGACCTTCCACATCCTCCCCATGCTTTCAAATTGTGTATAAAAGAAGAGGTAACCCGAAATGTGAAGACATACATCTCTTCCCAGAGATAAGCATATTTTTGTATTGCGATTTTGAGTAATAATACATCTCTTCTCAGAGAATTCATTGTTACTGTGTTATTTTCATGTTATTGTGATATTTATCAACCAAAACTTCTGAGTTTTGGATCAGTGGTATCAGAGCGGTTTGTCTTGAGAGTGTATGATCCCGAGGATGAGGTTAGGCTATAAGAAGCTTGGGTGGGAAACAACAGAGCTTCCAAATTTTCCACCTATTCGCTCCGAACGACCTCAAATGGCGGATGACACCGAGACATCTGATCCTTTTAAGGAAATGGTGAATGAGGCCCTCCAATGGCAACAAGCACAGATGCTGCAACAATTTGCCCAAATTCTTCAAACACTTTCGATGGGAAATCCTAGCTCCGTGGCTCCACTTCCTAACTCCTCATCCAGGGAACGACCTTTCAGTGCCCCAACACCCTTCAAGGTCCAGGTAAATTTTGATATTCCTACATTTGAAGGTAAAATCAATGCTGATGCAGTAGAAAATTGGTTAGATCAACTTTCTTCCTACTTCTCTGTAAATAAGTTCACCGATGGAGAAAAGATTACTTTTGCTCTTTTGAAATCAACATTGCCTGTGAAAAACTGGTGGGAAGTGTGCAAAAAGAGGTTCAGCACAGATGACATTGGCCTTGAGGTGGAACCTACCTGGGATGATTTTGTAGAAGTAGTGAAAGAAGAGTACTATCCCATCGGAGCATATGATGATCTCTACATACAGTGGCAACAACTTCGCCAAGGTAAGGACCAATCTGTTCAAGATTACACAGACACTTTTCATTCTTTGTCTGCAAGGTCGGGCATTCAAGAAAGTGAGAAACATAAGACTCTCAAATATTTTGGTGGACTACAATGGTACATACGAGGGGAAATGGAACTCTTCAATTTGGAAACCCTCGGTGAGGCATACAAATTTGTAGTAAAGATTAAACAGAAGAATGGCAGAAAGAATACGAAGAGTCAACCCTCAAAATGGAAAAGTGATAAGGAAGGTCAAACACGAGGCCCAAATTGGAAGCAAAAGGAGTTTCAGGATAAGAAATCCCAGAAAGGGAAGGCTGGAAAATGGTGTGATTACCACAAAACTGGGACTCACTCTAAAGAAGAATGTCGAGCCATCAAGTCATTGCTTTCTGAGTCACAATACTCAACGTCCACTACTCTGCCTCATACACAACCCACAATCGAAGAGGATGAAGAAGAAATTGTAGATGTTGAGCTTGACACCATTGTGGCTTCATCACAGAACTGTGGGGAAAGACCAGATGACAAGGAAAGATTGTTCCACTCCAAACTATGGGTAAAAGGTATGCCTTTACATTTCATTCTTGATAGTGGGAGTCAAAAGAATTTAATCTCTGCTAAAATTGTGAAAAGTCTAAATCTATCTATGAAGTCTCATCCAAAGCCCTATAGTATTGGATGGTTAAGCCCAGGGAGAGACCTTCGTGTCACCCATCAGTGTCTTCTTTCATATGCCATAAAACCATTCCAAGATGAAGTCTTGTGTGATGTAGTCAATCTAGATGTTTGTGATGTACTCCTTGGTCAGCCATTCATGTATGAGCGACATGGCATCTATGAATCACGAACCCAAAGGATTACCCTCACCCTTGGAAAATGGTGCTATAGGGTACCAGAGGTACCACCTCCCACATCTATCTCCCTGATCAATGCGAAGCAATGTAAGAGATTGGTGGAGAAAACAAAGCAATTTGTCCTCATGGTGGTCAAGCCACAGAAATCCACGAAGGCTGATGTCGCAATCCTGACTACGCAATCAACACAACAACAGAAGTAGATAGGACGCATCACAGGAGAATATGATGACTTATTCAAGTCACCCACAGGAGTTCCACTACATTGCCAGGTAAAACATTCTATCGATTTGATCCCAGGATCACCTTTGCCTAACAGTCCTGTGTATCGTAGATCAGTTTTGGAGAATGATGAGATAAAAAGACAGATTCAAGAATTGATCCAAAAGGGTCACATCAGGCCAAGCTCTTCACCTTGTGGTAGCCCAATTGTCTTGGCACCGAAGAAAGATGGAACCTGGAGGCTTTGTATTGACTATCAAGCCCTGAATAAAATCTCTATGAAGAATTGCTATCCTCTCCCCAGGATTGATGACCTGCTGGACCAGCTCCGTGGTGCGAAGTTCTTCACCAAAATTGATCTCAAATTTGGTTATCACCAAATTCCCATCGATCCCACTGATGTCTGGAAGACTGCATTCAAATATAAGGAGGGGCTCTTTGAATGGTTGGTTATGCCTTTTGGCTTAACTAATGCACCTACAACCTTCATGAGGCTGATGGATGACATCCTACGACCCTTCACCAACTCATTTGTGGTTGTCTACTTAGATGACATACTCATCTATAGCAGAACGTGGGAAGAACATTTGCAACATGTTTGTAAGGTGCTTCAAACTCTTCGGGAGCACAAGTTGTATGCAAATCTTGACAAATGCACATTTGGGATGACAACAATTCAGTACCTCGGGTATGTTGTGAATGTGGAAGGGGTCCATGTTGATCCAGAAAAGATTCAGGTTATTCGAGAATGGCCCATACCAAGGACCCTCATAGAGCTTCGTAGCTTTTTGGGTCTTGCAAATTTCTACCGCAAGTTTGTTCTTGGATTTTCACATGTTGCTTGGTCACTAACCCAAGTGACTAAAGGAGGAGCAAAAGCTACATTTCAGTGGGGTGAAATACAGCAAAGGGCATTTGAGAATTTGAAGAATAGACTCTGCTCAGCCCCTGTTCTTGCCTTGCCAGATTTGCACCAACCTTTTGAGTTGATGACAGACGCATCTGAATATGCCATGGGAGCTGTCATCATGCAACATGGCCATCCTGTTGCATATCACAGTGAAACTTTCACTGATACAGTCAAGAAATATCCAACATATGATAAGGAGCTCTATGCCATTGTGCAAGCTTGAAAACAATGGAAACACTACATCTTGGGAAAAGAAACGGTCATCCACACTGACCACAGACCATTGGAATTCATCCAGACACAAAGCAAGCTCTGAAATGAGAGGCATCAGAAGTGGGCCACATATCTTCAGTAATTCCACCTGATAATCAAACACAAAAAGGGGATCTCAAATACAACTACAGATTGTCTGAGCCGCCCACCAATTACTGCACTCACAACAGTTTTGGACCTGTGCGGACATGAGACTGCCACTTGGGGTACCCTGTATGAAGCAGATCCTACCTTTGCTGCCACATATCAAGCACTTCAAAAAGGTACACATGTTTCTGATTTCTATTTTCAAGATAATGTCCTCTGTCATATGGGACACATCTGTGTTCCAGTTGTAGAGCAACAAAAGATGATATGGGAAGCACACTTCAGTAGGACAGCTAGACACTTTGGTATTGAGAAAACATTGGCAGTTCTTCAAAAACACTTCTACTGGCCCCATATGCGAAAGGATGTGGAAAGATATCTCAAATCTTGCACCCCATGTGCGATAGCCAAGCTGACAAACAAGAAGCAAGGATTGTACACGCCATTGCCAGAACCAACTAGGCCTTGGGAATCCGTCTCAATGGATTTTCTATCCGGTTTGCCCACTTCAAAACATGGTAAGGACTGTATTTTTGTGGTAGTTGATCATTTTTCAAAAATGGCTATCATGATTGCCTGTAAAAAAATTTTTTTTGCTGAGGAAACTGCTCAACTATATTTTAGTCATGTATGGCTCCATTTTGGTCTTCCCAAGTCCATTGTCTCAGATCGAGATAGCAGGTTCTTGAGCATCTTCTGGTCCACTCTATGGAAGATGATGGATACTAAGCTGATGAAGTCCACAGCCTTCCATCCACAGACTGATGGTCAAACAGAGGTGGTAAATCACTTGATTGTTCACATGATTCATATGTACCACTCCAAACATCCACGCACATGGGATGAGGGACTTCTTTTCATACAACATGGATACAATCTGGCACTACACAGCTTGACCAAGCACAGTCCATTCCAAGTGTGTTTTGGGTTCCAACCCTTGGCACCAGTTGATATAGCAGTTCCATTTTCCACCATGGAATACACACCTCATGGAAGATCTGAGGCAGCAAAAGCTACAAAGTTTATTGAACAAATGCAACACCTCCAGCAACAAGTTCATGACATCTTGGAGAAGATGAATCAAAAGTACAAGCAACGCCATGATAAACACAGGATTGCACACCATTTTGCTGTGGGTGATAAGGTCTGGTTGCGGCTCCAGAAGGAATGACTTGTAGGCCCACACAGAAAGATTTGGCCTCTGCGATATGGTCAATACACCATCACCAGAAGAGTTGGAGAAAATGCTTTTGAGTTGAACCTCCCAACCTACCTTGGTCTACACCCAATATTCAATGTGGAGCTCCTCAAGCCATATCATCCACCTCTCTTGGACACTTCAGTTGTAGCAGAACAACTCGACATTGATGAACTTGATCCACAGATTTTTGCTCCAGTGAAAGAGGATCAGATTGTGGATACCTGGATGAAGACAACCAGAGGACGTTCTATTCCGCTTTATCGAGTGGTCAAAAGGGGCCAGCTTAGCCATCAAGGTGAGTGGCTCACAGAGAATCAAATCAAGAAACAACTACCACACCTGATGGGGAGCATTGACGCAATGGGGACCATTGATTTTCAAGGAGGGAGGAATGATCCAGGCATCAATTTAGGCGACAATTCGGGTGACAGTTCCACCCCAATTGATGACGGAACTTCCGGGAGCCATAACTTCTGCACCGTAGCTCCAATTGACTCACCGTTTGAACCGTTGGAAAGCTAAGAATGAGGGGAACATCGTGAAATGGCATTGATATTTGCTCAATGAATTTTGACCCCAGAAAACCCAACGGAAGTGCCTCAAATTTCAATTTTAATAGTGCTGTCTAAAAATAGTAAGTTTCCATAAATAGTAATTCCTCGAATTATGTATTGTTTTAAATATTGGAAGTCATACCACTTCATCTCCCTTGAGATTGGTGACCTTCCACATCCTCCCCATGCTTTCAAATTGTGTATAAAAGAAGAGGTAACCCGAAATGTGAAGACAAACATCTCTTCCCAGAGATAAGCATATTTTTGTATTGCGATTTTGAGTAATAATACATCTCTTCTCAGAGAATTCATTGTTATTGTGTTATTTTCATGTTATTGTGATATTTATCAACCAAAACTTCTGAGTTTTGGATCACAATGATTAAATAACTTTACCTATGGTGTTTCATGGATAGAATTTGAAACTAACATCACATATAAAGTGGTGGATAATATCTAGGACTAGGTTCTTTTCCTTCAATAATTCCCGATTGAGAGACCTACTACACATTCTTACTTCAAGAATTCCCTTCCTAATACACTAAATTATAGTTTCAAAGCCTAACTTCATATGCATGTGAAATGGAAATTTTAAGTCATTTATAGAAACCAAAAAAATCTTCACATGCATGTTAAATCCATATAATTTCATATCTAAGCACATTTATGGAACAATGGATATGAATCTATGTCACATGCTAAAGTAACGAGTCATAAAATATAAAGTTTTTATAGTGAAGAGACAAGTTATTGTCCTCCACTTGGAATTTATACCTCTGATATCTCTAGATGAAATTACATCACTTTAAACACACACATGCAGACGCACATGCACACGTGCACGCACACGCACACATGCACGTGCGCGCGTGCACACACACACACACACACATGCATAGGAAAATAACATTTGATCCTAACCAATATATCCAAATCCATCAGTATGTGTGTTTTCTCTACTTTTCAGGAGTATGTAGACACTGACAACAAATATTGTAAAATTTTAAGAGGTGGTTAGAGAATTTCACCTCTTGTACTTCATGGATAGATATTGTTTCTTCTAACACATCTAAGGTGATTTATAATGTCTAGGACTAGGTTTTTGGCCTCTGATCATGCCTAGTTGAGAGACCCACTACCCATTCTAGCCTAAAGAACACCCTACCAAATAAACTATAGTTTATTAGCCTAACTTCAAACATGTACAACACAAAAATCATAAGTCATTTGGATAAATTATAAGAACATATGATTTAATGTAAAATCCATTTAATGATACCTTAGATCATGTTGATGTGACATTAGATATGAATATTTGGCACATGTTGCAGTAACATGTCCTAAAATACATGTTTTTATAATGAAGAGATAAGTTATTATCCTCCACCTGACATTTCTACCTTTGAGTCCTCCATGTGAAAGTATATCACTTAAAAATCTAATGGATAGTAAAATGACATGTTTTACAATGAACACAATGTACAAATCCACTTAGATGCACCCTTTACCTACTATTTAGAAGCATGGAAACATTTTCAATAAGTGTTGTCAATATTGAAGTGGCAATAAGAGAACTTTGCCTCTGATGCTTTATGGCTATAAAATAGCACTAAAAACACATTTGGGGTGGTAGATAATGTCCATGACTATGTTTTTGTACTTTGATCATGCTCACTAGATAGACACACTATCCATTCTATCTCAATAATGCCATTAACAATGCAATAAAATTCTATTTTTTTACTATAAATTCAAACACACTAGAAACATAAACCGTAAGTCATGTTCATGTCAAGGACATATAATTTCATACAAGAACATGGAAATGTATCTTTGGAGATGAATCCATGGCACACACTTTGGTAATGGGTCCTAAAATGCAACTTTTTTATGGTGAAGACATAAGTTATTGAGCTCTAACTAACATTTCTACCTCTAGGACCACAAGGTATAAATGCATCACTTTGAAAACATATGGATAGGTAAATGAAAAATTATTATATGAACACAACATCCAAACACATATGTATTCATGTTTTTTGTAATTTTTCAAGAGTGTGGAAACACTAAAAATAATTCTTGTCAAAATTGAAGCGGTAGTGAGAGAACTCTACCTCTAGTGCTTCATGGTTAGAAACTGTTGATGACAATAAATTTGGGGTGGTGTATAAAATCTAATACCAAGCTTTTGGCCTCTAATTACATGTGATTGAGATACTTGCTACCCATTCTAGCCTCAATAATAACCTTCATAATACAATAAGTTTACAATTTTTTTCTTAACTTTAGATGTGCATGAAATGGAAACTTTAAGTCACTTAGACGAACTATAAGAATCCTCATATGCATGTTGATGCCATATAAATACACCCTAGATCACATAATGTAACCTTAGAGATGTAAATATGGCACACACTATAGCAATGGGTACTTCAATGCAAATTTTTGTATTGAAGACATGTAATCATATAAAATGTCACTTGAGTGCAATGAGTGTCACTTGAGATCACCCATCCCTAGCTTAGCCCTAAACCTATTTTGGCCTATTTTAATCATTATCTAGATTTTGTGCATGTATTACACATCCCTATACATCCCAAAGTTAATCCCAAACTTTCCCCAAGGGATCTAATCCACTAGTGCCCCAAGTTATACCACTAGACACTAGCATAGATCTTTGTACACTAGCTCACTATGCTAATGACCAAGAGACTACACTAGTGTTGTTTGCCTAATTTCAACCTGAATAGATATGTTTTCAATTCTTAAGAAACCTAAGGTTATCCTAGACCTATTTAACACTCCAAAGAATTACCAAATTAGTATAAATATATGAGTTTTATTACTCTATCCACTATATAGAAATAAAATGCAAATACACACAAATAATCTCAACATAAGTGGTGCACAATCAAATTCTTCGATCCTTATTCTACCTCAATTCTATGTATAGTCATCTACATCCACCGTAATATCAATATATATATATTTCTAGTCTTAATCCTCATTTAAATCACTTAAGTCGACACTCATACTAACATTTACTTTCACTTGCACCAACACCTAGATTGGGACAACTACATTAGGCTTATCCCCCTCGAGGTATTAATATGTAGCTAGTTCTCAACATACTGGGGTGTTGATGATGTCCAACCTACCTAAATAGCATCACAATTTTGATATTTTTTCTCTTTCAATACACTAAAAACATGGATGTTTATTTTTTTTCTCACAAATAAGTAAAGAAAAGTGCACATATAGTGAATTAGGGCTCATCCATATAGGCATATTTGATCAAACTTAGTCAGAGGTGTACCCAGAAGATCACATAGTTTTTGTAGAAGGGACACTAGCATGATAGGGAGGAAAATAATGTAGTGTGCTACTATCCAAGATGATTTATGAAACTTGTATCATATTTTCAAAACTCATATTAGCTTATACACCAATTTTGAACCTCTAGATCATCTATCTTAGTCAGTTTCTAGCTATATGGTTATTTATGTCATTTATTACTATTTTTTAAAATATTAGATTACATTAATTCTTTTATAAATTATTATTTGTATTTAATTTACCCTAATTTATTGTACTCTAACCTTTAAACAACATAGGATTTATGTACATTAAATCCTTAAAAGTTAAAACATTCGATGAACCTGACTTACTTCAAATACTATTTAAACCCTAGCCCTATATGATATAAGGGTTTGTATCCTTCTTTTTATTATTTACATTTGATGTGTTAGGATATTCATATTTTATATATTATGTTTTATCATCAATATTTCATTTTATTTTTTATATGCCATCTCAAAAAGTTATTTATCTTCCTTTACGAAGAAGTGTTAGGCTAAGTGGCAATCTAATTGAACATACTTAGATTCCTTCTATTTGATCTTATACCATGGACAAAGGACAAGTTAACCCACCCTCTCCTCCCCCCCCCCCCCCCCCCCCCCCCATCATTTATCCTTAAAACCCTTATTATGTGGACTTCAATGATAATACATTCGAACATGAGTAATACAATTAAGATCAAAATGACACACAAAATGGGAATCAAGACAAATTTCCCCCACTTGATAATGAAAATATTATAGTCAATAAGGATGCGATTTTGAAAGGTTTCAGAGATATAATTCAATAACAAACCCATGATTTTGCATATATGCTACAATACATAATGGAAATAAATAACAAATACAATAATGATCAATGTTCTACTCTCCCATATGGAAATATTGTTTCATTTACTATGGTAGAAACTTAGATTCTAAAAAAACTTGTTCTAACAAGGAAAATTTAAACAATAGTAACACTTCTTATGGATAGTACACATTCCTCTAATTTAGATTTAAAATACCTTATGCATGATATCCATGATCTATAGGCTAAGGTGTTACATATTCAAGAGGGTGCCATTAGACCATCTCATGCCTTGGATTCTCACATTCTTTTACATACACCTTTGGCACAAAATACAATGGAAAATGTTTTGCCATCCAAATTTTTGCACCCAAGATTATGTTTTATGAT